>BLBF01000006.1:1438145-1449063 GCA_015471245.1 Laticauda colubrina | reverse complement strand
TGTGTGTGTGTGTGTGTGTGTGTGTGTGTGTGTGTGTGTGTGTTTGGGGTTGCTTTCATCCTGATAGATGAAAAATACCATCCCTGGCAGGGTTTTTTCCCCTGCCTCTGGCCCCACACTAGAATGGAGAACCATTTCTCGTTCATTCTTATTCTGCTTGGCTGCCTTCACAGACGTGGGGAGATAAATTTGGCTCTGATAACTGAATGAAAAATCACCAAAGCTGCACAGGGTTCATGATCCGGGGAGAGAGAGGGAGAGAAGTGAGAGAGAGGTGAGAAGAAAGGAGGGAGAGCGAGAAGAGAGAGAGGAGAGACAGAAAAGAGAGAGAGGAGACAGAAAGGAGAGAGAGAGAGAGGAGAGCAAAGAAAGAAAAGAGACAGAAAGGAGAGAGAGTCAATCAATCAATCAATCAGAATAGAGTTGGAAGGGACCTTGTAGGTCATTTAGTCCAACCCCCTGCCCAAGCAGGAGGCCCGACATCATTTCTGATGAATGGCAGTCCAGTCTCTTCTTGAAAGCGGAGGGAGAGAGAGGAGACAGAAAGGAGAGAGAAAAAGGACAGAAAGGAGAGAGAGAGGAGGGGGTATAAAGTCTGTCAAGATCTTTTTGGATCCCAAGCTTGTCTTCTGGGTGTTGGTTATTCCTGCCAGCTTTGTGTCATCTGCAAATCTGAAGTTTCCTTCTTCCGACTAGATCTGAAAAAGTCCTTATGTCAGAAGAGACAAAGCTAAGTGAGATTTTGCATAGTTTCTCTTCAAAAAAAAACAACAACCTATAATCCACTCCTGATTTTCCCTCCTCCTGGATGAACAGGTTGTTAAAAAAAAACCCTGTTGTTAAGATTTATGGCCAGTGTCCATTTGGCATTTTAGAGGTTTTTATAATGGAGCATAAAACTACTAATAAAGCCCAGGCCATTTGCATTATTGGGAGAAGACTTTTACAGATGGAAATTCAGAATGGCAAGAGCTTTGGAGATCTTCCAACCCCACCTTCTGCCTGGGCAGGAATCTACCACTTTAATTGCTCCAAAATATTGTTTAAACCCTCCATCGAAAGGGCACCGATATAAGAGAATATATGATGTAGTTCAGGGTTGAAGAGACTCCTTAATCTCACAAACAACACACAGATTCAACCAGTTTCAACTGGAAGCCATGAGCATCCTAGATTAAGCCAAACCCCCAAATGCTAGGGAATTCCTGGAAGCCTGGCACTCAGATCAACCAACCATCAACAGATACACAGAGATAAATCCCATTTACACAGCATGTGAAAGAGACAACAAAAGAGCTAAGGTGGAAATGAAAAGATCAGAACAGTATTCTCTCCTGCAGGCAACACCCAGATAAGCAGGGGTTAACTCCAGGCAGGTAGTTGAGCAGAAAACAATCCTCTAAATCAAAGCACTATCGAAGGAAACCCCCCTACCAGGTCCCTTCCAACGCTGTGAATCTGTTAAGGGACCAAGGCTGGACACCCTGACTCTAAAGGCTTTAGGTGAGGCAAGATGCTTTCTGAGAGAGACCCACCCACCTTACACCTCCTCCGTTTTCATCTTCCCAAGTCTAGCCGGCAGCGAGGAAGGAAAAGGAAGGAACACACTATATTTGGGTCATCTCTGACCAAATCTTGAACCGTTTGTCAAGGGCCGAAGAAGAAGCTGAGGAAAAGAGATGGATTCTTTAGCTCTTGAGGTCAATAAACACCCTCCTCACATTCCCGGGCATGATGGATGTCAGTGTCCCAAATATCAATTCATTCGTCAGCCTCTGAATGGAAAGGCCATTAAGGTGTGCAGCCCCCTCCAAAAATGACACATTAGTCACCGGATTAATTTGCAAGTTGCAACGATATGTCTTCCCGGCTGCCTAGCGTCCTTCTATCTAGTCCTTGCTTCATCAAACTGTCCAGGAAAAAAATTCAGGCATCAGCCAGGGGTGGGCTTCAAAAAAATTTAGCAACTGGTTCTCTACCTGGTTGCTAGGTGGATGTGGCCTTGGTGGGCATGGCTTCGTCGGCCTCCCTGCACCACGGCTGGAGGAGGGGGCATATTCACCCTCCCTGGGCTCCGGAGGCTTTCTGTGATGACGCAAAGGGTCGTGGCACAAAGGCAACACAGTCACATAAGTAAGAAAAGTCCCTTTAATACCTCCAACTTTGCCCTTAATGTACAGTTACCTTCGGCTAGAGGAAAAAAAATAAAACTCTCCCAGGAATGGGCTTTAAGTGAAGGAAATTCAGTCCAAAAACAAAGTACATACAAACTGTAACTAAAAATCCATACAAATCACACTGCAGCAATTAACTGGACAGGGCAGGAGAAGGAATTGCAGACTTCAAAGGCCAACAAAATACACACAGTTGGGAAGATGCCAGGAACCCAGATAAGCCTCAACAATAAAAGATAACTCACAACTTGCTCCCAATAAATTGCTGTGCACAAACTTTCCTTTTTAAACACTGTGTTCCCAGCTGCAGCTGATGAAGGGAATCAGGGCCCTTTCCTCCCCAGTAAGCCATGCAACTCATGTTGCTCCCTTCTCCGTTCCTCCCTCTGTGCCCTAGAATGAAGAGGGGGTGGGCCTGGGTCTTCCTCTGAACTCCCTCTCCCTTGTTCTACTTCTACCCTGTTCTGCCCAGCCGAACTGTGCCCTTTCCCAGTTTCTTCCACAGCCAATGGAGCCACACTCCCACTCCTTGTCAGCTGCTCGGCCTCCCCCTCCGAATCAGATTCCAATAGGGCATGACATTTTCTGTGAGCCTCCGGGAGGGCAAAAATGGCCTCTCCCGGGTTCTGGAGGCTCTATAGAGGCTGGAAACGGGTCCATTTCTGGCCTTCTGGAGCCTCCCTGAGGCTTGTTTTTCACCTCCCTGAGCCTCCAGAATGGGCCATGTGGGGACTTCTGGGAGAGGAGTAGAGGTGGTATTCAGCAGGTTTTCACCAGTTCTGGAGAACCAGTAGCAGACATTTTGAGTAGTTGGGAGAACCGGCCAATCCCACTTCTGACTGGCCCCACCAACCCCATCTATTCTCTGCCTCCCATCGAGTCCCAGCTGATTGGCCAGTCTTCTTTTATTGCCCTGCACAGGAGAACGGAGCTGGAAAGCAGGTTAGTGGGGTGGGGAGGGAAAGGGATTTTGCAGTAACCTTCCCCTGCCACACCCACCAAGCCCTTCCCACAGCACCGGTAGCAACATTTTTTGAATCCCACCACGAGAGGGAAGGTGTGGACAGGTTCAGCCAGGGGTGGGATTTTCCGGTTTGCTGAACCAGCCATAAAAATAACTTCTGGTTCACTTGAACCGTGGTGAACTGGTAGCAGCCCACCCCCTGACACCAGTGTTGTGGTTCGCTGGCAGCCTGTGCAGATGGCAGCAGAATCAGACAGTAGGGAAGAACGGGGACCAGTCTGGGGAGGGCTCGGATGAGGGTCCTGCGTCCGATGCAGAGATGGGGCCAGGACCATCTGGGAGTGGGGGGCTGATGCCAGAGCCCCCAGAATCTGGAGTGAGGCAGAGGAACAGCGGGAGCCTGTTCCCAGTGCGCACTTGCGTAGAGCTGCCAGAAGGCAAGAAGAGTTAAGAGAAAAGAGGCGACTCGGGAGGAACCCTGGAAGATGATTGGCCCTTCCCATAAGGAATAAAGGAAGTGCAAAGGGACAGGAGCCTTTGCAGGAAGAAACTTTGTTTGCTCTGTTCAGATTAGACCTTGAAGCTTTGTGGATTTTGTACTCCGTTTGGCTTTTTCCAGTTAATTTGGCACTTTAGTTGTTGGCAGCCATTCAAAGGAGATAAAGGTGGGTACTTATCTCGAGGAACTGTTTGGAAATGAACACAATTCCCAGCCGTTGAAATAATATAAGAGTTGTTTGGACAAAGCTTTGCATGCTTAACAGATAGCAGATAATCAGAGTTGGAAGGGGACCTTGTAGGTCATTTAGTCCAACCCCCCACCCAGGTGGGAGAACTGACACCATTTCTGCCAAATGGCAGTTTAGTCTCTTCTTGAAAGTCCCAAAGATTTTTCTCTAGAGATGCCTGTTGTAAGGACAGGACTGGGATACAAGCAATTTATCTGATAGTTACCCTTATTATTTGATTTTAAGAGTCTAAGAAGGGTAGAGCATTGAAGAGCAGGGAGAGTCCTGGACAGAGAAGGAGGACAAGATATAAGCTCTCCTGCTTGACCAGGGGGCTTGACTAGAAGACCTCCATGGACCCTTCCAGCTCTATTTTATTCAATTCTAAGCAGCATGCATGGAAAAACAGGGCCCTCCTGACAGCATTATGGGTTAGCCGGGCAAAGCAGAGTCCTGGGGCCCCTACATCAACTACTCAGGAATAGAAATGTAAATAGTTGATCACATTAAACCTATATTTATTTTATTTCTGACAATCTCTTCTTGAAAGTCTCAAGTGCTTAATTACAGTCTCAGGAAGAAGAGTCAGCCTGCAATTTTCCCTTCTCCAAATCTGCGTGAGAGTCCAGCTCCCCAAGTTCTGAGGAGGCAAACAAAAAGAGCAGGAGAAAACCAAGTCCAGCTTTTGGTGCTGATAGAAGCCACGGCTGCGACGTGAAGGAGGCTGCACGAAAGATGGAGCCATCGAATAAAAGACATTACAGCCAGAGATCGAAAAGGTCCGCGTGGGTCAAGTTGGCGGAAGAGATCCTGATTGAGCTTTGCTGTGCGTGGGCGCTATTGCCAGGACCTAGATGGGATTTAATTTTCCTTCCTTCCTACATCCACAGGACACCCATCAGGAGAAAAAAAAAAAACAACCTCTGAATCTCTCTGGCTCCTCAGAACGAAGCCCCCACGGTCACTGGTGACCTTGAAAACACGGGGACATGGAAAAGCAGCACAAGGCTCCGAATCGCAAGCTCTGAAATGCGTCGGTGGTGGAGCACACCGAGAGCGACGTTCTTCCACGCTTGCAGAGATGAGCTGGAAACCAGGAAGTTTCTTCTAGGAAGAAGGATCCCTCCTAAATTGTCCGTCATGGATCCCGGTTTAGGGATCCATCAGGAACTCTTATATTATTTCAACCGCTTGGAATTCTGTTCATTCCCAGCCTGTAATGAGTCCCTCCTCGAGATAAGCACCCACCTTTCTCTCCTTTTGAAATGCTGCCATCGGGGTGTCCAGGGCAGGATCAAAAAGTCAAGAGCATAGAATAGGGGAGGGGAGCTTATATGTTATTATTATCCTATAACATATAAGAAGGAACAAACAGTTAGATATGGGGAAATTTTGAATGAAAAGGGTGAACGTAAATCGATGCAAAAACTAGAGGAACAAGGTATAAAGATGAATTGGTTTTCTTCTGCGCAAATACATTCAAGGTATGAAAAAGACTTTGAAACAGAAGGTTTCTATAATAAATTGACTGATTTAGATAAGATTTTGACAGGTACTGATGAAAAGGTGATTAGAAAATTGTATGGATATTTATTAGAAATTAAACTAAAAGAAGAACAAGTTAAAGAAACAATGATTGTTTGGGGGAAGAATTTTGGATATGGGATTGATCTAGAGAAATGGCAAAAATTGTGGTCTCAAAATTATAAAATGACAATGTCAACAGCATTTAAAGAAAATCTGTATAAGATGTTTTACAGGTGGCATTTCCCCCCGACAAGAATAGCAAGAATGTTCAAAAATAAATCCAAAAGATGTTGGAAATGTCATCAGATACCTGGCTCGTTTTACCATATGTGGTGGACTTGTGCAGATGCAAAAAAATATTGGACTAAAATCCACATGTGGTTGGAAAAAATGACTAAAAAGCATATAGATTTAAAACCAGAGATATTTTTATTGGGAATTCTACCTGATACATACAGCAAAGATTTAAAATATTTGATTGTAAATGTATTAAAAGCAGCTAGGATTGTATTTGCTAAAAATTGGAAAAATGAGAAAATACCATTGCAGGAGGAAATTATCAAGAAAATACTGCGATGTGCTGAAATGAGTTGATTGACATTTGAAATTAGAGAACAAGAGGATAAGCAACTTTACAAAATTTGAGACCTTTTCTATCAATGGCTTGATAACAAAATATAGTAATAGAATATGTAGAATTATAGAAAATAATGAATATATAAAGATGCATTTCTTTTTTATTATTATTACATATATAAAATGTTTTTAGGATAGATTTGGAAGGACTATATGAATTGTTATAAAATAAACTAAGTATAGCTATCTCGCAAAGTATGAATGAACAAAATTATAGTCAAATGATTGATTAATAATAATACTAGGATATTCAATTTCTGATAATATGAGTTATTATGTAATGTAACTGTAATTGAGACTATGAAATCGATGCACAAAAAATTTGTAAACCAACCGACACACTGTTTGTACACTTATGGAAGAAAGTTGATGTTTTTATGTTTTGTTTGTTTTTGTTTGTCCTTAAAAATCAATAAAACTTAACAACAACAACAACAAAACGTCAAGAGCATAGAATCATGAGGGGTCCTTGGTGCTCTCTGAGCTGGGTTGTTTTCTTGCAGATGTTTCATGACCCAACTATGTAAAACATAAGTGCTAGAAAACAGAAGGTTTGCAGAGAGGAGGAGGGGGAGGGAGGGAGGGGGGGGGGGGGGGGGAAGGGAGGGGGGGGGGAGGAAGAGGAGGACGAGAACTGTGGGGTCTTTGATGCTCTCTGAACTTGGTTGTTTTCTTAAATATGCTTCATGACCCAAATAGGTAATAACATAAGTGCTACAAAACGGGTTTGCAGAGAGGAGGAGGAGGAGGAAAGGAGGGAGGGAGGGAGGGAGGAGGGGGAGAATGATTGGCTTCCTTGGTGCCCTCTGAGCTTGGTGGTTTCTTTAATATGCTTCATGACCCAACTAGGTGACATCCTCAGTGCTAGAAGAGAGTGGTGTTTTCGGAGTGGAGGAAGAGGAGAAGGAGAAAGAGGAGGGCTATGGGATCCTTAAGTGCCCTCTAAACTTGGTGGTTTCCTTGCAGACATTTCATGAGCCAACTGGGGAATAGCATCAGTGCTAGAAGAGAGTGGGGTTTGCAGGGAGGAGGATAAGGAGGAGGAAAGAGCTTCCTGTTTCTCTCTGGAGGTGGGGGAAGTGGGCCTTCCCATGGTAAGGGTCCCACATAAAGGAGAATTGATGTAGCTCTGGATCGAAATGAGGTTTTTTGCAGACATTTCATGACCCAAACTAGGGAACATCATCAGTGCTAGAAGGGAGGGAAGTTTGCAAGGAGGAGGAGGAGGAAAAGGAGGAGGAAGAGGAGGAAGACTGTGGGGTCCTTGGCGCTCTCTAAGCTTGGTGGTTTTCTTGTCGATGTTTCATGACCCAACTCGGGAACTTCATCAGTGCTGGAAAGGAGGGAAGTGGAGCAGAGAGGAGGAGGAGGACGAAGAGGAGGAGAGGAGGAAGACTGAGGAGGAAGACTTGGTGCTCTCTGAGCTTGCTTGTTTCCTTGCAGAGGTTTCATGACCCAACTAGGGAACATTATCAGTGCTAGTATGATCAATGTATTTCTACGCTGACTGTGATCATGATTCATCCCTTATTGCTTGTACATACACTGAGCGCTTCTGCACCGGAGACAGATTCCTTGTGCGTCCAATCTCACTTGGCCAATAAAGAATTCTGTTCTATTTTATATTCTGGTGTCTTGCCTGTTAGGCTTGGTGGAGGATGCTTTGAGAGGTTCCTTGGTTGGGCCATTTACTGTTGGCTTCTTTGGCAGTTTCTTGGTTGGGGTCTTGTTTGGCGTGATGAGACTAACCTTGGGTTAATCTTTGTTGATCTGGGTCTTTATTGCTGGTGGAAAGGTGCTGGGATTTTTGGGGGGTTCCCATTTGGGATGGCTGATTGTTTCTTTGGCGTAGTCTATACATGTTGTTAATGTATTGATGGCTAATTTGTCAAGGTGCCAGGCTTCTAGAAAATCCCTAACATTTTTGGTCTAGGATGGTCCCGTTTTCCCAATTGAAACTGTGAAAATCAAAGATATAGCTGATTGATCTATTAGATTCAATAAGTCCTATGGATGAAAGCAGCCCTCAGAAGAGAGATGAGCGAAAGTTTTCAGCTAGGATGGTTTCAAAATATACCAGATCTATTTGTAATCCTGCTGAGCCATCGCTAAGTGTGAAAACATATTTTTGCAAAGGTTGCACTTGGATGGATAAGTTTAAAACAGGAAGAATGAAACTGTTGGAAATGAGGAACTGAAAGTAATGTGTTTAAGGAAAATGACAACTAGTGAAGTTTGTGAAGCATGTATGTGGTTAAAAGAAAAGTAAAAAGGATAGGGTTGGGGATCAGCTTGGGGCCCTTTGATTTATGGCAGTCCTTGCAGGACCTGCTGTATGTCCTTGGACCCCATTGCAATGGCTTATTAATGTAAGTGTATTATTGCTATTATATTTTTTTATATCTATTCATTTCTTATGTTCAATATAATTAGAAACAATAAACCTCTGATCTTAAAGTAAGAATTTTTGTTTGTGTTGCTGTTTGTTTCCTATTGGTATTTTTTTAATGACAAAACTATGGTTAAATCTATCCATCTATTGTGAAATTAAAGAATTTTCAGGATTCTGACTGCTAGTTGATATTCGTGGATGCACTCTGAATTGGCTTGCAGGGAAAATGCATGCATTTTCTCTTTTGAGAGATGTGAAGTCTCTTTTCTTCCAGCCAAGGAAAGAAGAGCAGAGCCAAAACTTAACAAGTGGAGAATCCCTTAAACACGAGCCAGCCATGTGCAGCAGCCACCAAAAAAGGCAATACAATCCTTGGTTGTATAAGCAGAGGCATAGAATCAAAACCATGTGAAGTAATAGCACCATTTTATAAAGCCTTTAAAAAGCCTGCAAGGCCATCCAACCGGTCAGTCCTTCAAGGAAATCAACCCTGACTGCTCTTTAGAAGGCCGGATCCTGAAGATGAAACTCAAAGACTTTGGCCACCTCATGAGAAGGAAGGAAGGACTCGCTGGAGAAGAAGAGCCGAGTGCTGGGAATGATGGAGGGCCAAAGAAGAAGAAGAAGAAGGGGACGGCAGAGAAGGAGGGCTGGATGGAGTCACTGAAGCAGTTGCCGTGAGCTTAAATGGACTCCAGAAGATGGGGGAGGACAGGAGGGCCTGCAGGAACGTTGTCCATGGGGTCGCGATGGATCGGACACGACTTTGCAGCTAACAACAAGGCCACACCTGGAATCCAGCGTCCAGTTTTGGTCACCACATTACAGAAAACAGGTTGAGACTTTGGACAAAGTACAAAGAAGAGGAACTAAGATGATTAAAGTCCTGGAAACTGAAACATACAAAGAACGGTTACAGGATTTGGGTTTGGCTAGTCTGGAGAAAAGAAAGACTAGGCGAGACGTGATAGCAGTGCTCCAATGTTTGAGGGGCTGCCCCAAAGAAGAGGGGGGTCAACTTATTTTTCAAAGCCCCTGAAGGCAGGACAAGAAGCCACAGGTGGAAACTAAATATGTGTAATGAATAATATAGACACGAAGTAAGAGATAATATTGTAAAACAAGATATGAGAATATTTAAAGAAAAATGAAATCAGTTATGGTATGAATTGGAATTGGATAAAATAAATGTAATGAATGTAAGAATATTTGAGAACATAGAAAGGTAAATGGAATAAGTAATAATATGATATGAAATTGAATACGAAAGATGAATACGTTACTATGGTCATGTTTGCATTGAAATGTAAAAACCTGGAACCACATTGTTCACCAAAAGAGATGTTTTTTAAAAATATATAAATTATTGAAAAAAAGAAGAAGAGACTGGACAGTCACTTGTCTGGAATGGTCTAGGGTCTCCTGCTTGAGCAGGGGGCTGGACTAGATGACCTCCAAGGTCCCCTCCAGCTCTATTCTGATGTCAATGGCCAAATAGGGGCGTTTCAGGTGTGGAATTGGCTGCTGCTTCGCACCACGGCCGGATGAACAGCTCCCGGGCCCCATTGGATTGAATAGGGAGGGCAGTCCATAGAAAGAGGAAATTGACGGCAGAAGAAACACTCCAGAGTCCATCTAGTCTGTCCTTTGAATAACAGAATCACAGAATTGGGAGGGACCTTGGAGGTCTTCTAGTCCAACCCCCTGCTTGAGCCAGAGACCCTAGTACCATTTCAGATTCAACCTGGAAATAAGGAGAAACTTTCTGTCAGGGAGAACCATCAACCTATGGAACAGAAGTTGCCTTCAGAAGTTGTGGGAGCTTCATCCCTGGAGGCTTCCAAGAAGAGACTGGACTGCCAGCTGTCAGAAATGGTGTAGGGTCTCCCACCTGGGCGGTGGGTTGGACTAGATTACCTACAAGGTCCCTTCCAGCTCAGTTAATCTAAACACAACCACTGGAGGCTTTCAAGAAGAGACTGGCCTGCCCTCTGTCAGAAATGGTGTAGGGTCTCCTGCTTGGGCAAGGGGTTGGACTAGATGACCTCCAAGGTCCCTTCCAACACTGCTATTCTATATTCAGTGGAACAGAAGTTGCCAGAAATGATGTAGGGTCTCCTGTTTGGGCAGGGGGTTGGACTAGATCTCTTACAAGGTCCCTTCCAATTCTGATTATCTGTTAAGTTGTGGGAGCTTCATCCCTGGAGGCTTTCAAGAAGAGACTGGACTGCCCTCTGTCAGAAATGGTGGAGGGTCTCCTGCTTGGGCGGGGGGTTGGACTAGATGACCTACTAGGTCCCTTCCAATTCCCTTATTTTGTTATTAGTCTGTTATTCAGAAGTTGTGGCTGCTGCATCCCTGGAGGCCTCCAAGAAGAGACTGGACTGCCCTCTGTCAGAAATGGTGGAGGGTCTCCCGCTTGGGCGGGGGGTTGGACTAGATGACCTACTAGGTCCCTTCCAATTCCCTTATTTTGTTATTAGTCTGTTATTCAGAA
>BLBF01000006.1:1427163-1438135 GCA_015471245.1 Laticauda colubrina | reverse complement strand
AGGTCCCTTCCAATTCCCTTATTTTGTTATTAGTCTGTTATTCAGAAGTTGTGGCTGCTGCATCCCTGGAGGCTTTCAAGAAGAGACTGGCCTGCCCTCTGTCAGAAATGGTGGAGGGTGTCCCGCTTGGGCGGGGGGTTGGACTAGATGACCTACAAGGCACCTTCCAACTCTGATTATCTGTTGTCAGACAAATGGCTGTTCAGTCTCTTTTTTTCAAAGCCGCCAGTGATGGAGCACCCACACTGCAAAAGACAGAGAACATCTCTCTTTCGTGAAGTTAATGTTTGATCAGCGTCCTCTCCTTTATCACACAGGTAATGCATTGGGCTTTAAATGTCTTTTTTTATCTTGACTGATGATCCTGGATTTTTATTTTATGGCGCAATACCGGGGTTTCTAAAGCAGGGTGCAAACCACATCTGGCGTGGCTTTCTTTTTTTTTTTTTTTCATCTCCTAAGGGCAAACATATGGGGTTTTATTACACACACACACACATACACACACACACCCCACCTCGGGGGAATGAATGGGTTTGAAAAGCCGAACAGATCCTTAATTCTGACAGAATTCGCTTCTTAATTTTCTGCCCTTTCCACCCATCTGCTGGTAGGGTGTGGGGTGGCCCCCAAGCCCCAGGAAACCGGCTGCGCTCCTGCTTTAAAGGGTTGGTGCAAGCCATCTTGGTTAAGTGCACAGGCTTTGAAAGAGTAGAAAGGAGGGATCTGGTTTGCTACTTCAGGCACCAGGCTAGAAAGCAGCAGATGGTGAGTTCTAGTCCTGCCTTCGGCATGAAAGGCAGGTGGGTGACTTTGGGCCAGTCTCTCTCCCCCTCTCAACCCAACCTGCCTCAAAGGGTTGGCGTTGTGTGGAGAACAGGAGGAGGGAGGAGGCTCAGGTAGGTCTGACACATTGATCTATTCGTAAGAATAATATTGGGATATAAATAGAAATAAATAAACACATTCAATCCTATTCAGACAGAGAGAGAGAGAGAGAGAGAGAGAGAGAGAGAGAGAGAGAGAGCGAAGGCTGAATTCCCAATGATGAAGCGTTGCCTTGGAGATCACCCAAAATTTTCAGCTGGCTGACTCTGGTGGCCAGACATTGAAGGCAGACTGATGTCCCCGGCGTACAGCACGACGTCCACAGATATATGACGTCATGGCAGGCGTGTTGTCCCTTGCCCTTGCAAGGCCAGGCTGAAGCTGCCAGATCCGATGGTCCCTAAGCAGGTTGGGCAAAGCTAAGGAGCACAGAGAGTCCCCAGCCTACGACCACAATGGAGCCCAAAATTTATGTCGCTAAGTGAGACATTGGTTCAGTGAGTTTTGACCTGTTTTACAAACCTTTCTTGCCATGTCCGTTAAGTGAATCCCTGCAGTTGTTAAATGAGGAACACAGTTGTTAAGTGGATCTGGTTTCCCCACTGTCTTTGCTTGTCAGAAGGTTGCAAAAGGGGACCGCATGATCCCGGGACCATCATAAATAGAAGCTGGTTGCCAAGTGGCTGAATTTTGATCACATGACCACGGGAGAATGCTGCAACGGTTGTAAGTGTGAAAAATGGTCCTAAGTCACTTTTTTCGGTAGCTTTGAATGGTCACTAAATGAATGGTTGCAAGTCGAGGACGTCCTGCATTAAAGCCAGTAAAGATTGCTTTGTTCCTTTAATCAGGTCTGGGGAACTATGGCCCCTTTATGGCCTGTGGACTTCAACTCCCAGAATTCCCGAGCCATACATGCTCAGAATCCCACGCTGGCTCAGGAATTCTGGGAGTTGAAGTCCACAGGCCATAAAGGGGCCATAGTTCCCCACCACTGCTTTAAATTGACATGTTGTTGTGGCCTATCGGCTGTCGGCCTGTCCAGCAGCCAAATCAGAGGAGGAGGCAGCGGCGTGGAAATCCGTGTCAGTATCAGGGCAACTTGGGAGCCCTGAGGGGGAAGAGGGAATGGAGCTGGCAGAAAGAGAGAGAGAGAGAAAGAAAGAGAGAGTGAGATGGAGGCAGAGCCTGGGCCGTCCGTCAGCTCTTAGATGGAGAGTCAACAGCCCCCAGGTCTGGAGGTGGCTGATGCGGAAGAGGAGGAACAGCTGGGTCCAGTGCCTGATGCACAGGAGGCAGAGGAGAGCAGAGCAGTGGAAATCTATGGGCCGGTCCTTGGGATGGGAGCTGTGAGGGGAAAGAGGGAAAAGAGCTGGCAGAGAGACAGAGATGGAGCCTGGGCTGTCTATCAGCCCTCAGATGGACAGTCAACAGCCCCCAGGTCTGGAGGTGGCTGATGCGGAGGAACAGCTGGTCCAGTGCCTGATGTGCAGAAGGGAGAGGAGAGGAGAGCAATGGAAACCTATAAGCTGGTCCTTGGGACAGAGGAGCCTCTGCTGCTAGGGAAGCCACACCTGAGCTCTGGGGATAAAAGGCAGGGGAGGAAATGAATACGTGTGGCAGGCAACTATTCATCTCCCGGATGGACGGATGGACGGACTTGTTCTCCTGTGGTGAGAGAGAATTTTTGGGGGGCTGAACTGCAGGTGCTCCTCATAAAGGAATTATTGATTTCACTTCAGAGAGTTTGTTGCGTTTGGAGAGCTGGGTCGGAACACAAATATTCTCCCTCCATGTTCCACCGGAAGTGATTTGAGTGGGTGAGCCTTGGGAGTGCACCATCACGTCACACCCCCTGTTCCAGCCAACAGAGACCCCTCCCCCAACCGATTGGCTTCTCGCCACATCGATTTCCCACGCCCGTTTCCCACCCCAGCCCATATTCCTTTTGTCAAGAAGGTTCCCTATGCTAAACCACACCCAACATTCAGGTATCCACGGGGGCTGTGAGTTGTGGTTCTCACACAATCGACCCGGGGGTGGGGGTGGGGGGTGGGGGAAACAAGGATGAAATGTCAGAGGTGGACAAGCTGATCTTGGGAGAGAAAGGTGGGCTCTTCAAGCTGCTGTGGGAAAGCAAATCAAAGGTCCAGGGTCGGTTTTCTGTCCAGCGGGACTCATGCCATGAGTCATGGCAAAAAACAAAGTCATGGCAAAAATCATTGCCATGACTTTTGAATCATGGCAACGGCTGAGATTCTTTGGAGTTTATTTATTCAGCAAAACTTGCAGAGCGGCACACCGACAGAAGAGGAACTTTGGCTTCGAACAAAATAAAAATGCCATACCATCCAAGCCGCCACTTAAAATAATAAAGTATGTCGATAAAGACCCTCCGGCTCCACCAAGCAGCCCATGGCAGAGGTAGCTCCCTCTGGGCCGCTCTGCTGGGGGTGGGCTGGGAAGGGAGGGCTGGAGGGAAGGCCAAGCTCTTTTCAATTGGTCCTTTCTTCTCCTCCTTACAGATGTTCAGATATTCTCATGTTCTTTGTCATTGTGAGATGCTGAGAATCTGTCTATGGTTGTGGCAGGGAGGGAGGGAGGGAAGGAGGAAAGGAGAAAGAGAGGGGGGGAGGAAGGAAGGAAGGAAGGAAAAAAGGAAGGAAAGGGAGGGAGGAAGAGAGGGAGGAAAGGAGAAAGGGAGGGAGGAAGGGAGGAAGGAAGGAAAGAAAGGAGAAAGAGGAGGAACTTCCTGACAGTAAGAACAAATAACAAGTGGAACAGAAGTTGCCTCCAGAACTTGTGGTTGCTCCATCCCTGGAGGCTTTCAAGAGGAGACAGGACAGCCATCTGTCAGGAATAGTAGAGTGTCTCCAGCTGGAGCAGGGGCTTGGACTAGATGACCTACAAGGTCCCTTCCAACTCTGTTATATTCTGAATTGATGGTGGGGGGAGAAGGGGAGGCTGGTATTTTAGCTTGCAAGGTTGGCTCTGTTCTCTTTCTGGGCCTGACACTGATGAGTGATTTTAATATATATATTCTATATGTATTTCTTTCAAAACCCCTTTCCTCCCTTCCTGTAAAAGTGACAAACAAATTGACTCCCCCTCTCTTTCTCTCTCTCTCTTTTTAATTTGTTGCTATTATTCCTGACAGGAGCCTTTTGTTAGCCGGTGGAGAAATGGGGCTGCCCACCTCTTGCAGAGGAGCAATTACCCACTTTTCGGATCACCCACCGAAAGGTGCAATTACCCCCAAAGCGAATGAGTAAGTGGCACGGAGCCTTCCCGCCTGCCGTGACTTTAAAAGCCCCTTTTTGCAAAGCCGGGAAAAAAGGACGTGTGTGCCTCATCTAGAACATTGCAAAGCACGTATTGAAGACAGAGATCTCCAAATTTGGCTGCTGTAAGACTTGTGGACTCCAACTCCCAGAATTCCCTAGCCAGTCCTGAATGATAGAGTTGGAGGGGACCAGAAGGGTCATCTAAGACAGGGGCCTCCGACCTGGGCCACTTTAAGACTTGCAGATCAACTTCCAGAATTCCCCATCCTTCAAACTGTGGCCCCTTTGGTGGAATTCTGGGAGTTGAAGTCCACAAGTCTTAAAGCAGCCAAGTTTGGGGACCCCTGTATTAAGAGGTGCTAAAGTGCAAAAAAATATGGGTAGTCCTCATTTTACGATCCCAATGGAACCCAATATTCTCTGCCGCTAAGTGTAGACATCTGCTAAGCCGAAGCCTGCCCCATTTACGACTTTTCATAGCACGGTTGTTAAGAGAAACACTGCGATTGCAAAGTGAGTTAGGATGCTGAAAACCACCATAAGTGTGAATCAGATGCCAGCACCTGAATTTTGATCCTTGTGACCATGGGGGGGGGGGGGGGGGAGAGGATGCTACAATGGTCGTAAGTGTGAAAAAGGGACACTTTTTTTTAGTGCCTCTGTGAATTCAACTGGTCTCTAAATGAATGGTTGTAAGTTGAGGAACCATAAGGTTCCTCAAGCATAAGCCCGTGGGAGGAGCATTTCCAAAGGAGCACCGGAAACATGGGGGGGGGGGGAACCACTAATTTCTTCGAAGAGTGGGGTTCCCTTTGTGCTCCTGGATGGGTAAATCCAGCAAGGGCTGGCAGGTGGTTGGGACAGAATTAAGGAATAACAGAGTTGGAAGGGACCTTGGAGGTCTTCTAGTCCAACCCCCTGCCCAAGTAGGAATCCCGATATCATGTCAGGCAAATGGCTGTCCAGTCTCTTATTGAAAACCTCCCGTGATGGAGCACCCACAACCTCTGGTGGCCAGCTGTTCCACTGGTTAATCGTCCTCACTGTTAGGAAATTTCTCCTTAATTCCAGGTTGCTTCTCTCCTTGATTAGTTTCTGTTCTGTATAAATAATAGTAGACTCCAAATACTTCATTCCAATTGGTTAACAAAACCTAAAAGGGGATTGGTTCAAAAGGAACCAATCCCCGAAGCCGCACAAAGGTGGCAAACCAAATGCTTGTCATTGGCTACAAGCCGGCAGACAGAAACATATAAAAGGGCTGTCGCGGCTTGAGCCAATGTTCCGTTTTGCAGCTATACTTGAAATAAAGACTTGTTGTTGGAACCCGGTCTACCTCACATTTTTCCGTACGGAACACTGGCGACGAGGATGGGATCGTCCAAAATGCGAGACGGAGCACGCGGTGACAGACAAGCCAGACAAAGAGAAATGGCGGGAAACAATGCGCCGCCCGCACCCTTCAATCCCAATGAAGAAGATTGGGAATCTTACGTAGACCGTTTCCAGATGTACCTAGAGAGCAATGAGATGGAGGAAATCTCAGACCAACGAAAAAGAGCCGTCTTCTTGACACACTGTGGGCCCGCGATTTTTAAAATGGCCAAGGCTTTGGCAAAGCCCCGAGATGTCAAACAACTGACGTGGACCGAGCTCCAAAGAACATTAAAGGCCCATTAGGCACCGGTGGTCTCAAACTTGATAAAGCGGCACGAGTTTTATCGGAGAGACCAGAAAGAAGGCGAAACCATCGCTGATTTTGTAGCCGCGCGTGCGAGTTTCTTAACTTAGATGAAGCGATGCGGGATCGAGTGATATTGGGGTTAAGAGACTCATCCATACAGAGCAAGCTACTGAACAAACCCAACATATCAGTAGCTGAAGCTATTGCAGAAGCCTCGGCTGCTGAAGCCGCCAAAAAATCGGTAGATAAGATGAAACAAATGAATGCAAGCAACGATGAAACAAGCCCGGCCAGAGGAAAAAAACAACCTCCCACAACCACTCATTACGAAGAACTCAAGGAGACGTCAGAATCCGGGGAGGAAGACGACGAAATCCACCACCTATACACTAACAAGAAAGGGCGCGAAAACAGAAATCGGCAGGAACGCGCTGGCTGCGGGGGAAACCATCCCCGAGCCGATTGCAGATTCCTCGATGCCATTTGCAGAGCATGCAAGAAAAGGGGGCATATCGAGAAAGTCTGCAGAAACAAAAAGAATTACAGCCCAAAGAGACGAAACGACTCCCCAGCAAAACCTGAGCCAAGACTCTCCGAGAGAAAGTGGCAGCGAAACAGGCAAGCCACTAACCAGGAGAAAGTATACCAAACTTTCACTATCGGAAGCGCTCAGACGGAAAGTGGGAAGAAAGTAAAAATAGTTGTAAAAATCGAAGACAGCCCCTGCGAGATGGAAGTTGATTCTGGATCGTTCCTATCCATGGTGTCGTGGGACACCCTCAAAAAACTAATTCCTGGCATCAAAATTAAGGAACTCCAGAGACATAAACTGACCCTCAAAGATTATCAAGGAAACCGAATTCCTGTAATCGGCCTGGGACATTTTCGAATCGCTTACAGGCAACATGTCGCAGTACTACCATTAACAATAGTCGACCGAGATCGACCAAGCCTCCTGGGTATCGAATGGTTCGCACCATTGGGCATCGGGATGACCGGAGTAGACCGGGTGGCCGAAACTGACTGGGAAGAAGACCTGATCCAAGAATTCCAGGACGTCTTCGACGGCTCCCTAGGCAGGTCTAGACCCACAGATAACCCCTAAAAGACTAAAGGCCAGATGGGTCCCTTTTGCTTTAAAAGAAAAAATAGAGGAACAACTAAATAAATTGATAGATCAAGGGGTTTTAGAACCGGTCGACCACGCTAGATGGGAAACACCAATTGTGACACCAATTAAGCCAGACGGGTCGGTTCGAATCTGTGGCGACTACAAGGCTACCCTGAACCACACGTTGCAACAGAGCGCATACCCGGTGCCAGTTGTGCAACACCTACTGCACTCTCTTGGGGGAGGAAAGGTTTTCGCCAAACTAGACCTGGCACAGGCGTACCAACAGCTCCCAGTAGACCCCTTAACGGCAGAAGCACAAACAATAGTGACTCACAAAGGGGCATTCAAATGTAACAGACTCCAATTTGGAGTAAGCGTAGCCCCAGGCGTTTTCCAGAGCCTCATGGAACGCCTGTTAAATGGCATAAGAGGGGTCGTGCCATACTTTGACGACGTCCTAATTTCAGCCAAAGATGCAACACAACTAAAGAAAAGACTCAAAGAGGTCCTAAATAAATTCAGAGAATCTGGCCTTAAAGTAAAGAAAGAAAAGTGCTGCCTAATGACTGATCGCGTCGAGTTTTTAGGATATTTAATTGATGGAGAGGGCATACACCCCACCGAAAAAAAGTAAGAGCTATAAAAGACGCACCAGAACCAAAGAATAAAACTGAGCTGCAGGCATTTTTGGGACTGATAAACTTTTATAATGTGTTCCTACCCCAAAAAGCCACAATAGCGGAACCATTGCATCGATTACTGCACAAGAAAACAATTTGGACATGGGGGCCTAGAGAAAAAAAAGCTTTCCAAGGAATAAAAGACTTATTAACATCAAACACCGTTCTTATCCAGTTTAGCAACACACTGCCATTGACGGTGACCTGCGACGCCTCGCCATTCGGAGTCGGTGCCATCCTAAGCCACCAATTGCCTGATGGGAGAGAGGCACCCGTCGCATACTATTCTAAGACCCTGTCCAAAGCCGAGCGTAATTACAGCCAGTTGGACAGAGAAGCTCTAGCAATTGTCGCCGGAGTAAAACGTTTCCACGAGTATCTATATGGAAGAACTTTTCAAATCGTAACAGACCACAAACCGCTACTAGGAATTTTGGTGGGAAACAAACCTACACCGAATATTCTGTCCCCACGAATGACTAGATGGTCAGAGTTCCTGGCAGCCTATTCCTATACTCTGACACATCGCCCAGGGAAACAAATTTCCCATGCAGACGCTTTGAGCAGAGCACCATTGCCATCCACAGAGGAAGACCCAGCACCAACGATGACAGCATTGCAGATAGAGACATGCCCTGATCTACCCATATCTGTGAATGATGTCGCCAGAGCCACCGCAAAAGACCCATTGACTGCCCGCGTACTTAACTGGGTAGGTAAAGGCTGGCCGGAAAACCAAAAAACTGAGAACTTTAAACCTTTCCGGACCAGACAAACTGAACTCTCAATCCAAAAAGGTTGTTTATTGTGGGGTGATCGGGTAATTATTCCTAACAAATTACAAACCAAGGTACTGGGTATGCTTCACGAAGGCCACCCAGAGATAGTTAAAATGAAAAGCCTCGCTAGAAGCTATGTCTGGTGGCCGGGTATAGATAGGGACATTGAATACTGGGTAAACTCGTGCAATAAATGCCAAAGAATCAGGCCCTCCCCGCCAAAAGCACCCATAAGAGACTGGGAAACCCCAAGAGGCCCCTGGTCACAAATCCACATCAATTTTACGGGTCCTACCAAGGGGCATACGTTTCTGATTGTCGTGGATGCATACTCTAATTGGCTGGAGGTAAAAATTATGCCATCTACGACAACAGAAACCGTTATAAAACAACTGGACAAACTCTTTGCAACCCATGGCCTACCGGACGTCCTAGTGTCCGATAACGGGCCACAATTAACCAATCTCCAATTCGAGCAATACCTAGCCTCCCTAGGTATAAGACATGCCCTAACCGCGCCGGCCCACCTGGCTGCAAACAGTAGGGCGGAGAGAATGGTCAGGTTTACCAAGGAGGGTTTAAAAAAAATGGACACTGGGGATGTCCAAAATAAAATAAATCGATTACTCACCCTCCAACATATCACACCCAGTACTACAACCAACAAAACCCCAGCAGAATTACTGATGGGAAGGAAACTAAAGTCGCATCTAGATAGATTGCACCCAAATTTCACACCAGAAACCCCCCCCCCCCCGACTCCTCCACCCGATGCAGGACTTTTGCAATAGGCGATTTAGTTTATGCTAAAAATTTTACCGGGGACCCATTATGGCTACCCAGACAAATTACACAAATAACAGGCCCCAAATCCTACCGATTAACAGTAGACGACGGCAGGGAATGGAAGCGGCACATAGACCAGCTTCGCTCCCGAAACATGGAACGAAATACAAACACACAACCACACATAGAAAAACACGACGAAATTCAAACCAAGGAGGGGGGGGAAATGCGAGAAATCAATAAAGAACCGTTTAAATTAAACTCCGAAAACAATAACAATCAAAAAGAGCAAATAAAAGACTCACTGTTTGAAGAAAGTTGCAAGAAGAGCCCATCGGAAGGGGCCAGCCAGGCCAGCTCGACCTGCCCAGAGGAACCGGGAGGGAGCGGCAAAACCGCCGGCCTAAGAAACTCAGGCGGCAGTAAAATGGCTGACTCACCCTTCCAGACGGTTCCAGGGAGAAGGACGGACGACACAGCAACCCCATCCGAACCGGTCGAAGTCTCCGACAGAAATGAACCGCGCAAGTCCAGTCGAATCAAAAGAAGCCCCACCTACCTGCGCGACTACGTCACTACGTAGGACTGAACTAAGAGGGGAGGGGTGTTCTGTATAGATAATGGTAGACTCCAAATACTTCATTCTGATTGGTTAACAAAACCTAAAAGGGGATTGGTTCAATAGGGACCAATCCACGAAGCCGCCCCAGGGCGGCAAAACCAAATGCTTGTCATTGGCTACAAGCCGGCAGACAGAAACAGATAAAAGGGCTGTCGCGGCTTGAGCCAATGTTCCGTTTTTGCAACTATAATTGAAATAAAGACCTTGTTGTTGGAACCCGGTCTACCTCGCGTTTTTCCGGACGGGACAGTTTCCATTTCTTGTTTCTTGCCTTGCCTTCTGGCGCTTTGGAAAATAAGTTGACTCCTTCCTCTTCTTTGTGGCATCCCTTCAAATATTGGAATATTGCTCTCCTGTCCCCCCTGGTCCTTCTTTTCTCTAGATTAGCCAAACCCAAATCCTGCAGCTGTTCTTCCTGTGTTTTAAGTCTGCAGGTCTTTAATCCTCTTACTTGCTCCTCTTTGTACTTTTTCCAAAGTCTTAACATCTTCTTTGGAATTTGTGGTGACCAAAACTGAATGCACAGTACTTCAGGTGTGGCCTTACTAAGGCTTTAGAAAGCGGTACTGATACTTCACGTGATTTTGATTCTAGGCCTCTGTTTATACAACCAAGGATTGTATTGGCTTTTTTGGCTGCTGCCGCACTCGGCTGGCTCATGTTTCAGGGATCGTCCACCAGGACTCCAAGGTCCCTCTCACAGTCACTGTTTCTGAGCCTAATGCATGCAATGAAATTTCATTTTAATATATGCCTATTAGAGCCAATAAAGTTATTAATCTATTCTATATTCTATTCAATTCTATTCTACTCTACATTCTATTCTAGTTATGCTATTGTATTCTATAGTCCATTCCATTCCATTCTATTCTATTCTATTCTATTCTATTTTCTCTTCTCCTCTCCTCTCCTCTCCTCTCCTCTTCTCTTCTCTTCTCTTCTCTTCTCTTCTCTCCTCTTCTATATTCTATTCTCTCCTATATTCTATTCTCTCCCATTGTATTCTCTCCTATTGTATTCCATTCTATGCTATTGTATTCTATATTTCATTCCATTCCATTGTATTCTATTCCATCCCACTCCACTCTGTTCCATATATTCTATTCTGTTCTGTTCTATTGTATTCTATTCTATTGTATATTGTATATTCTACTCTACTCTACTCTACTCTACTCTACTCTACTCTACTCTACTC
>BLBF01000006.1:1416719-1427153 GCA_015471245.1 Laticauda colubrina | reverse complement strand
TCTACTCTACTCTACTCTACTCTACTCTACTCTACTCTACTCTACTCTACTCTAATCTAATCTAATCTAATCTAATCTAATCTAATCTATACTTGTACCTTTGGAATTTTCCTGCCAAGGTGTAAAACCTTTCCTTTCCTCACCCCTTTCAAGACTTCAACTCCCAGAATTCTCCAGCCATCCATGCACCAGAGGCTGGGAAGACCAGACAGTGGGGCATCATCCCTCCTCCTCCTCCTTGGCAGAAGCTCCTTCCGGCCTCTGTGTGGACACCTGCCACGTCCTCCCGAGCAAATATTTGTTTTCTTCCAAGAACTCCAGGGCCTTTTACAACCCAGCACAAATAAGGATTTATGGCCTATTTTTGCTTTGCAGCCTGTTTGCTGAAAAGCCACTTAGCCCTTCCTGCTGTTAATGGCCCAGGCCGATTGAAGCAATGCCAGGTGGGGGGAGGTTTGTACCAGGAAGGGGGTTCCTGTCTATCAGAAACCTGGTTTATTAGTGGTTTGGAGATGTTTGGAAATGATGGAGGCTGGCCTCCCCCAGGTTGCAAGTGCAGGCAGTCCTCGGTTTACGACTGCAGTTCAGCTGGGGAATTTACGTGGCTTATGTGGGAAATTTATTCAGTGAGTTTGGCTCCATTGTGCATCCTCCCTTGCCCACCGCCGTTAAGCAAATCACTGCAATTCTTAACAGTTGGTCCCACGGTTGTTAAGCAGATCCCCTTTGACTCGGTTGGTCACAGGGTCCCAAAAGGGGATGACAGGACCCCCGGGGCAGTTGCGACCATCATAAACGTGAGTCGGATGCCCGAGCGTCCGAATTTTGATCCCAGGGCGCTGCAACCGTCTAAGTACGAGTCAGTTGCCAAGTGTCTGAATCCTGAATCAAGTGACATTACACACACCCTGGGGGGGGGAAATGCCGCCATGGTTGTAAGTGTGAGAAATGATCATAAGTCACTTTTTTCCAGCCTTGTCGTAACTTTAAATGGTCACTAAAGAAGGCACTGTAAATTGAGGACGACCTGGAGTTGGTGCATGTGTGCGTTTGTGTTTGTGTATGTGTGTGTGTGTGTGTGCAGCTGAAAAAGAGTAAAATATAGAGAGTTCTAAACTTACCACCATTTGTTTAGCAACAATTTGAACTTACCCCACCAACCCCTCCCCCCCCCCCAGGGGAATTCTGGGAGTTGAAGGCCATGAGTTACAACCAGTTGTTGCTATTGCCGGGGCCCTCTTGACAGCATTATGGGTTAGCCGGGCAAAGCAGTGTCGTGAGTGCCCCTACGATAACTACTCACAGGAATAAAAAATGTAGATGGTCGATCAGATTAAACCTATATTGATTTCATTGGCACTTCCAAGCAATAAGAACATCGCTGGGTTCATAGGATACAAGGTGCATTGAAGAATTAACATGCACAGCTTAGTGTGGGGGCCCTTTGCTCCTGGGTGGGATTCAAATTTGTTTTACTACAGGTTCTGTGCGCGTGGCTTGGTGGGCTTGGCCTGGTAGGCGTGGCAGGGGAAGGAGATTGTAAAATCCCCCTTCCCTCCCCACCCCACTAGCCTGCTTTCCAGCTCCGTTCTCTTTTTTCAGGGCAACCAAAGAAAACCCAGCCGATCAGCTGGGACTCGATGAGAGGCAGAGAACAGAAGGGTGTGTGGCTTGGTGGGCTTGGTGGGCATGGAAGGGGAAGGATATACTGCAAAATCCCCCTTCCCTCCCCACCCCACTAACCTGCTTTCCAGCTCCGTTCTCCTGGGCAGGGCAACCAAAGGAGATCCAGCCGGTCAGCTGTGGGCACAGCTTGGTGGGTAGGGCATTCTGGGGGCGTGGCCTGGGGGCCGTGGCTTGGTGGGCATTGCAGGGGAAGGATACTGCAAAATCCCCACTAACCTGCTTTCCAGCTCTGTTCTGTGCAGGACAGGGTGTGTGTGTGCAGGACGTTGAGTGGTGCCTGTCACACCCCCACTAGGCCACACTCACCCAGCCGGTCATTAGGTGGTCATGGGACACTTTTTTGCGTGCCGTTGCTAACTTTGGATGGGCACTAAATGACCCGTTCTAAGTCGAAGATGACCTGTAGATATTTATTTATTTGATTTTCTGCAAGAATAAATTGGGGTTTTGATCTCCCAGCGAACAAGCAAGAGTGAAAAAAACCAGCTCTGGGTCTGTGTTTGCCCCCCCCCCCCACACCCTTGGGTGGTGCCCAGGCCCACCCAGCGCCATGACGGTTGGGTCAACAAAGAAACGGACCCAGTGCGTATTTTATTTTATGGGTTGGGGAGAAAAGCTGGATCCAGATGGGAGCCAGGGCTGAAGCAAGGGACAACACAATAAACAGCCCAATAAACAACCACCTCTGTTGCGCCAGCCCGCAAAAAGAGCCCGCGCTTCAGAAAAAGCAGGAAAAACTCACTCTAGGGCAGAGGTTTCCAACCTTGACCACTTTAAGGCATGTGGACTTCAACTCCCAGAATCCCCCAGCCAGCTAGGATCGAGAAACAGGAAGCAATTACGGCTGGGGGATTCTGGGAGTTGAAGTCTACATGCCTTAAAGTGGCCACGGTTGGAGACCTCCGCGTTACAACAACCAAAACACCCCACACTTCACACTTCTGCTCTCTAAGCCAGTGTGGACTTCAACTCCCAGAATCCCCCGGCCATATCTGCTTCCCGTTTCTCTCTGGAGGTGGGGGAAGTGGGCCTTCCCATCGTAAGGGTCCCACCGAGATGATCTCAGCGTTGTTAGAGGAGCCAAAAAGACACATTCCCTTCTTCTCATGTTCACTCTAACCCAGAGGTCTCCAAACTTGGCCACTTTAAGGCTGGCGGACTTCAACTCCCAGAATTCTCCAGCCAGATTTGCTTCCTGTTTCTCGATCCTAGCTGGCTGGAGAATTCTGGGAGTTGAAGTCCACAAGCCTTAAAGTGGCCAAGTTTGGGGACCCCCGGACTAAATCTAAGTGACTTTAAGACAGGTAGACTTCAGCTCCCAGAATTCCCCAGCCAGCCATAAATGATAGAATTGGAAGAGGCCAAAAAGATCATCTAAGTCCAATATTTCTCAGTCTTGGTGACTTTCAGACATGTGGACTTCAACTGCCAAAATTCCCCAGCCAGGATGGCTGGCTAGGGACTTCTGGGAGTTGAAGTCCCCTGGTCTTAAAATTGCCTAGGGCAGAGGTGGGATTCAGCCGGTTCTGACCAGTTCTGGAGAACCGATAGCGGAAATTTTGAGTGTTCACAGAACCAGCAAACCCCACCTCTGACTGGAGATTTTACAGTGTCTATCCTTCCCCTGCCACGCCCACCAAGCCACGCCCACAGAACCAGGAGTAAATTTGTTTGAATCCCACCACTGGCATAGGGTGAGAAAAACACAGACTGACAAATTTAACAAATGTATTGATCCAGATCAAAGCATAGTGCTATCTGTTATTGTATTGTATTGTATTGTATTGTATTGTATTGTATTGTATTGTATTGTATTGTATTGTATTGTATTGTATTGTATTGTATTGTATTGTATTGTATTGTATTGTATTCCAGTCCAGTCCAGTCCAGTCCAGTCCAGTCCAGTCCAGTCCAGTCAGGGGTAGGATTCAATTTTTTAAAAAAACAGTTCTGTGGACATGGCTTAGTTGGTGAGCGTGGCTTGGTGGTCATGTTATTGGCTGGGTGTGGCCAACTCAACATCACTCACATCGAGGCACGCATCTCCTCGCCTGGCCTCTCATGACTGTGGGGATGCTGCAACAGTCGTAAGTGTGAACAAGGGTCATAAGTCACTTTTTTCAGTGCCATTGTAACTTTGAATGGTGCCTCCACACCAGCAAAATACTAGTAAAGGAGGGGGGAAAAAACTCCAGAGAGGTTCCTGCGACAGGAAGTCTCGTCCTGCCAAGAATGTAATGAGGGTTAACGGAGAGGCAGTTTCTGTCAGCAGCACCAGAATGTTTCCTTCCTGCCTTCCTTACAGGATCAGCCCTGTAATTTCTTCGGACAACCGGTTCTCTGAACTGCTTAGAAGGTTAACAACCGGTTCTAGCGAATAGGTGTGAACTGGTAGAATCCCAGCCCTGATTCCAGTCCATATTCTGTTCTGTTCTGTTCCGTTCCATTCTGTTCTTTCTTATTCTATCCTATTCTATTTTCTCTATTCTATTCTATTCTATTATCTCTATTCTATTCTATTCTACTCTATTCTCTTCTAATTCTAATTCTAATTCTTATTCTATTCCTATTCCTATTCTTCTGCTCCCAGAATTACAGAGTTGGAAGGGACCTTGGAGGTTTTCTCGCCCAACTCCTTTGCTCTAGCAGGAGATCTCATATACCATTCGGGACAAATGGACTAACTGGCTGGATCTTTGTGGTCCCTTCCAGCTCTTATCCTTCAGGCCTGGCTGGGCAATTCTGGGAGTTGGAGTCCACATGTCAGAAAGTGCCCCTCGAGGCCCCCTGAGATCAAGCCGAGTGCCAAAAGAGGGGCTGCCCATGCCAGGGCCGCAGCAGGGCTTCCGAAGACAATTGTAGGTTAACCGCCACTGATTAACCAACCTCAGGCGAGTTAATTCGCCAGCTACAGAGCAGCTGCCAAGCACCCAGCAGAGAGGTTTGCAATCAAGAGATGCCAACCATGCCCCGCACAACCAATCTCTTTATTCTGCACAGAGGTGTGCATGGAAAGAGAGGCAAGGGCAGACGGGCAGGGGAGTTAGTGAGTGAGTTTATTGTCACTGATTGGACCTTGTGCAACGAAATTAAATGCGATCTTCAGTGTACATTATAACGATGAAAATAAAACACAAACGCACATCTTTCACATTCGATGCAATGGAATGGGAAACTCCTGATATTGCCATGACTGTTGCACTATGCAGTCGAATTCAACAGAGCTCCTGCCCTGGGATAGAAGCTGTTTTTCAGCCTATTTGCCCTTGTTTTTATTATTCTCCTGTACCGCCTGCCAGAGGGTCAAAGTTCAGAAAAAGGGTGGATCTCGGAGCATGTTCACCACACACACAGGTGTGCAGTACGTTAAAATACTCAGGAAAGCAATGTGAAGCACTATATAAGTCTAAGTGCTACTGACCTTCCTTCCTTCCTTCCTTTCCTTTCCCCATTCTTCCCTCATTCCTTCTTTCCTGCTTCCCCCATTCCCCTTCTTTCCTGCTTCCTTCCTTCCTTCCTTCCTTTTCTTCCCCCATTCTCCTTCTTTCCTTCCTTTCTTCCTTCCTTCTCTTCCCCCATTCTTCTTCCTTCCTTCTTTCCTTCTTCCCCCATTCTCCTTCCTTCCCCCATTCTCCTTCCTTCCTTCCTTTCCTTTCCTTTCCTTTCCTTTCCTTTCCCCATTCTTCTTCCCTCATTCCTTCCTTCCTTTTCTTCCCCCATTCTCCTTCCTTCCTTCTTTCCTTCTTCCCCATTCTCCTTCTTTCCTTCCTTTCCTTCCCCCATTCTTCTTCCCTCCCTTCCTTCCTTCTTTCCTTCTTCCCCCATTCTCCTTCCTTTCCCCATTCTCCTTCCTTTCTTCCTTCCTTTCCTTTCCTTTCCCCATTCTTCTTCCCTCATTCCTTCTTTCCTGCTTCCCCCATTCTCCTTCCTTCCTTCTCCTTCCTTCCTTCCTTCCTTCCTTCCTTCCTTCCTTCCTTCCCTTCCCTTCCCTTCCCTTCCCTTCCCTTCCCCCATTCTCCTTCCTTCCCTCCCTTCTTCCACCATCTTAAAGTGGCCAGGGTTCGGAAATATCGGTTAGATGATCTCCAGAGGCCCTGACAAGCTTTACACACCAAAATGATATATACAGTGATCCAAATCTTCTGAAGAAATCATCCATCCTTCTACTGCACAATAGGCCAGAGGTCTTCAAACTGGACAGCTTTAAGACTTGTGGAGTTCAACTCCCAGAATTCGTCCTCCAGTCATGTTATCTCAGGAATTCTGGGAGTTGAAGTTCACCAGTCTTTGATTTCTCTCTCTCTCTGTCTGTCTGTCTGTCTGTATGTAGGTATGTATACATATGTACTTAGTGTTAATATGACATTCTTTTTCTTTTTTGAACCAATGACCTACATACATGAATCCCCTTTTATTAATATTATTAAGGCACTGTCAATTAGTATTACCAATACCATGAATAACTGTCAAGTATCAATTATATGTATTGTTATTTATTGTACTGTCCACAAAATGACATTGAAAGATATTGACACATCTTCTATTATAGAAATTTTTGTAATTTTTTTTTTATATTTTTGTAAACTTTTTAATATTTTGAATTTCAATAAAGATTTTTTTAAAAAAAATTAAAAAAGAAAGAAGTCCACAAGTCTTAAACTTGCCAAGTTTGAAGACCCTTGCAATAGGCATTCACACGTGTATTGGTGTAGGTGTGCACCAAGCCGAGCCTCACCTGAGCTGGCCCTCCTGTGGAAACTCATGCGGTGGGTCGCTGCACGTCAGACGAGCTTCCTCATCCAGGAGGTATACAAACACCCTTTCCTGCAACGCAAAGAGGAAGGGGGGAACATTGGATAAATTAAGACTGGTAGTTGCTCCAGGGAGTAACTGGGTATTCATTTACCCAGAAGCCACCTTGGCTGACCTGGGAAACGTTTAGGAAAACTGGATTTCGTTAGCTTCGGCTGCAGAATTGAGCCGAACCACCAGAGGGCAGCAAGGCCACGCACAAAACCCACTCCCTTCCACCCCTAGTGGCCATGTGGAATTGTGCAGCCCAACTCTATGGTTCATCAGTTTCAAGGTGGATAAATCCAATAAGGCAGGTTTTTCCTGACAGACAGACATACAGGAGGTGGTCCTTGACTTAACAACCATTCATTTAATGACGAAAGTTACAGCTGCATTGAAAAAAGTGAGGTACAGCTGGTCCTCTCCCTTACGACCGTTGCAGGATCCCCATGGTTATGGGATCAGAATTGGGACGTTTGGCAACTGGTAGTTATTTAGGAGGGTGGCCGTGTCCTGGGGGGTTCATGTGATCATCATTGGTGACCTTCCCAGCTGCCCAGCAAAGTCAGTGTGGGGGGGGGGGGGAATTGGATTTGTTTAAAGACCACGAGGTTCACTTAAAAACATTTCTCTCTTTCTCTCTCATCTGTCTATATGTGTCCATTTGTCTGTCGGTTTATCTATGACTCTCTGTCTCTCTCTCTCTCCCTCCCTCCCTCCATCGACATCTGTCTGTCTGTCTGTCTGTCTATCTATCTATCTATCTATCTATCTATCTATCTATCTATCTATTTATCATTTATCTATTATCTATCTATCAATATCATCTATCTTCTATTTAATTATCCACCTATCTTCCCTCCCTCCACATCCATCCATCCATGCATCCTTCTTTCCATCCCTCATCCATCATCCACCCATTCATCAATCATCTATCTATCTATCTATCTATCTATCTATCTATCTATCTATCTATCTATCATCTACCTATCATCTATCTATCATCTATCTATCTTCCCTTCTCTCTTATATATTATCTCTCTCTCTAATCTATTGTCTGACTATCTATCTATCTATCTATCTATCTATCTATCTATCTATCTATTTATTATTTATCTATTTATTATCTATCTATCTAATATCTATCTATCTATATCATCTGTCTATCATCTATTTAATTATCCACCTATCTTCCCTTCCTTCACATCCATCCTTCTATCCATCCATCCATCCATCCGTCATCTACCTGTCTATCATCTATTTAACTATCCACCTTTCTTCCCTCCCTCTCTTCCTCTACATCCATCCATCTATCATTCATCTATCATCTATCCAACCAACCAACCATCCATCCATTCATCAACCCATCTACCTAATTTTTGAAGACTGCCCAACTACTTCAATAGTGGACAACCTAAAAATAAAATCAGGGCATTAAAAATCAACAATCCACACTTCCGACAAGTCTACCTTTGGCAACGAAAAGTGTGATCCTGAGGTCACAAATCTGTTTTTTTGCCTAACCAGGGAAAATTCTCCTGCTGAGCACAGATCAATAGCTCTGTTGGGCTGCAGCTATCAAAAAAAGATTTTTATCTATCTTGTACTGTGCAAAATTGCATTGTTAGAGAGAAGCGGCTCGGAGCGGAAAAATCGTAACAATTGATGGCGACTTCTATTATATTCCTCGAAGGGAACACAATTTGTGCAAGCACACATTTTATTGCTGTGCTGTATTATTCGAGCCACAAACAGTACCAGGCACAAACAAGGGTAAGATTTTGCAAACAGATGGCAAAACAAATGGAAGAAATAAAATAGGGACAGAAGCTTTTACAAGGATTCCAGGCTCACAATGGAAAACTTTGAAAATATCTCAAATGGTGCATCAGTTGAGTGTCCCAATCTTGGCCAATAGGTCTGAGATGGAGAAGGAAGGAAAAGACAGAGAAAGACATAGAAAGGAAGGAAGGAAGAAAGGAAGGAAGGAAGGAAGGAAGGAAGGAAGGAAGGAAGGAAGGAAGGAAGGAAGGAAGGAAGAAGGAAGGTTGAAAGAGGGAGGGAAGGAGGAAGAAGGAATGAAAAGACAGAGAAAGAGATAGACAGGAAGCAAGGAAGGAAGGAAGAAAGAAGGGAGGTTGAAAGAAGAAGGGAAGGAGGAAGAAGGAATGAAAAGACAAAGAGATAGACAGGAAGGAAGGAAGGAAGGAAGAAGGAAGGTTGAAAAAGGGAAGGAAGGAGGAAGAAGGAAGGAAAAGACAGAGAAAGAGATAGACAGGAAGGAAGGAAGAAGAAGGGAGGGAGGAGGGAGGGAGGGAGGGAGGAAGGTTGAAAGTGGGAGGGAAAGTGGAAGGAAGGAAAGAATTTATGTATTTATTTATTCATTTAGAAATCCCCTATCTCCCTCTCTAAGCAACTCCAAGTGCAAGTCCTCGACTTACAACAGTTCATTAAGTGACTAAAGTTCAAACAAAACTGAAAAAAGGGACTCATGGCTGTTTTCACACTTATGACCGTTGCAGCATCTTCCCTGAGGTCATGCGATCGAAGTTCAAATGCTTGGCAATCGACTCACATTTATGACGGCTGCATCCCCTTTCGGACAAGGAAAGCCTGTGGGGGGAAAAGCCAGATTCACTTAACAACCGTGTTACTAACAGCAGCAGCGATCTGTTTAACCGTGGCAAGGAAGGCCACAAAACGGCCGTCTTGCTCAGTGACGGGAAAGTCGGGCTCGGCTGCGTCACGTGAGAACTGACTCCCTGCCTTTCTGAGACACATTTGATGTGCCGTTTTTTGCGACTCTTGTGCTCTCTGCTTTCGCTCTGCTAAACAACTGATCATCCATATTTGGTGAAGAAAATGGATCAGTCTTTATACAGATTGACAAGAGTTGGAAGGGACTTTGTAGGTCATCTAGTCCAACCCCTCCCCCCGCCCAAGCAGGAGACCCTACATCCTTTCTGAGAAATGGCAGTCCAACCTGTTTCTCCAAAAATACAACCTACCCTGAAAGTAAGTCCTACCTTGATTTTCAACACATGCACCCAATATAAGCCCTACCCCCCAAATAAGCCCTAATTAAGATTTCCACCCACTGGAATGGATACCCAGACAACAGGATGTTTATGAAGCACTAAGAAATGTAGTCTGTTTCCAAGAAAATATGACGTACCCTGAAAGTAAGGCCTTGCTTTTTTTTACACATGCACCCAAAATAAGCCCTGCCCACTCCAGGGTGCACAAGTAAAGATTAAGCTAGGGTGGGGATGCGGTGGTGGTGGAGCTGCCCTACTCCTTCCCTTTGGACAGGTGTAGCCAGGCCTCACACACCCCGACACCTGCCTGGCCGGCCCATTTCCTCTGCGGCCGGCAAGGCTGACCGGGCTCTCCTGAAGGCTTCTGGAGCTGAGAGCAAAGCTCAGGATCGATCCAGAGGTCTGTTATATCGGCTGCAGAGGCCTTCAGGGAAGCCTTGCAGGCCGCAGAAGAAGAAGAAGTTCCTGAAGGCCTCCGACAGTGAAAAGGAGGCCGGGGGGCGATGCAGGCAAGTGAGGTTAGTCCGTGGATGAACATCCCCCCGAAAATAAGACCTGGAGCCTTTTTGGGTGCCAAATAAATATATATATATGTATAAGACAGGGTCTTATTTCTGGGGAAACACAGTATACAGGCCATCTCTCTCTGGAAGCGCCTAAATCGTGGTGGGGAGTTGTCCTCCTCCTTCAGAAGTCTTCACGGAGACCATGGATGGTGATAGGACAGAGATGCTGCAGTGGGCCCAGCCCTGAGCAAAGGGGCTGGATTACATGACCTTGAGGGTTCCTTGTGGTCCTTCCATCCCTGCCTGGAGACCCAAGCAGAACCTCGTGAGATGCAAATTACTCCTTTTCTTGCCAGGAGTCAATTGTTCCTTATCCTATAAGGCCGCTGTATCTTTCTTACTCTTTTTTT
>BLBF01000006.1:1385045-1403939 GCA_015471245.1 Laticauda colubrina | reverse complement strand
TTCTCTTCTCTTCTCTTCTCTTCTCTTCTCTTCTCTTCTCTTCTCTTCTCTTCTCTTCTCTTCTCTTCTCTTTCTATTTTCTATTCTCCTCTCCTCTTCTATCCTCCATCTATCTATCATCTGTTAATCAAATAAGTTCTGCTTAGCAACAGAAATGTTGGGCTCAATTGTGGTCGTAAGTCAAGGACTACCTGCATATCTCCTGAAGCGCCTCCCAAATCTACTCTGGTTTCCATTTTATGATGCTAGTAAAGCCAAGCCAGCATTTCCATATGATTTACATTTCCCTGCAGCTTGCAAATCCTGGGACTTGTAATTCTAAAAAAACATCTGGAGGTCAGCAGGCTGGGAACATCTGCTCTCAGCTAAGGCACGTGGTGGTGGGGAGCTGACAGAGACAGACGCTCGTGCGGTTTGCACTTTCTGGTGGTCCCGGGTGAGGGAGTTAATTAAATGTCTGAACTGTCTAACAGCCAGGCGGAGGGCTCCTCAATCATGAGCTGGAACAGCCCAACTGCACAACTGGGATTCCTGTTGATTGGGAGCAACCGGCTGCTGGGTGGAGGGGAACGTTTGTGGGATGCCTCACACACGGAGGGAGGATTGAAAAGGCATTGTTTGGATGCTGGGATGTTCACAGCTTTGAAAGTGGGGAAACCGAGGCACGGAAAGAGAGAGAGAGAGAGAGAGAGAGAGAAATAGGGAGAGGGGGAGAGGGAGAGAATAATAGAGGGGGGAGAGAAAGAAAGAGAATAAGAGAGAGAGAGAAATTGAGAGAGGAAGAGAGAAATAGTAAGGGAGAGAAAGGGAGAGAAAGCAAGAGAGGGAAAGGGAGAGAGAAAGAGAGAATAAGAGAAAGAAAATGAGAAGGAGAGAGGGAGAGAAAGAGAGGGAGAGGGGAAAAAGAGGGAGAGAGAGAAAGAGAGAGAATAAGAGAGAGAAACTGGGAGAGGAAGAGAGAAATAGTAAGTGGGAGAAAGGGACAGAAAGGGAAAGCGAGAGAGAAAAAGAGAATAAAAGAAAGAGAGAGAGAGAAAGTGGGAGAGGCTAAAAAAGAGGGAGAGAGGGAAAGAGAGAGGGAAAGAGAAAGAGAGAATAAGAGAGAGAGAAACTGCGAGAGGAAGAGAGAAATAGTAAGGGGGGGGGAGAGAGAGAGGCAGAAAGAGGAAGAAAGAGAAGGGGGAGAGAGAGAAACAGAAAGGGAGAGAATGAGAGAGGGAGAGAAAGAAAGAGAGGGAAAGGGAGAGAGAAAGAGAGAATAAGAGAAAGAGAAAATGAGGAGAGCAAGAGAGAGGGAGATGGGAAGGAGGAGAAGGAGAGAGGGAGAGAAGGATAAAGAAACAGGGAGGGAGAGAGAGAGAGTGGAGAGCAAGAAGGAAGAAGGAGAGGGAGAAGAAGAGAGAGAAAGAAAGTGAGGAGAGGGAGAAAGAGAGGTGGGAGAGAGGGAGAAAGAAACAGGGATAGAGGAAGAGAGAGGGGAGGGCAAGAACTTCAGACCACCCTAGTTGTTGCTCAGAGGGAAAAATCAGAGAGTCAGAACTGAATCTTGTGTTAGGAGGGAGTTGGAGGTGAATCTAACCAGGGTCCCTTCTTCAAACAAGACCACAGTTGGCTGTTCCTGTAACTTGAATCTGTTTAGAGGGAAGTTAGAAGTAAAACTAACCATGATGCCTTCTTCAAATGAGATCACAACTGGGCGTTCCTGTAATTGAAGGTGAATCTAGCCATTTTATCTCCTGCACAAATGAAACCACAGTTGGAAATTTCTGTAACTTGAGTCTGCTTCCAAGTTAGAAGTGAATCTAACCATGATGCCTTCTTCAGATGAGACCTAGGAAACTGGTTAATTTCTATCCATTGTTTCTTGTCCTTCCCTCAGGTGCTTTGGAGAATAGGTTGATCCCCTCTTTTTCTATGGGGCAGCCCTTCAAATACTGGAAGATGCTATCATGTCCCTCCTGGTCCTTCTCTTGGTTAGACATCTTCTTTCTCAGTTTCCAGCTTCCATTCCAGACCTCAGGGAACTATCTGACAATGCAATTCAGTTTATTTCCCATTTGTTCAGGAGGACTTTTCTGCATCAAGGTCATGGTTTGGCATGTCCAAATTCTACATGCAATCACAATCCAAGGCAGTCATTGTGGCTATGTCTCTTTTCTTTTATGCACACTGAGAACATTTGCACCAAGACAAATTCCTCGTGCATCCAATCACACTTGGCCAATAAAGAATTCTAATTCTCTTTTCTTCTCTTCTCTTCTATATTCTCTTCTCTTCTGTTCTCTTGTGTTCTCTTCTGTTCTGTTCTGTTCTGTTCTGTTCTGTTCTGTTCTGTTCTATTCTGTTCTATTCTATGTTCTACTGCTGGTCTTTCAAGAGGAGAAATTCTGCATTCTTCTGCACACCAGACACTTTCAAAAGCATAATTCAGGGCAGTTGATTGACGAAGGAAGGACTCATAATGGCACTTTGGATCTTGGCTTGCAGGAAAGAGAATTTAATTAAAATATGAGTGTGTGTGTGTGTGTGTGTGTGTGTGTGTGTGCCCGCACCCACAGAGGGCTTCTGCCAGTAGGACTTTCATCAGAAATTGCGTTGTGCCAAAGCAGATCCTTCCTTGCTTTGCTTTGAGATGGAATTACGGCACGAGAACAAAGCTCCCTCTCCAATCCCGTGCGAGTGCGCTTGGGGTGTACAAGACAAAAACGGGAGAGCGTGAATCCCCCATCTTTTTATTGCTCTGAATACAATCTGAGATATAATTTTAGAGTAGTGTGCGATCAATGGTTGGAGGGGTTTTAAGTCTTTGGATAGGACCAGGGGTGGGATTCAAGGAGTTCTGGTTCCCTGCCCTAATGACTGGATGGGTGGGCAGTGGCCATGGTGAGCATGGCCAAAGGGTGTGACAGGTAGCACTCAAGACTCCCTGCACCCCCCCCCCGGGAGCAAAAATGGGCCATGGGGGGGCTGCACCCCATTTTGGGCCTAGTAGGCCTCCCTGCAGCCTCCTGGCAGCAGTAACGGGCCACGGGGTGGGGCAGGGCAGGGCCAGCCAGCCAGCAACTTAACAACCGGTTCGGCTGAAGTGGTCCGAACCGACTGAATCCAACCCCTGGGATAGCACCCGGTGCCATTTCTGTAAGATGCGGGTGGCCATATCATTGCTCTTAATTAACGAAATCAATAAATTCCAAAGACGTCCCGAAAAATGGCAAAGACTTTGAGGAAGAGAAGAAAGAGCTGCGAACAAGAGTAACGGTTCTGCCAGAGGAGTTTTGAACGGAGACTGAGAAAGTCCAGGCTGTCAGGATTCCAGCAATTGCCCTCATTCAATTGTGATTCTTGAGCCAAACTTCAAAAAACTTCCAAGGATTCATTAGAGGCGACATCCTGGCCCTGCCCTGTATGAAGCCAACTCTGGCCTACTGTACTGACCCAAACCTGGTTCCAAGGAAGCAAACATGAGACAAAAGGAACAGCACAATCTTTTAATGTTTCTTTTCCAATCCCGTTCCTTCCCGGTTCAAAGGCTGCTTCAAACTCATTGTCTCTGATAAGAACGAGCCTTGCCAAGGTGGTGCAAGGCTGCCAAGAATGCTAGATAAAGTTACCAAGAACTTTTTGACATATATCACAGTCTTTACATTGTTATAAAAGCAAAATATGACCAAACATTTATATACATATATACAGCTATATACATGTTTACATTATAAATCTGTTTCTATCTTAGACATTTTGTTGTGGTCTGAACTCTTTCTTAAATTCTATTTCACTTTTTTTTTGACTTCCTTTCATATCCCTCCAATTGTAATTTTTCCCCCATATTTCATAGAATTCTGAAGTATCTCGCTCCTTCAATTCTAACGTAGGCTATCTAACTCTGTGCACTGAGATTTTCTTTTCTATTATTACATCATCATTCGGTATTCCTTTTAACTTCCATGTTTGGGCAATTGATAATCTTGCAGCTGTGATAACATGAATAATTAAATATATATCTGCTTCTTTGAAATTCTCATTTATTATTCCTAATAGGGACATTTCTGGTGTATAATTTATTTTTAGGTTTAACATTTCCTCTAACCATTGCCAAAGTTTGTGCCAAAATTCTTGTACTTTCTTGCACTCCCACCACATGGGATAATAGGTGCCCGTTCTTTCAGACATTTCCAACATATCGATGCTTGAGAATTATACATTTTAGCTAATCTGGAAGGTGGGAGGTGCCACCTGTAGAACATCTTAACAGGTTTTCTTGATAAGATGTGGCTAATGTAATCTTTTTATTCCTATGTCCACACATCTTTAAAGTCACCAAGGATGAGAAACACGGCAGAAAGCACGCATTCTCTGTAATTATTGCCTTAAAAATCTGCTTATTTAGAAAACGGGAAACAGGATTACAGGCTGCAAGATCAGCCACTGGCATTTTTAGAGTCGTCTTCTTCTTCTTTAAAAAAAAAAAAAAAAAACCAGAAACAACTCAGCCCAGCCAAATTACAGAAAGATTTGTCGGCACTTAAATGTAAGAGCTGAATTGTGCTTGCGCACCAAAAAGCAGACAGTTGCTGAAAACAGGATTAGCAGCAGAGGCAATAATGCTCCTGGGAGCTGCTTTGCCTCTCCGCAGGTCCACACTCAATTGGAGAAAGCAAATTTGCACTCCAGCAAAACCTTTGAAAAGTGGGGGGGAAAATATATATATACATATATATTTTCCAGGGATGAATTTCTGGCTAGTGGTGTGTTGTGTACTTTAACGTCTGTGCAAACATCCTGTCTTCCTCATGTCTGTTCTCCAGGTTCTCTGGATTTTTCTCCTATGTGGATTCCTAAAGCCAAAGCAGGAGAGCTTTTCATGGGAGGGTCCTAAGAGGTCATCTACTCCAAACCCCTTCTTCAGGCTTGTTTCTCTGCTCCATAGCTGGCACAGCCAGGAAAATCTTCCTCATTTTCTCTCTATAAAAAAAACCGTTCATTGGTTCTGGTCCTACTTTGGGGGCTTAATGAAGCAGAAGTTCAACCAGAATAGAATAGAATAGAGCTGAAAGGGACTTTGGAGGCCTTCTAGTCCAACCTCCTGCTCAAGCAGATCGTTTTAGATAGGTGGCTGTCTGAGGGCCTTACAAATTAATCGTAAATCGCCCAAAATCATTGGTTGAAATGGAGGGGTGGGGAGACTATAGATACTGAATAAATGAATGAATGAATGAATGAATGAATGAATATATCTACCTTTTCCCCCCTAGAATGCACCCTGCCCCCCTGCGCATACATATGCAACACCCTCACCCCACCTCCTTACCTACCCTGCACATGCGTGCACCTCCCAGCTGATTTTTGGCCTGTTTGAGGCCGTTTTTGCCCTCCCAGAGGCTCAAGGGAAGCCTCTGTAGCCTTTGCAGGCTGAAAAACAGGCCCGTTTTGGCACTTCCGGTATCTCTGGGAAGGCCCGTTTTTCAGCCTCCAAAGGCTGCAGAGGCTTCCCTTGAGCCTCTGGGAGGGCAAACATGGCCTCAAACAGGCCGAAAATCAGGGGAGGCGCGCACATGCGCAAGGCAGGTAAATTTGGCTGGGGCTTGTGTGCCCGCACAAATGGCTCTGCATGCCACATGTGGCACGGGTGCCATAGGTTCGCCATCATAGGAATAAGTCAACTAGTCCAGGAAGCAAAGGAACAAGGCAATTAATCCAGGAAGCAAGAATTAAAGCAAGAAGTCCAGGCAACAGCACACAAAACTCCACAAATTCGGCATTTGTTCCCAACAAACCAGTGGTGGCATGCTACTGGTTCGGACCGGTTTGACTGAACTGGTAGTGAAAAAAACCCCACCAAATCAGCTGAGAGGAAAAAGAAGAGAAAAACATTCTGCCACTCGCCCCTGCGGTTTTCTCTTCTTTATCCTCTCAGCGGATTGGCACTGCAGGCCTCAGCTGGTATGGGGAAAGCTGTGTGCCAATGTTAGGCAAACCATGCCCACCAAGCCACGCCCACTAAGCCACGCCCAATGAACCAGCAGTAAAACCATTTGAATCCCACCACTGCGACAAACACTCTCCCCCACAGCGTCTCCTTAGATCTCAATCCCCAGGATGCTTTGTGAAGAGGGATGGGGTGCCCTCCTCCTGAGCAGTCGGGTCATCCTGCACTGTTCCCACTTCCTCTCCACTCTCCGTGCTCAGGGATCAGAAGGAGGTGGTCCTTGCTCATCGCCTGAACTCTGTCCCTCCGCATCTCCACTCCTTGCCCTCTCTCAGTCTTCCTGCCCCTGTTCCTCCCTGCTGGCAAGCCGTCCCAAGCCTGAGGGGCCGGGGGCTGCCATGTCTTGCTCCTGCCCCCGTTCCTCCGAAGCCAACGAGGCCACCCCTTCAATCTCCATTGGCCACAGCTCCAGCTCATCCTCCTCCGCCGATTCAGGCTCCGATGGGGGCATGAAAGGAAAGGAAGAAAGCTGGAAGCTGCCCGAGAGAGACTGTCTCACTCGGGAGGAGGAGTCAAGTGGGGTATTAGTCTGGAATCCGTATGTAGGTATAAGGTCCAATTTCCCCCCTTGAATGCAGCCCCAAAACACCAGGGAATTCTAGAACTCAATCAGTATTATCCTTTTTCAGCGCTTGTGACAATTGTGCTGTAGCAGGCTGAGTGGTCAGGCACCCTTATATAAAGTTGTGTGGGTGTCCATTTTGTTGAAAGGTGTTACATATGTGGTCCGTTTTTCCTTTTCTAGCACTTTTGGGTTGCTGCAGCGAGTCGCTGCTCATCGGAATAGTCGCTGCTCCTTACACAGCTCGCCTGTGGGAGGTTGGGTGGCGGAGTGCTTCGGTGAGTGTGGGTGGCTTTGTGATAGATTTGCACTTCTCATTTGCTGTCATTTCCTCCACTGATGGGGATAGAAAAGCTCAGGAGGGAACAAAAAAAGAGGGAACAAAAAACAAAACCAAAAAAAAGAAGAAGAAAGGGACCCAACAAAAGGAGCGAAGGAAAGAGGGAGGGAAAACGAGCGAGGCGATTAGCAAATGTCAGAAAAATGATTTCATCTTCTCGACACACATCAAAACAGCCCCCACAACTAGGCAGAGAAACAGCACCATGAAGGGATCTAAAGAGCAACTAGACACACACACACGCACACACACACACACAGCTCCCAGGGTGCCACCTGTTTTTTATTTAAATGGGTCTACCAGAAGAGGAAAGGAAGAAAGTCGGAAGCTGCTGGAGAGAGACTGTCTCGGTTGGGAGGAGGAGTCAAGTGGGGTATTAGCGTGGAATCCTTATGTAGCCATAAGACGGCAAAGTCCGATTCCCCACTTGAATACAGTCCAAAAATGCCAGGGAATTTCTAAAAGCCTGGCACTCTTGACAAATCAGCTGTCAATAGACACATAGGCACTAACCATATCAATTCAGAATACCACTGGAAGGGACCTTGGAGGTCATCTAGTCCAACCCCCTGCTCAAGCAGGAGACCCTACGGCATTCCAGACATAACTATAGACTACACAAGAGAGACTACCCACCCAACCCCCCCCCCACCAGTAATCTGCACCCAGATCAGCGTAGATTAACTCCAAGATTAACCTCAGACCAAGTGCTGTGGTCCACCAGCGGCCTGACAGCAGAGTCGGAGAGTGGGGAGGAACATGGGCCAGTCCTGGAGTCTGGGGAGGGCTTGGATGAGGGATCTGTATCTGACACAGAGATAGGGCCGGGGCCATCTGGGAGTTATGTGCCGACTCTGGAGCCTCCGGAATCTGACAGCAGCGAGGCAGAGGAACAGCGGGAGCCTGATCCCAGTGCGCATATGTGCAGAGCTGTCAGAAGGCAAGAAGAGTTAAGACAAAAGGGGTAATTGGGGAGTCAGGCTTGGCGACAATTGGCCCCTACCATAAGACATAAAGAAGGAGCAAAGGGACAGGAGCCTTTGCAGGAAGCAACTTTCGTTCATTCCAGTCAGTTTAAACTTCAGGTTGACTTTGTGCTCCGTTTGGCCTTGTATACCTAATTGGCAATTTCATCATTGGCAGCGTTTCCAGGGAGATAAAGGTGGATGCTTATCAGCCCTATCCCGAAAGACTTTGGCGGAACTTCTGTGGGACTATTCATAGATTGTTTGGGACTCATTACGGGCTGTGAATGCATATAATTCACAGCCGTTGAAATAAACACAAAGGTTTTGGGGAACAGCATGTGATTGTTACTGTCTCAGGAAGCCTTGGTCAGAACACCAACAATCAAGTAACCAATACCCCAGAGGTCTCCAAACGTGGCAACTTTAACTCCACAAACTTGGCAACTTCAAGTCCACAAGTCTTAAAGTTGCCAAGTTTGGGGATCCCTGCAATACCCCAACAGAGAAACTGCCAAAGAAGCTATCAGTAAACAGCCCAACCAAAGAATCCCTAAGACCACCCACCCACACATAGACAGGCAACACACCAGAATATAAATTTGACAGCAAACCACACTCCCTACTAGCCCTGATGATGTTCCCTAGCTGGGTCACGAAACGTCTGCAAGAAAACAAGCAAGCTCAGGGAGCACCAAGGACCTCTCCTCATGTCAACCCTGAGCTACCAATATTCTCCTTTATCACCAGGACTCAGGAAGATGCCATCCTGATTCACTGAAGTATATCAAAGGAGTGGAAGTCCAACGCAATCAATTCAATTCAGTTCAGAACAGGACTGGAAGGGACTTTGGAGGTCATCTAGTCCAACCCCTGCTTAAGCAGGAGACCTTATACTATTCCAGACAGGGGACTGTGTCCAGTCTCTTCTTGAAAACCTCCAGTGATGGAGCACCCACAACTTCTTGTGGCAAGCAGTTCCACTGGTTAATTGTTCTCCCTGTTAAGGAAGTTTCTCCTTAATTCCAGGTTGCTTCTCTCCTGGATTAGTTTCCATCTATTGTTTCTTGTCCTGCCCTCAGGGGCTTCAGAAAATAAGTTGACTCTCCTCTTCTTTGGGGCAGCCCCTCAAATGCTGGAATACTGCTATCATGTTCCTCCTAAAAGTCCTTCTTTTGTCTAGACTGGCCAAACCCAAATCCTGCAATCCTTCCTCATGTGTTTTAGTCTCCCAGGCCTTTAATCACCCTAGTTGCTCTTCTCTGCATTCCCCCCCCCCCACAAAAAAAAGTCTCAGCATCTTTTTTTGCAACGTGGTGACCAAAACTGGATGCAGTACTCCAGGTGTGACCTTGCTAAGGTGTTGTGGTTAGCCAGCAGCAGGTGCAGGTAGCTGTAGAGAGCGAGGAATCAGATGAGGGGCCAAGACCATTCGGGAGTGGACTGCTGCCTTCAGAGATTGTGGGGGCTGGCAGCAGCAATGAGGAGGTTCCTGAGGAGCCTGTGCCAAGTGCGCGTGCGTGCAGGGTTGCTTGCAGGCACGAGCAACTACAACAGCACAGGCGACTCAGGAGGAAGGCTGCAAGGGAATGGAGCCTCCTTCAAGAAGATAAAAGGCAGCTGTGAAGTGAACTTTCTTTGCAGGAAGCAAAGGCGTTTTGAAACTCAGCCTCGTGGACATTCCAGTATCTTAATTTGGTATTTGAAGACTCTTGTGTTGTGAAATATTTCTTATCTGTGATTCTTGGCAGCCTTGCACAGTTTTGGCAAGGTTTGTGCTTAGCAAAGTTAATTAGTTTGCAGCAGCCTTTTAACCGGGGATTCATAAGACTCATTGAAAGGTTTCTTTTTCCTTTGGTTATTGTTTGTTTTATTGGAAAAGGGTTTGGGTCAGAACATAAGGCTTTATAAAGAGGTGCTAAGACTTCCCGTGGTTTTGATTCGATGCCTCTGTTTATACATCCAAGAAATGCTATTCGCTTTTCCGGCTACTTGCAAGATTCTGGAATTGTAGCCCACCTCAATAAAAGTAAATTTGAGCCTTCCTGTAGAGTTGATTTTCATGGTCATGTTCTACTCGTGAGGGTGACATCAATCTTGCAGTTCTGATCCTTGGTGGCTCTCCTCCTCCTCCTTCTTATATTCCAGTGACTTTGGGAGGTGTCTGTCTGAAAGATTCCTGGATGTTATCCAGATGTTCTGGACTTTAAAAATGCTTTATTGCTTTTTTGCCTGGGCAACCGAGCCTGAATATCTCCACCAAGGTCATATTTCTGATTCTCTACAGAGGTCCAAGAAGACTACCCTGTTTCCCCCAAAATACAACCTACCCTGAAAGTAAGCCCTAGCTTGATTTTTTTCACGAGCCCAATATAAGCCCTACCCCCAAAAATAAGCCCTAATTAAGACCCCACCCACTCCAGAGTGGATGGGTAAAAATTAAGTTAGGGTGGGGATGGGGGTGGGTGGAGCTGCCCTACTACCTTTGGACAGGTGAAGCCAGGCCTCGCACACCCCAACACCTGGCTTGCTGGCCCATTTCTTCTGTGTCTGGCAAGGCTGGCCAGGCTCTCCTGAAGGCCTCTGGAGCTGAGAACAAAGCTCAGGATCGATCCAGAGGTCCGTTATCGGCTGCAGAGGCCTTCAGGAAAGCCTTGCCGGCCACAAAAGGAGAAGTTCCGGAAGGCCTCTGACAGCGAAAAGGAAGCCGGGGCAATGCACCCAAGTGAAGTTAGACAGTGGATGGCGTCCTCCGAAAATAAGACCTGGTGCTTTTTTTGGGTGGTCAAATATATATATAAGCCTGATGATGGCAGATGAGATTCTGCCGAAACGTTGCTACAACTTTAAAAGCACAACTACAATGATGAGGGATAATACCCGAAGGAAGCTGAACAGCACTCATGTAAGTACCTGTGAAAACTTAAAAAAACAAGTATGTATAGAAGAAACCAGGAACACCAATCAATCAAACTCCAAGTCCAATGAAACAGGTCCAGGCTCCCAGCCAATCAGAATGAACCAGCCTCAAATTTAAAACCAGGAGCTGTAAGACCCATATCCATACAGAAGCCTGATGATGGCAGATGAGATTCTGCTGAAACGTTGCTACAACTTTAAAAGCACTACAATGACGTGGGATAATACCCGAAGGAAGATGAACAGCATATATCTATATATCTATATCTATATCTATATCTATATCTATATCTATATCTATATCTATATCTATCTATCTATCTATCTATCTATCTATCTATCTATCTATCTATCTATCTATCTATCTATCTATATTATTTCTGGGGAAACACAGTATACAGGCCATCTCTCTCTGGAAGCGCCTAAATCGTGGTGGGGAGTTGTCCTCCTCCTTCAGAAGTCTTCACGGAGACCATGGATGGTGATAGGACAGAGATGCTGCAGTGGGCCCAGCCCTGAGCAAAGGGGCTGGATTACATGACCTTGAGGGTTCCTTGTGGTCCTTCCATCCCTGCCAGGAGACCCAAGCAGAACCTCGTGAGATGCAAATTACTCCTTTTCTTGCCAGGAGTCAATTGTTCCTTATCCTATAAGGCCGCTGTATCTTTCTTACTCTTTTTTTGTTTCTTATTGTTGCTTTTTCTCCCCCTTTCCCTCCTTGTTCAAAAACAGAAGATTAATTCATAACCTTGTTCCCTCCTCCACCCAGCCCCAGGAGGTTCGGCCCAGAACAATAAAATTAGAAGATGACAACATCGGCCATTAGTCTTCTAATTCAGTCTGAAAAAGGTCCAGCTGCTCGGTAATTCAATCCCATTGACTGAAGCAGGGCTGTTCAACTCCAGGAGAGAGGAAGAGAAAGAAACAGCCTGCAGGCCCTGGACACACCTGGAGGCCCTCTCCTCCTCCTCCTCCTCCTCCTCTTCTTTCTCTTCCTCTTCCTCTTCTTCCTCCTGTCTCAATTTCTTCTTCTTCTCCTCCTCCTTCTTCTTCTTTCTTTTTCTTCTTCTTTGTGCTCCTCCTCCTCCTCCTCCTCTTTCTTTCTTTCTTTCTCTTCCTTCTTTCTTCTTCTTTCTTCTTCTTCTTTTAACAAATCTATAATCCCTTGCAGAGCGGAGTCTGGGCAACTGAATTAAGCCAAGTGTTTTAATGGCCGGTTAACCTTCCTGTCGCCAATGAGCAGTTATATACAGCAGGTCTATTCTCATTGTGCCCTGAGGGAGAAATATCTGCCTCTGCACCTAGGATCGAACTCACAGCCTCCTGATTGTAAGGTGAAAGCTCCACCTCTGGGCCACCACACTACTCATGGAGACCCTCAAAACATCTCCCCGCTGTGAACGTGTAATTTCTCTCCGTTTTGAGATGGCAAACTGATGAACACGGATAGGGTGGCCCTTAAAACAGATGTATCTCAAACAAAAGGGCCAATCAGAATCCCAGAATCCCAGAAGCATAGGGGTGGAAGGGGCAATAGAGGTCTTCTAGACCAACCCCCTGCTCGAAGCAGAAGTCCTTTCCCAATCCTAATGAAACGGTTGTCCATTCTGTTACTCAAGCTGAGGTCTTGGTGGGGGCATCTCACCAGCTTTCTTTGGGCTTAGAAGCAAACAGCCTGCCCTAGTTACTGCCTGAATGGAAGATTTTTCAGGAAACAAAACAAGCCCATTTTGGTTTCCTTATCATGATTTCCTGTACAATATTCCTCAACCTACAACTGTTCGTTAAGTGAGTGTACAAGGTTATAAGAGCACCGCAAAAAATGACTGGGTTTTTTTTTTTTCACACTTGTGATCAGTGTGGGATTCAGCCAGTTCAACCAGTTGCTAAATTTCTGAGCAGTTTGGTGACCTGGTTGTTGTAAGAAATCTTTAGGGCAGAGATAACAGATAATAATAGATAATTGGAGTTGGAAGGTCATCTAGTCCAACCGCCTGCCCAACAGATAATCAGACTTGTAGGTCATCTAGTCCAACCCCATGCCCAAGTGGGAGAGAACCGGTTGTTAAATTATTTGAATTCCCACCACTGCTTGTGATCCTTGCAGCAACGCCCATGATCAGGTGATCAAAATTTGGACACTTGGCAACTGGCATGTACTTATGACAGTTGCAGTGTCCTTAGAGTCACGTCATCCTCATTTTGTGACCTTCCCAACCAGCTTCTGACAAGCAAAGTCAGTGGGGAAAGCTGGATTTGCTTCATGACCGCATGACTCACACAACACCTGCAATGATTGATTGATTGATTTTAGGAAATTAATATTGCCGTCCCTTAGCACATGGCAACTCAAGGCAGCTTACCAGAATGTAAAAACCTCATATAAACAACGATAAAGCTAATAAGAGAGAGAAACATATAGTAAATTAATAAAATAATATAATAAAATAACCTTCCGGATTTACTGTACATCTGTGGCAAGAGCGGTCATAAAGCAGGGCACAAAACTGACCAAATACCATAATTGTCTCACTTAGCAACAGAAATCAATCATCGCAATAAGTCGTATATAGCATACACTACTGATGTACTGCATGTAGTTTACCATTCACTGTTCTTTTTAATGATCAGCATTCTGTCAACTGAGTACTTTTGTTTAAATTCTGTTCTTTATCTTTAATGCTGTATTAGAATGTGCTCATTTTATATTTCAGAACATGCCACCTCTCTGCCTGTGTTTTAGGACCTGTGCTTGATACATTTATTTGCATAATCTCTTTCTTATATTCTTTCCAAAATATATCATGATAAAATGAGGAACAAAGAACTACTGGAAAAGAAGGAACTAATATACATCAGAGAGAACTCTGTAGCCCAGCCAGGAAAACTGCCTGACTCTCTCCAGAACACCCATTAAATAAATCATAATCAGACAGGCACGGCAAGCCTGTTAAACTCTGGTTGAAAAATGCCAAGGGTTGAATTCCCACAACCCCCTCAAGGTTCCAAAACTTCTCCGTTCTATTTTGTACATTTTAGAGCAGAAGATTGGGGCTGATCCATAAAAACCGACTTATTCTCTCCAAAAGATGCCAATTCTAACCATAAAGAAAAGCTAAGTTGATTCCACCTTTTGCTTTTTTCCAATTTCCAGGAAAAAAAGGAGAAAAGTTAAAAGACGACTGTATTAAAAGGTCACTCATGTTCAGCAGGATAAAGCATTCTTCATACTTTCCATTGGGAGAATACCTGGAAGCCTGGCACTCAGACCAACGGCCCATCCACAGGCACAGAGAGATAAACAACGTTTACACATCATTCCCAAGAAAGAATCGAACACCTAAGTAGTAATCAAATGGACCAAAAACACCTGCTCTCCAGCAATCTGCACGCAGATGAGCAGAGTTTAACCTTCAGATTAATATTGGATCAAAAACAAGCTGTGGACAATCCCCCAAATTAAGGAACGACCAACTCAGACAAATAATCCAATGGTAAATAATCGCCTAATCAATGAACCACCATGAACCTTCCCACCAACAAAGCACTCGTGAACAAAGGGAGAAAACCTCATTCTCCTCCAGCACTGATGTTCCCTAGTTGGCTCATGAAATGTCTGCAAAAAAAAAAAGAGAGCCATGCTCAGTGTGTTCAGAGTTATGTAGCATTAATTCACCATCAGAAAACTAAACACAGATGTCTGAGGCTTCATTTAACTTCTTTATAAACAGAGATTTATGTTCTGCTGAAGTATACACCGCACATATTTAGCTAGAAAGTAATCAATACGACCCATCAGTTGCTCAACAGGTTGAAGAACAAAATTCTATTTTTCTAGCTTTTTTAACAGAGAGTCCCATTTGGAAATTATTTAGTCTAGAGAGAAAAAGGACTAGGGGGGAACATGATAGCAGGATTCCAGTATTTGAGGGGCTGCCCCACAGAAGAGAAAGGGGTCAACTTATTTTCCAAAGCACCAGAAGGCAGGACAAAAAGCAACGGATGGAAACTAATCCAGGAGAGAAGCAACTTGGAATTAAGGAGAAACTTCCTCAAAATGAGGACAATTAACCAGTGGAACTGCCTTCCACCAGAAATTGTGGGTGCTCCATCACTGGAGGTTTTTAGGAAGAGACTAGACAATCATTTGTGTGGAATGGTGTGGGGTCTCCTGCTTGAGCAGGGGCTGGACTAGAAGACCTCCGAGGTCCCTTCCAGCCCTGCTATTCTATTCTGATTCTATGCAGATTTTTTAGACTCTGGAGTGCTGGTTTATTTTCTCAGCGGAGAATTATAAAAGAAACGACTTTAAAGAGCTTGCTATGTGTAACGAGATCCTGGGAACGTCCCATAACAGGGTTGAGGAGATGGAACTCCTTTGATGGAACACGATAACCCTTCGGACTTGAAAAATCCCCCTCAAGGGGCTGGGATCAAAGCCCGGGGAATTTACAAAGACTTCAAGCCTTTGTGAACTTTTCTCTCTCTCCCTCTCCGACAGACCTTGACGTGTGCGCCAGATCTTTCCCCACTGCTGAGTCAGCAAATGATAGTGACGAGGCTTCCCACAACAGTTTTACGTCTCCATCTTAAAAAGTGGGGTGTGGGGGTGTGTTTTTTCCCACCCCCAGCTGGAAGAACCTCAAAGCTCATTTGTTCGGGTTGCTTTCATCCAGGATAAACAACCAGGCTGTCTGTGATGACCCAAAGGGGCATGGCGCAAAGGCAACACAGTCAAATAAGCAAGAAGAGTCCCTTTCTTAGCTCCTACTTCCTCCCCCCCCCTCCCCTCAATGTCCTGGTTACCTTCTGGGCTGGAGGAAAACTCTCCCAGGAACAGCCTTTGACTGTAGAAAATGAAGTCCAAAACAAGGTAAGCACAAACTGCAACTTAAAGTCCAAACAAACCAAACAGAAGTTATTAGTTTTGCAGGGCAGGAGCAGGAATTGCAGACTTGAAAATATGGCAAAACTCACACAGTTGGGAAGACGCCAGGAACCCAGATAAGCCTCGATACCAGATAAATTCACAGTTTGCTCCCAACAATTTTCTGCATGCAGCTTCCTTTTTTTTACACACTGTTCCCAGCTGCAGCTAATGAAGGGAATCAGGGCCCTTTTCTCCCCTGTAAGCCACGCAGCCCAAATTGCTCCCTTCTCCGTTCCTCCCTGCGTGCCCTCGGATGGAGAGGGGGTGGGCCGGATGTGCGTGGGGAAACTTCACCTTTACTAACCTTAGTATTTATAAATGCTATTGGTCTAGGAGTTTTAGCCATGGGTGGCAAAAGGGGGCATAACACACAACACAAGGGCACAATAACACACACAATAACAGAATTGGAAGGGACCTTGGAGGTCTTCTAGTCCAGCCCCTTAAAAAGGAGGCCCTGTACCATTTCAGATAAAAGACTGTCTAGTCTCTTCTTCAAACCCTCCAATGTTGGAGCACCCACAACTTTGGATGTTTCTCTATTCTATAGTCCTACCGCTTCCATAGTTATTGTTATTAGATTTTATTTTTTTGATTGAGGTTTGGAGTGATTAAACAATAGAGATCTTATATGACACGTTCAGGAATGTCCAAGGGGATCAAGAAGGTTAAGAGGAGGAGAATAACAGAACAGAATAAAAAAGTTGGAAGGGATCTTGGAGGTTCTCTAGTCCAACCCCGTGCTCAGGCAGGAGATCCTACACCATTTCTGTCATGCTCTTGTTGGAGTCTGACTCTGAGAGGCAGATTGAGCAGCTGACAGGGAGTGGGAATGTGGCTCTGATGGCTGTGGAAGAAACAGTGGACTAGCACAGTCCAGCTGGGCATTCAGAGAAAGACCCAGAGCATCCCTTCTTAATCCTAAGGCACGCAGGGAGGAACAGAGAAGGGAGCAACATGGCTTACAGAAGAGGAAAGGGCCCTGATCCCCTTCATGAGCTACAGCTGAGAGGACAGGATATAAGAAGAGCATTTACACACGGCTCCTTGCTGGAAGCAAAGCGTGCATTATCTTGGTCAAGGCTTATCTGGGTTCTGATCTCCTCCCAACTGTGGGTGCTTCGTTATCTTTTGGAAGTCTGCAATTTATCATCCTGGCCTGCTGTGTTAATTACTTCAGTGTGGTTTGGGTTGGGTTTTTTTATTTCTAATTTCTACTTTGGGTTCGGACTGCATTTCTGCCCTTCATAGACTGTTTTTGGAAGAGTTTGAACTCCAGCCGAGGATAATTGGACATTGGGGCCCAAGTTGGAGGCATTAAAGGGAATTTATTCTACTTTTGTGACTTTGTTATTTTTGTGTCATGACCCAGGTCATTACAATTTCAGACAAATGGTTGTCCAATCTCTTCTTAAAATCCTCCAGTGTTGGAGCACCCACAAGTTCTGGAGGTAGCTTCTGCTCCACTGGTTAATTGTCCTCCCTGTTAGGAAGTTTCTCCATAGTTCCAGGTTTCTTCTCTCCTGGATTAATTTCCATCCATTGGTTCTTGTCCTTCAGGTGCTTTGGAGGTTAGTTTGACCCCCTTCTCTCTGGGGCAGCCCCTTAAACATTGGAGCACTCCTATCATGTCACTCCTAGTCCTTCTTTTTATTAAACTAGACATTCCCAATTCCAGCGACTGGGGTTTTTTTTTTGGGGGGGGGGGGTGGGGGGTTGGGTGAACTCGGAGGAATTTGGTCTTCACTATCCCTGACCCCCAAGTGAACGATCCTTTTGGCTCAAAAAGGGGTAAAATTGGAATAATAATGGAATAACAGGGACTTTGTTAGTCTTTGGGGACTTTGGAGGGACTTTGGAGGTCTTCTAGTCCACCCCCCTGCTCAAGCAGGAGACCTTATACCAACTCCAATAAGTGGCTGTCCAATCTCTTCTTAAAACCCTCCAGTGAAGCATCCACAACTTCTGGTGGCAAGCTGTTCCACTGGCCAATTGTTTTCAGTGTTAGGAAATTTCTCCTTTATTCCAAATTGTTTTTCTCCTTGTTTAGTTTCTTGTCTTGCCTTCAGGTGCTTTGGAGAATAAATTGACCCCCTCTTCTTTGGGGCAGCCCCTCAAATACTGAAAGATTGCTATCATGTCACTCCTAGTCCTTCATTAAACGAGACATACCCAAATCCTGCAACTGTTCTTCATATGTTTTAGTCTCCAGGCTTTTAATCATCTTAGTTGCTCATCTCTGCACTCTTTCCAGAGTCTCAACATATCTGCCTATTGCGCAGAATAAGGTTGTGTTGCTTCAATCACACCCCAACAGTGTTGAGCTGGGCCATCAAGATGGCCCAAAAGTGCAAAAGAGGTGGTTGTGTATGGACGAAGCAAAGGTGGGTGTGCATGGCCAAATTATAAAATCTTGCGCAAGATTTTACCAACGTTGAGTGAGATGCACTGATTTGCAGTCATTGCCAGGTTTTAATTATTTTATCTTAACGACATCCACACTCAATTTGGCGTGGCAGAAGCCAATACATGAACAAGTTGCTGATTTCCATCTTAATCAGCCAGATGGAAAATAATTGCCCTGCTACAATTGAATCAGACTGCCTTTAAAAAAAAAAAAAAAAAGTTGATTAAGCTGGTAATTTGATCTCCGAGCTTTACGGTACGACTTGCAGGGAGAGATTGGTAAATCTGTCGCAGAAGATGTGAGGTTTTCAGCTAGGATGGGTTAGGGTTAGGGTTAGTAAATTGAATTTAAGAAAGTTTAGATTTGGGGGGCAGGGAATCATCTTCAAAATCTTGAGATTTGAAATGCAAAAGTCCAAGTAAAGAAAGTGTTGGGTTCCAAACCAGGCAGGGAGATTAAATCACTCTAGGCTTCTTCTTGAAGTGGAACTGATTCATAGTTGGTGTTACCGTTCCTTAGATGTTCCTCACCACTGAAACCTTCCCAGCCAGGACCCCTCAAACCAAGAAAGGGATTGCAGAATTTTTCTTAAACAGTGAATAAAATAGGATAGGATAGGATAGGATAAGATAGACTAGAGTGGAATGGAATGGAATAGAACAGAATAGAATTTAGGATAGGATAGGATAGGATAGAGAATTCACAGAATAGAATAGAATAGAATAGAATAGAATAGAATAGAATAGAATAGAATAGAATAGAATAGAATAGAATAGAATAGAATA
>BLBF01000006.1:1329859-1340446 GCA_015471245.1 Laticauda colubrina | reverse complement strand
GATAGATAGATAGATAGATAGATAGATAGATAGATAGATAGATAGATAGACAGACAGACCGACCGACCGATCATGATAGATAGACAGACAGACAGACAGGATGGATAGATATTAGATGATATAAACATAAAAGATTAAAAGATGACAGATAGACAGACAAACAGATGGATGGATGGACAGATGAATAGAGGTAGATGGATGGATAGACAGACAGACAGACAGACTGGATGGATGGATGGATGGATACATAGATAGGAGAAATTAGAAGAGAGATAGATGGATGAGAGAAGGAGACTTGATAGAAAGAGATGATAATGATAGATAAAGATTGTTAGGTAGATAGCTGATATAAATAGATAAGTAGATGGATCTGATAAAGAGCTAGATAGAGGTAGATCATATAGATAGATAGATATTTGCCACATTAAGCAAATTACTGCACTTGTGACGTGAATCACATGGTCATTAAGCAAATCCCATTGCTTGTCGGAAGCCAGCTATGCCATTGTTAAACCAGCCACACGCTTGTTAAGTGAATCGGGCTTTGCTTGGAAGGTCGCAGCAGGGGATGATACCAGCCAAGGGACCCTGCAACCGTCATAAGTGTGAGTCAATGGCCCAGCATCCGAATGCAAACCGTGTGACCGCGGGGAATGCGGCAACAGGTCGTAAGTCTGAAAAATGGTCCTAAGTTTCTTTTCTCCATGCCGTTGGAACCTCGAACCATCACTAAACAAACTGTTGTAAGCCGAGGACTGCCTCTAACTCCAAACCCCAAGAACCCTGGAGCCTACCTAACAAAATGAAACTCATTGCCGCCACCAAAAAAGCCAATGCAATCCGAAGTTGCATTAACAGAGGGATACAGTCAAGATCAAGGGAGGTACTAATACCACTTGATAAAGCCTTAGTAAGACCACACCGAGAGTACTGCATCCAGTTTTGGTCACCACACTGTAAAAAATATGTTGAGACTCTAGAAGGAGGGCAGAGAAGAGCAACCAGGATGATCAGAGGGGACTGGAGGCTAAATCCTACGATGGATGGTTGCAGGAACTGGGCCTGGCTGGTCTAGGGAAGAGAAGGACCAGGGGGGGCAGGAGAGCAATGCTCAAAATATTTGAGGGGCTGCCCCAGAGAGGAGGAAAGGGGTCAAGCTATTTTCCAAGGCAAAGAAAGGCCAGACAAGGAAGAATGGATGGAAACTGACCAAGGAGAGATTCAACCTGGAAATAAGGAGAAACTTGCTGACAGTGAGAACAATCAACCCATTGAACAGAAGTTGCCCTCAGACGTTGTGGGAGCTTCATCCCTGGAGGCTTTCAAGAGTCTGGACTGCCATCTGTCAGAAAGGGTGTAGGGTCCCCTGCTTGGGCAGGGGGTTGGACTAGATGACCTACAAGGTCCCTTCCAACTCTGATGATCTGTTATCTGTCTTTCTTAAGACCAGGAACAACCTCCCCCCCTAATCCACTAAAAATATTTGGCTGGACGTCCCAGCCCAGCCTGGAAAAAAAAGCAAGGGAAAAAAAAAAGAGCAGGAATTCTTTTACTCCGATTGGGACTCGCATCCATCACTGCCTGTCCTGGCCTGCAGCTCACGTCCAGTCCGTCTCCCGGACAAACGTCCTTCCAACAAAGGCCCCGTGTCAAGGCCGCATCCTGTTGATGCTCAGCTGTCAGCCGAGGACAAATGCATCCAAGGACGCCAGGAGCTGCTCTTCAAGGATTTCCCGTGGCCTGGAACATCACACCCGCCTTGGACCGGCCCCAAGGCGCGCGCGCGCACACACACACACACACACACACAGAGAGCTGAGCCACAACTGGGCTGCCTTGTCGTGTCCGTCCATCCTCCATTCCCCCATCATGTCACGGCTGAGAGTCCTCGGGAGTCAGGAAGCACTTGATTTAGGACAAGCAGGGGTTTGATTTTTCCCAAGAATTTGGGAGGGTTGCAGAAGACCAAACCGAGAGGTCCAGGAAGATATAAAAAGAATAAACAGACTTGGAAGGGACCTCAGAGGTCTTCTAGTCCAACCCCTTGCCTAGGCACCTACATCACTTCAGATAAAGAGATTGGTTATCCAATCTCTTCTTAAAAACAACCAGTGTTGGAGCATTTACAACAGAGGTCTCCAAACTTGGCAACTTTAAGACTTGTGGACTTCAATTCCCAGAATTCTCCAGCCAGCTATGATAGAGATATGAGAGAAAAAGAGAGAGAGAGAGAGAGAGAGAGAGAGAGAAATTATGGCTGGGGAATTCTGGGAATTGAAGTCCACAAGTCTTAAAGTTGATAAGTTTGGGGACCCCTGATTTACAACATCTGGAAGCAAGTAGTTCCACTTATTAATTGTCCTCACCACCAAGAATTTTCTCCTTAGTTCCAGGTTGCTTCTAACCTTGATGAGTTTCCATCCATTGCTTTTTCTCCTGCCTTCAGGGGCTTTGGAGAATAATTTGACCCCCATCTTCTTTGTGGCAACCCCTCAAATATTGGAAGATGCCATCATGTCCCCTCTGGTCCTCCTTTTCACGAGACTAGATATACCCAGTTCCTGCAACCGTCCATCGTATGTTTCAGCCTCCAGCCCCCTAATCCTCTTTGTTGCTCTTCTCTGCCCTCTTTCCACAGTCTCAACATCTTTTTTTACATCGTGGCAACCAAAACTGATGTGCAGGAGTGCATGCACACACCCATGTAAGCTGGGAAGAAAAATAAATGGCAGTCGCCTTCAAACAATCTTGGTAGTCCTCAACTTACAGCCACAAATCAAGCATACAGGTACAGGTGAGGTGAAAACCCCCAGAACTGCAAGCGGGAACAGAAGTTGCCTTCCGAAGTGGTGGGAGCTTCATCCGTGGCGGCTTTCAAGAAGAGACTGGTCTGCCACCTGTCAGAAATGGTGTAGGTAGGGTCTCCCACTTGGGCAGGAAGGGGGTTGGACTAGATGACCTCCAAGGTCCCTTCCAACTCTGTTAAATCGGTAATCGGTAATGGGAGCCTTGGAGTCTGAGTGGACAAGCATTTAAATAGGAGCGAAACCATGTGCGGCACCTGCCAAAAAACCCATGCAATCCGAAATTGCATTAACAGAGGGATTAAGATCGTGTGAAGTGTCACTACTACTGCTTTATAAATCCTTAGTAAGGACACACTCGGAATATACTGTCAGCCTTCAAGATTTTCTCCCTCTGCTTTGCATCTTTCGGCTGTCATAAGTAACGGGGGTGGAAGGGGGAATGGTTGTGGGAAGTGAGCTGGAGGTGTTACAAACCAGAACTGTATGAACTGGGGGGGGGGGGTTACATTCTTGCTTAGGTTTCTATCCTATGCTATGTGCAGCTGCAACCTGTATCAAACTATGTCAAGGTCAACAGACAGAAGCCTCATCACCACCTGGAGATGCCCACATGATGATCTACACAACTTTTAACTGGATGAGCCAATTGAACTATTGGGGGTGGGAACGTTGCCATCACTTTGTATCTGTGATTTACGTGCCCATTTTCTCAGATTCAGAATTCTTTTGTTGCTACCGCTTGACTTCCAGTAAAAGATCTCTTTTCTCTGATGAATGGAGTCTAAGTATTTCTTTCTTGGATTTTGAATGGAGCAGCAGCTGACGTATACGGCATACTGTTTTGATCACCATGCTGTAAAAAAGAGGTTGAGACTCTGGAAAGAAGGCAAAGAAGAGCAACAAAGAGGCTTAGGGGACTGGAGGATAAAACAGACGAAGAACATTTGCAGGAAATGGGAGTGTCTAGTCTCATGAAAAGAAGGACCAGGGGTGACATGAAAGCACTCTTCCAATATTTGAGGGGCTGCCCCAAAGAATAAGAGGGGGTCAAGCTATTCTCCAAAGCCCCTGAAGAGGCAACAGATGGAAACTTATCAAGAAGAGAAGCAACCTGGAATTAAAGAGGAATCCCCTAACAATGAGGACAATTAACCAGTGGAACAGCTTGCCACCAGAAGAGTTTTTAAGAAGAGATTGGACAACCATTTATCTGAAGTGCTATAGCGTCTCCTGCTTGAGCATGGGGTCGGAATAGAGGACCTCCCATAGTCCCTTCTGGTATTCTGGTGTTGGGTATGTCTAATCTAATGAAAAGAAGGACTAAGGGGGGGACACGATAGCAGTCTTCCAATATTTGGTCACTTGAGACTTTCAAGAAGAGACTGGACTGCCTTCTGTCAGAAACGGTGTAGGGTCAACAAATTACCTATGCAGGAGGAAGTTATTAAGAAAATTATGGATTGTGCTGAAATGAGTAAATTGACATTTGAAATTAGAGAACAAGAAGATAAATAATTTTATATGATATGGGATTTGTTTTGTCAATGATTGGACAAAAAGACATGGTAAAGTAATAGACTAGATAATTTTGTAATAGAGGTTTAATAGATTGATATAAAATATAACATAGACATATATAATCATTGGATGAACGTATAATATAAATTTTAAAGCAAAATTTGGAATATCTCATATAAAATTATGGAATAAATAGTTTAGTTATGGATGATTAATAATTGATAAATATATAAGCATATGTTAGTTTGACAATTTGAAAATTGATATAAACTAGGAGTAATGACTACAAAAGGATAGCACAAAAGATCTGTAACCAACTGACACATTGTATGTATATGAAATGGAAGATGGTTTTATGTTTTTATGTTTTGTTTGTATATGTTTGTCTTAAAAAATAAAAACTTTTTATAAAAAAAGAAATGGTGTAGGGTCTCCTGCTTGGGCGGTGGGTTCGACTAGATGACCTATAAGGTCCCTTCCAACTCTGATTATCTGTTATCTGAGGGGCTGCCCCAAAGAAGAGGGGGTCACCTTATTCTCCAAAGCCCCAGAAGGCAGGACAAGAAGCAACGGATGGAAACTAACCAAGGAGAGAAGCAACTTGGAATTAAGGAGGAATTTCCTGACAGTGAGGACAGTAAACCAGTGGAACTGCTTGCCACCAGAAGTTGTGGCTGCTCCATCACTGGAGCTTTTTAAGGAAAGATTGGACAGCCTTTTGTCCTCCTCCAACGAGACCAGAACTAGGTTTCTGGACCAAGGACCTGTGTTGTGGGTGCCGGATTCTGTGCCCGCTGGTTAGGGGGTCCTGGGAATTGAAGTCCCTTGGATGGGCACGGTTGAGAAACAAGCATTTTTACAGTTTGCTCTCGAGAAACTTTTCCTTTCCTCTCTTCCAGTTTTTTCTATGCCTTGGCATCGGTTCAAAACGAATCCAGCAACTCGTTGACAGCCTCTTCCGTAGGCAGCAGCGAGCACACACACCCACACAGCCACAAACGTTCGCACAACACACACTCCCTGAGAGGAGAACAAGGCCATCTGTCGACGGGTGATGAGTGGGGGACTTGGAAAGGCGTAGAATGAGGACCCCCCCCCCAAAACGCCTCCGTTGTTCCATGGAGATGCCCTCTATGCCAGGGGTGGGATTCAAATAATTGAACCACCAGTTCTCTGACCTCATGACCGGCTGGGTGGCTGTAGCCATCCATCGTGACAGGCAGCACTCGGCCTCTTGCACAGCCCTGGGAGCAAAAACGGGTCACAACCGTTTGTGCCACAACCCCCTGTGCCCCGTTTTGGGCCTAGTAGGCTTTCCTTCAGCCTCCTGGGAGCAAAAACGGGCCGGGGTGACTCCTGGAAGAGACGGGGCAGGGAGGGCCAGGGCCAGCCAGCAACTTGACAACCGGTTTGGCCAAACTGATGCAAACCGGTCGAATCCTACCACTGCCTTAGAACCAACATATGGCCTGCACTCCCTGCACTCTGTTTTGGGCCTAGTAGGCCTCCCCGCAGCCTCCTGGGAGCAGAAACAGGCTGTGGGGATCATGCTGCACCCCCATACCCCATTTTTGGCTTAGTAGGCCTCCGTGCAGCCTCCTGGGAGCAAAAATGGGCTGGGGGGGGGGGGAGATTCCTAGAAGGGGAGGGGTAGGAAAGGGCAGAGCCAGCCAGCAATTTGACAACCGGTTCGGCTGAACGGGTGCAAACCGGTTGAATCCCACCCTTGCCTTAGAATCAACACGTATGCCACACCCAGAACAAACTCCCCTATAAAACTAGAAAACAGTGTACCCCGTTTCTCTGCTGTTGCCCCTAAAGGCAAACCTCTTTCGCTTTTGGAAATTGGTAAATATTTCTCCTTCCCTCTGGATTTCAGTCTGATTTATATATTTTTGCACAACCCCGGCTCGAGTTGGAACCCCAAATTGTTTTTCTGACAGCTCCTTCCAAGCAAACCCCTTCATCTGGTGACTGAAGTCGCTGGTCAGCAAAGGGGCCTTTCGATGCCATCTAGCCGGGATGACAACTAAGAACCTGCCCTGCGTGATTATAAGTGATTCCCCAGATGTGGCTCCGAGCAGAGCCGTCCTTGTCTCTCCCAGTGGCGGAAATCCATGCGCTCCCCACGGCTATGTCAGGGGTGGGAGTGAGGCTGGCCTGCTCCAAAGGCCATTGTTTTCCAGGTGGACGATCCCCAGGAGACCTCCCACATCAAAAGGCCCACGTCACCGGAAGCTGAATAATTTGTTTTCTTTCACTACCAGGGCTGGCACGCAGCCGGGAGTTCCTTTCCAAGACTCTCGCCCAGGCTTGCCAACACAATCCACCCGGGGCCTCTGCCCCTCTGCCAGCCCTACGGATTGTCCAGGGCTGGAAAGGAGAAGAGGAGAAGATGGACGAGATAAGCCCAGCCAAGTAGACCAGGCTGAGAAACCAAAGCTGGGTAGGTCTCCTGGAGCAAAATAACAGAATAGCAGAGTTGGAAGGGACCCTGGAGGTCTTCAAGTCCAACCCCCTGGTCAAGCAGAAGATCCTACACCATTTCAGACAGTCTTTCCTTAAAAGCCTGCAATGATGGAGCATCCGCAATGTCTGGTGGCAAGCAGTTCCACTAGTTATTTGTTCTCACTGTCAAGAAATTCCTCCTTAATTCCAGGTTGCTTCTACTCCTTGATGAGTTTCCACCCATTGATTCTTGTCCTTCCTTCTCAGGGGCTTTGGAAAATAAGTTGACCCTCCACCCCTTCCTTCCTTCCTTCCTTCCTTTCTTCCCTCCCTCCCTTTCACTCTCCTACCTTCCTTCCCTTCTTCCTTCCTCTTTCAATCTTCCTCCCTCCCTCCCTTCCTCCCTCTTTCAGTCTCCCACCTTCTTTCCCTTCCCTTCCTCCCTCCCTTCCTTCCTTTCAACCTTCCTCCCTTCTCTTTCTTCCTCTCCCTTACTTTTTTCAATCTTCCTTCTCCCTCCTTCACTTCTTTCCCACCCTCCTCCTCCCCTCCCCTCCATCCCTTCATTCCTTCCCACTTTCTCCTTTTTCCTCCTTCTCCCTTTCCTTCCTTCCTCTTTCAAACTTCCTTCCCTTCTTTCTCCTTCCTTCCTTCTCACCCTCCTCCCCCCCTTCCCTCTATCCCTTCATTCCTTCCCACTTTCTCCTCTCCCTCCCGCCTCCTTTCCTTCTTTTCTTCCTTTCTTCCTCTTACAGTCTTCCTTCCTTCTCTTTCCTTCCCCTCTCCCTCTGTAAATCTCCCTCCTTCCCCTCCCTTGCTTCTTTCCTCTTCCAATCTTCCTTCCTTCCTCCCCCCTCTCTTTCTTTCTTTCTTTCTTTCTTTCTTTCTTTTTTTCTTCCTTCTTTCCTTTCTAAACCTATTTTTCATGGAAAGAGGGACACGCCTCCCCTTAAATCTGCAGTGGGCTTTTTAAATTCTACTACAGGTGGGGCTTGTTATTTTACTACTCTATTGTTTATTGTCTTCAGGCTGCACATTTTCAGCAGCTGTTCTTTCTTTAATATGTTAAATCATGACTTTAAAAAAAAAAAAACAGTTTGCTTTGCTGGAGAAATGTTTTGGGAAGAGCAGCACCGAGAATGTTAAAGTTACATGAATTCCAAGCACCAGTGAAGAATTCCCCAACCCTATTATTCACAGCCTGGGCTAAACACACTGGGCAGGTACAGGTAGTTCTTGACTTACGACAATTGAGCTCAAAGGTTCTGTTGCTAAGTTCTGTTTGTTAAGTGAGTTTTGTCCTGTTATATCACTTTTCTTGCCTCATGCGCACGTGATCAAAATTCAGAAGCTTAGTCACTGGCTCATATTTATGGCAGGTTCAAGCAACAGATCCTATGTACCATTCCAGTCTGGCTGTCTAGTCGCTTCTTTATAACCTCCATTGAAGGAGCACCCACAATTTCTGGTGGCAAGCAGTTCCACTGGTTAATTGTCCTGACTCTTAGGAAGTTTCTCCTTAGTTCCAGGTTGCTTCTCTCCTTGGTTAGTGTCCATATGTTGCTTCATGTCCTGCCTTCAGGGGCTTTGGAGAATAGCTTGACTGCCTCTTCTTTGGGGCAGCCCCTCAATACTAGAACTCAGATAATCAGAGTTGAAAGGGACCTTGTAGGTCATCTAGTCCAACCCCCTGCCCAAGCAAAAGATAAATGGTAGTCCACTCTCTTCTTGAAGGTCACAAGTGATGGTGCTCCCACAACTTCTGAAGGCAACTTCTGTTCCATTGGTTGATTATTTTCACTGTCAGAAAGATTTCTCTTTATTTCCAGGTTGAATCTCTCCTTGATTAGTTTCCATCCATTATTCCTTGTCTGGCCTTCAAAGATGCTTTGGAGAATAGCTTGACCCCCTCCTCCTCCTCTCTGGGGCAGCCCCTCAAATATTGTCCTGTCTCCCCTGGTCTTTCTCTTCACCAGACTAGCCAGGCCCAGTTCCTGCAACCGTCCATCGTATGTTTGAGCCTCCAGTCCCCTCATCCTCCTGGTTGCTCTTCTCTGCACTTTTTCTAGAGTCTCAACCTCTTTTTTATAGTCTGGTGACCGAAACTGGATGCAGTACTCTAGGTGTGGCCTTACTAAGGCTTTACAGAGTGGTATTAGCACCTCCCTTGATCTCCATTGTATCCCTCTTTTAATGCAATTTAGGATTGCATTAGAAGATGCTATCATGTCACATCTAGTCCTTCTTTTCATTAAACTACTCGATTCCTGCAACCATTCTTCATGTATTAATACAACCAAGGATTGTATTCGCTTTTTTGGCTGCTCCTGCACACGGCTAGCTCATCTTTAAGTAATCATCCACCAGTACTCCAAAATCCCTCTCACAGTTAGCCAGGTTTCACCTAATTTGTACCTTTGTTTTTTTTTCTGGCCAGGTATAAAGCTTTGCTTTTTTCCACCTTTAATTTCATGTGGTTGGATAGGGCACCATTGTTCATGGTTTGTCTTCCAGTCCCCTAATCGTCTTAAATTGCTCTTCTCTGCCTCCTCTCTTTCCCACCAATGTTCTGTAAAGCAAAATCTGGATGGGTTCCACACACTACGTGGTGTAGCCAAATTTCAGCACAGCACCTTCTGCCTACCTAGCATGGCGTTCGTTTATGCCATTCATTATGGTTGCAAGAAAATTGGCTTGACTAAACCACAGTTTCAATATAAGTAAAATAAAAGCACATTTTTGCCAACTAAATATCCCCTCCGGTTTGGGTTATGTTCTGCATGAATTAGCATTCAGAGCCTGTCTCTGATTTTCAACACAGTGTAAAAAATGTAGCAAGCCTCGATATTGACAAATAGCTGTTGATGTTATTTCTAAGATCCTAGAAATCGTCGTTTTAATCCTTGGTAAGAAAAACCAACGGGAAGTTCAGCAGTCAGGTTTAAGGTGAATAAATGTTCCTTCTAAGTCAGGGTCACAAAGCCAGTTTGGTCTAGAGGTCAAATTGCTGGGCTAAAAAACCAGGAGGTGGTGAGTTCTAGTCCTGATTTAATTACAAAAGCCAGCTGGGTGACTGGGGGCCAATCACTAGGAGACTGTGAGTTCTAGTCCCAGCTTATGCATTATTTAACCCAGCTGAGTGTTTTTGGCCAATCACCAGGAGGTTGTGAGTTCTAGTCCCACCTGAGACATGAAACCCAGCTAGGTGACTTTGAGCCATCCTCTCTCTCTTTATTAGCCCAGTCCAGACCACCTCACAGGGTTGTTGTTGTGAGGAAAATAACAGAAGGGAAAAAAAATCTTTTGCACGTGTGTCCCTTGAGTTAAAAAAAATAAAAAGAATTAATTAATTAATAAAAAGAAGGAAGGCAGAAGACAGATATATACCCACTCTGGAAAAATAAGTTGTAGCAATGTTTTGGCAGAATCTCATCTGCCATCACTAGGCAGATTTAAAACTTTAAAAGCACAACTACAATGACGTGGGAAAATACCCGAACAAAGCTGAATACCATACATATAAATACCCGCAAAAACTTAAGAAAACATATATGTGTGTGTGTGTGTGTGTGTATAAGTGTGTGTATGTATGTATGTATATTTGTCAGATGAACACAATACAAAAGCCTGATGGTGGCAGATGAGATTCTGCCGAAACGTTGCTACAACTTTAAAAGCACAACTACAATGACGTGGGAAAATACCCGAACGAAGCTGAACAGCATACATGTAAGTACCTGCAAAAACTTAAAAAAACAAATATACACATACATATACATATACATATACATATACATATACATATACATATACA
>BLBF01000006.1:1279133-1294841 GCA_015471245.1 Laticauda colubrina | reverse complement strand
ATAGAATAGAATAGAATAGAATAGAATAGAATAGAATAGAAAATAAGATAGAACAGAATAGAATAGAAAATAGAATAGAACATAGAATAGAATAGAATAGAATAGAATAGAACAGAATAGAAGAATAGAAAATAGAACATAATAGAATAGTAAATAGAATAGAACAGAGAATAGAATTGAATAGAATAGAATAGAAAATAGAACATAATAGAATAGAATATAGAATAGAAAATAAAATAGAACAGAATAGAATAGAAAATAGAATAGAATATAGAATAGAATAGAATAGAACAGAGAATAGAATAGAATATAGAATAGAAAATAGAACATAATAGAATAGTAAATAGAACAGAACAGAGAATAGAATAGAGAATAGAAAAGAAAAGAAAGTAAAATAGAATAGAATAGAAAATAAAATAAAATAGAATAGAATAGAATAGAATAGAATACAATAGAATACAATAGAATATAGAATAGAATTGGAAATTGTCACCTTGTAGAATTCGCATTACATGAATCTAACAGCCGTTGCTCTGCTGAAACCCAAAATTGTTTTTAGTCCAATATTTTGATTTTTAATAATGGTTAACAAAGTGAGTCCTTGTGTTTGCAAACAAGAATTTGAGATATATCCTTCTCTTGGGATGGGATGGAATAGAACAGAATAGAAATCTGGAAGGGACCTTGGAGGTCTTCTAGTCCAGCCCCATGCTCAATGCCCTATGTGTGGCTTTAGAGAATCATTCTTGGCTTGAAAGAGAGAAAGAAAGAATGCAGAATAATGGAAAAAAAGGAAAGGCAGGAAGAAATAAAGAAAGGAAGAAGAAGGAAAGAATGAAAAAAGGGAAGGAGGGAAGAAATAAGGAAGGAGAGAAGAAATGAGGAAGGAAAGAATAAAAAAGGGAAGGAGAGAAGAAATAAAGAAGGAAAGGAGAAGGGAAGAAGATCAAAAGGGAAGAGCACTGGTTCAATCAAAGCAAACCCATTTTCCCTGAAGTCTCTTCTTTATTTTCCTTCCCAGCTGCTTGTTGTGTCCATCACCAACTGTGTCAAGATTTAAGGCAACAGCACCGAGTGCGAAGAACGCAGGGAAACTGACCAGCCCAGCAGGAAGGCGCTTGCAGGGGCCGTTTCACGCAAAGGCGGCCTTGACAGTAGGACCGGTTCTTCCCTGCTCTGCTTTGGGGGGGGAGGGGGGACGATAACAGGAGGGGGGGCCAGCAGAAGTGAAGGGCGTGGCCTCTCTGGAAGTTCCCAAGCCCGAAGGACGGACGGACGGACGGACGGGCTTGTCAAATGAAGAACTTTGGACCAATGCAGGAGAATATTGCAGCTTGGGGTTGAACGGTGAGTCATCAGTGCTAGGAGGGAGGGGGGTTTTGGGGGGAGGGGGAGGAGGAAGACTGTGGGGTCCTTGGTGCTCCCTGACCTTGGTCGTTTTCTTGCAGATGTTCCATGACCCAACTAGGGAACACCATCAGTGCCAGAAGGGAGGAGGAGGAGGATGACGACTGTGGGGGTCTTTGGTGCTCTCTAAGCTGGGTGGTTTTCCTGAAAACATTTCATCAGCCCACCAGGTCACATCTCCAATGCGAATGGGAAGAGCTCTGTGTGACCCAGAAGCTAGAGAATAATACCTATCACTTCTGAAGAGTGATGGGTAGGTCTCTGTTTGTCTGAGGAAGGAAGGAAGGAAGGAAGGAAGGAAGGAAGGAAGGAAGGAAGGAAGGAAGGAAGGAAGGAAGGAAGGAGGGAGGAAGGAAGGAAAGATAGAAGGAGAGAAGAGAGGGAGGGAGGAAAGAAGAAGGAAGGAGAAAAGCAGGAGATAAAGAAGGAAAGGAGAAGGAGGGAGGACGGAAGGGAAGGAAGGAAGGGAAGATAGGAGGGAGGGAGGAAGTAAAGGAGGAAGGAAGGAAAGAAAGAAAGAAAAAAGAAAGAAGGAGAAAGCAACTTACTTCAAAGACAAGCAAACAAAAGCAACTTTCTCCTGCCAACTGCCGTAAGCAAAGCCTGGACGGAACCCCCAGAACCAGACAGAGGACGGAGCGGAAGGTGAGGAAACGCCCCCCCCCCCCCCCCCCCCGCCCCCTCCTGGCCCCCCTCCCCCGCCCCCCCCCCTCCCCCAGCTGCCCTTCCCGGCCAAGCCGCCCTTACCTGCAGGGAGTCGGAACTGCCTCCTCCTCCTCCTCCTCCTCCTCCCGCCTCCTCGGCCTTGGGGAAGACCTGCTGCCCCCGCCTGAAAAACCGAAGGGCAGCGATCAGCATGTGGGGCAGGATCAGCACCATGGTCCTTGCAGTCTCCCTCCCTCCTCCTTCTCTTCTCCTCCTCCGGCTACATGCTCTGAGAAGGAGACTTTGCAAGCAGGCAGGCTGGCTGGCATGGTCCATCCCCCCCCCCAAGCTTCTCCCCCCCCCTCGCCAGCTGCTGTCACATACACACACACACACACACACACACACTCACTTGCCCTGTTGTCCCCCACCTGCCAGCGGCTGCACCTCGCCTGGGCATCCCACTCACATAGGGGGTCCCCGAAAGAGCCGAGCCCCTCGGCTGGATCTGGAGCTTGCAAGGGGGAGGATTGCACGGGGCACCCAGCCTACACATGGAGACACACACACACACACACACACATACACACCCTTGCACAAACGCCTGCACAGCTTGTCCTCCAACAGGAATTCTTCCGATGTACACTTTTAGGCTTAGGTAAATTTTGCAAACAAGACAAACAACACGCCATGATCTGGAACCCTTCATCCTTCACATGAACAGATGAGTTGGAAGAGACTTTGTAGGCCATCTAGCCCAACCCTCACCCACCCCACCCCTGCCCAAGAGTGTCAGGGAGGAGGAGGAGGATGAGGGAGAAGGAAGGTTACCTTTCTCCAGGTGCTGATAATAAATTTAATATTTCTTTCCCTCCCTCTTTTTGTGGAGGTCCGAAGTCCAGTCCCAGGATAACCAAGAGTGCTAGCTCAGAAGATTGCTCGTGATTGATTGATTTACAGCCTGTGTAAAGGCTGTAAATTATAAAATTATTTAATAAAATTATATAATTATATATAAATATAATATGTAAATTATAAAATAAAATTATTTGAGGAATAATCGGGCGAACATATCGTATATGCCTCCTATTTTCCTTGTAACAACAACCCTGTGAGGTAGGTTGGGCTGAGAGAGAGGGGCTGGCCCAAAGGACTGGCAGGTTGTTTTCATGCCTAAAGCAGGACTAGAACTGGTGATTGGCCCAAAGTCACCCAGTTGGCTTTCATGCATAAGGCGCAACTAGAACTCACCGTGTCCTAGCAATTAGCTTGAAGCCTGGGGGAATTCTGGGAGCTGATGTCCCCCAATTTTAAAGTTACTCGCGTTGAGAAACTCTACATACGTTGGATATTCCTCATTGTGTGCCCAAATTCTAAATAAGTATCCCAATTATGCGGGAATAAAATCTACTAATTGCTCCCTGTGACTGGAAAAAGTACTGTATATATCTGTGAACATCACCTAAAATTGTGTTTGCCTTATTTGCAGGTACATGATACATCTGGCTCATAATTCATTTGCCATCAAGAACAATTCCAATATACTGTGTGTGTGTGTGTGTGTGTGTGTGTGTGTGTGTGTGTATCTATACATACATACATACATACATACATACATACATACATACATATTTCCCAAATTCCATTGAGCCAGGTTTCCGCCATCATGTATATGTATATGTATTGCAGTTTTGGGTACTAAATGTAGCATTTTGTCCTATACCTCTCTTCAATTTCATTTTTTTGCTCTTTTCTCCAAGGGTCTTGAGGTCAACAGAGAAGTTTTCTCAAAGTGACTATAACGGTAAAACCAGAAACTTTTCTTTTGGGCTTAACGGGAAAAAGACTTGGAAGAAAAAATGGAACTTTTGATGTTCTATATATTGAGGGCAGCAAGATTACTCTATGCACAAAAATGGAAGGAGACTTGGATTCCCACAATGAAAAGTTGATGGAGGTAGCAGAGGTGGCTAAATCGACTGTTTTTGATTAAAGAAAAAAAAAAAACATAATTCCTTGTCTTTCTACTTGGAAACCACTTCTGGACTTTGTGCTCGGGGAGGGGAGAAAAAAAATGAAACTTTGATTTTGGGTTTTACTGACTTGTTGATGTAGAAATGGCTAGTTTACAAAATTAGGTAAAAGTAAAAAATTGAGGTTTGATGCTATTACCTTATTCTACTGCACCAAAGGGAGTTGGAAGTCAATGTCTTTCCTTTCTTTTTCCCCTTCTTTTCTACACTCTTCCCTTCCCTTATCCCTCCCCTATTTTTCCTACAATTCTCTTATGCATTCTTGTATTTTATATTGTAAACTGTTTTTTTTTTTAAAGAGAAAGAAATTAGGAAGGGTTTTGAGACCTGTCTTCAATTGTGGGTTGCAAATGCACGTGGACAATCGTAAACAAATCTTAAGACGTTTACAAATTTTCGGGGTTTTACTTGTTTTGTTTTCCGGGTATGGGGAGGGACTCAGCTGCCCTAGAAGAAGACCAACCAGTTTGGTGAGGTGTCCTTTCATTGTCCTTGTCCCCAGCCCTCCCCACCCCATTCCCCGAAGCAGCTGTCCTTGGGTTATTTTTACCAACCAGAACTAAATCTGGAATTTCTTCATTCCAACCAGGGGCTTCTTCCCTGAGTTCTTGCCTGGTGCATTTAGAAAATTGCTCCCTTCCACCCCACCTCCCTCCCTGGATTTCCCCAGGCTATGAAACTATGGCTTGCTGAATCTTGATTTATGGATAACTGGATCGACAGAAGCTTTTTCCCAAGTTGCTCTCCTTAAAGATGGGGGAAATTGCCGTTACAGGTAACCCTCAACGTGCAACCATCCATTCAGGTTTGAAGTCTCAACGGCCCTGGGAAAAGGTGTCTTGTGACTTCACATGTTCACCCTTATGACTGTGGCAGCAACTTCCAAAGTTACGTGATCAACATTCAGATGTTTGGCAATGACTCATATCCGTGTTTCCCCGAAAATAAGACCCTGTCTTATATTTTTTTTGCCTCCAAAAAAAAAGGCGCCAGGTCTTATTTTCAGGGGATGTCCTTCATTGACTAACCTCACTTGCATGCGTTGCCTCCAGCCTCCTTTTCGCTGTCTGAGGCCTTCAGGAACTTCCTCTTCTGCAGCCAGCAAGGCTTTCCTGAAGGCCTCTGCAGCTGATAACAGGGCTCTGGATCGATCCAGAGCTTTTCTCGTGCCCCTGTCGGAGTCCGATTCCGAGGGGGAGGCCAAACAGCTGACAGGGAGTGGGAATGTGGCAATGCTGGCTGTGGGAGAAACTGGGGAAGGGCAAAGGCCGTCTGGGCAGAGCAGGGAGAGGTAGAACAAGGGAGAGGGAATTGAGGAAGAGCCAGGCCCAGCCCTTCTTCATCCTAGGGCACGCAAGTAGGAACAGAGAAGGGAGCAACATGGGTTGCGTGGCTTACCGGGGAGGAAAGGGCCCTGATTTCCTTCATTAGCTGCAGCTGGGAAAACAGCGTTTAAAAAGGAAATTTGCACACAAATGTTGGAAACAAATCATGTATTATCCTGTTTTGTCTGTTTTTATCTGGGTTCCTGGCATCTTCCCAACTGTGTGGGTTTTGCTGGCCTTTCAAGTCTGCAATTCCTGCTCCTGCCCTGTCCAGTTAATTGCTGCAGCGTGGTTTGTGTGGATTTTTAGTTACAGTTTGTATGTACTTTGTTTTCGGACTGAATTTCCTCCACTTAAAGACTGTACTTGGGAGAGTTTTTTTCTCCAGCCGAAGGTAACTGTACATTAAGGGCAAAGTTGGAGGTATTAAAGGGACTTTTCTTACTTATGTGACTGTGTTGCCTTTGTGCCACACCTCTTTTGGGTCATCACGGCTTTGTTCTCAGCTCCAGAGGCCTTCAGGAAAGCCTGACCAGCCTTGCCAACTGCAGAAGAAATGGGCCGTCAAGGTAGGTATCAGGGTGTGCGAGGCCTGGCTACACCTGTCCAAAGGTAAGTAGTAGGGAAGCTCCACCCCCCCATCCCCACCCTATCTTATTTTTACCCCTCTGCCCTGGAGTGGGTGGTGACTTAATTAGGTCTTATTTGGAGGGTAGGGCTTATACTGAGCCCATGTGTAAAAATGAAGTTAGGGCTTACTTTCAGGGTAGGTCGTATTTTTGGGGAAAGAGGGTAGCTACTATAGTAGCAGTATCCTGGGGTCATGGGACACCCCCCCCCCTTTGATCTTCTGAACAAGCAAAGTCCAAGGGGAATGGCCAGAGCATTCTGGGAATTGGAGTCCACAGTTCTAAGAAAGAAGCCAAGGCTGAAAAACATTGAATTATAATTTGCAAGCAGCTGGGTTTCCAACTAATAACTTTCAAATGAAGCTGGTTTATTAGTTCTGATTTAATAGTTCTCTTCTGGAGAGCTCCTGGTGGAGTTTGATGTGTTTATTTGCTGGTGGAAGGGAAATTGTATTCTCCTGTACAGTGCTCCGTCTGAATTAAGTCGGATTTATTGAATGCTCAGGATAATTCATTTGCTGCCATCTTGATTCATGAAATTAAAAATTGAAATTAAAGCGGTCTCTCTCTCTCTCTCTCTCTCTCTCTCTGTGAAAGACACAGAGATGTCTCACTGCAATTTGAACCTAGTTTGCCATATCTGCCCAAGGAATGCCTGTTTTGCGAAAATTCATTTGATTCATTCCAGGGTTTTGCATTCAACCTTTTCCCAAAATTCCCTTTTTTCCCACTTGATTCATTCCAGCATTTTGCATTCAAGGTTTTCCCAAAATTCCCTTTTTTCCACTTGATTCATTCCAGGATTTTGCATTCAAGGTTTTCCCAAAATTCCTCTCTTTGGCTTGAAAGAGGGGTCCAAGAGGTCATCTAGATCAAAAATGAACATCCCTCTCTCAACAGCAGGAGAGGGGTACAACACCACCTATCTCCAATCTACAACACAGTCTTTTCAGCAGTTCCCAGAAGGTTCCCCACCCATTTGCACTACTCAGGTGAGCCTGAGGACACAGATAAACCTCCAAGTGGCCTCAACAACCCTCTCAAAGGATGCAAATGACCAGCTGTTTGCAAGGAGTATAAATCCTTCCCTTCCCCACCATACAGTCAGAGCTGAAAAAGCTTCTTGGAGGAGAAGCAAAATGTCTTCCAAAGAAAACCAGAAAGTCCAGTTGCCTCTTGGAAAAATGGGGCAAAACTCAGCTTTTTTTTTTTTTTTTTTTGCTTAACTGCAGAAGTTTTGGGCTTTTGGAGGTTGGACTAGAAGACCTCCAAAGCGCCTTCCAAACTCTTCTTATTCTGCACCTTTAGGACACAACCTCTGACGGAAGAAGAAGAGTGAAGGTTTTTCTTGCTCGTGGTTTAACAGGTTGTGTATTGATTACCATGGTTCACAACAGCTTCCCACACCCAGGGGACACTCTGCAAACCATGACTGGGATGGGGAACATAATTGTACGGTCCATGACTTATGACCGCATTGAACAGAATTGCAAAATAATCAAATTGCAGAATAATAAGAGTTTGGAAGGTGCTTTGGAGGTCTTCTAGTCCAACCCTCCCAAGCCCAAAACTTCTGCAGTTAAGCAAAAAAAAAGCTGTGAGTTTTGCCTCATTTTCCAATCCCTCTTGCCGCAGTTCTTAAGCGAATCATTGCCGTCATTCACTTAGTATCACAATTCTTAAGTGAATTTGGTTGTTCAGAACATCGCAAAAGGGGATAATGTGACCCCTGGATACTGCGACCATCATAAATAGGAGCCAGTTGCCGAGTGTCCTAAAATTTGGATCCCGTGACCCTGGGGACGGTGCAATGGTCGTTAAGTGTGAGTCATAAGTCACTTTTTGCAGTGCTGTTGCTAAACGGTCACTAAATGAACTGTTGTAAGTCGAGGACTACCTCTACATGTCAGTGGATAGCCTCACCTATGCTGTGAAGTGGCTCATCTGTTGACATCACTGCCCTGATCCTGTTGTGGCCTGTTGGCTGCTGGTCCCTCTCGCAGCCAAATTGGAAGGGGAGGAGGAGGAGGAGGAGGAGGAGGAGGAGGAGGAGGAGGAGGAGGAGGAGGAGGAGGAGGAGGAGGCGTGGGAGTCAGGGTCAGCATCAGAGCAACCTGTGAGCTCCAAGGGGGAAGAGGGAATGGAGTTGGCAGAGAGAGAGAGAGACAGAAGTGGAGCCTGGGCTCTCCATCAGCCCTCAGATGGAGAGTCAACTCAGGTCTGGAGGTGGCTGATACGGAAGAGGAGGAACAGCTGAGTCCAGTGCCTGATGCACAGAAGGAAGAGGAGAGGAGAGCAGTGGAAATCAATGGGCTGGTCCTCAGGACAGGAGCTCCGAGGGGAAAGAGGGAAAGAAAGAGAGACAGAGACAGAAGTGGAGCCTGGGCTGTCCGTCAGCCCTTAGATGGAGAGTCAACAGCCTCCCAGGAGGTATCTGATGTGGAAGAGGAGGAACAGCTGGGTCCAGTGCCTGACACAGAAGGCAAATGAAAGGAGGGCAATGGAAATCTATGGGCCAGTCCTTCGGACGGGAGAGCCACCGCTACTAGTGAAGTGACACAACAATAGAACTCAGAAGGTCATCACACAGCCCATCACCCAGGTCGTTACAAAACAGGAGGCTGATAGACACACAGCCAATACTTTAGCCACACATGTTCTTATAAAAAAGCCAGCCAATCTGCAAACATCAACTCCATCAACCAATCAAGAAATGACAACACAGCCAGCCTCCCCACCAGTATATATAGGGAGACGGCAGCTCTGATCATGCTTTGCTCGTACAAGCACGAAGCCGAAAGCACCAGTTTGAAGATGGCGAGTGGGACCTCGTCGAATCATTGCCAAGATGCTCTCAATCTTACACGGGGAAAAAACCCGAACATGCCAAGACCTGCTTGAACTGGAGGGTTGGGCTGGATGACCTCCAAGGCCCCTTCCTGTTTCTAGGATTCTAGGGTTTTTAAACCATGGTTACATCAAGTGTTGCAATTTGCTAGAGTGCCCTGGTTGCGGCATCTATCCCGGGGAGGCGGCATCTGATCCTTGCCCCCCTCCTTCCCCACAATAAGGAGAAGGTCACTGGCACCCAGATATTTTTGGGGGGGATGGGAGGGGGATGCAGGCCGAAAGATCCACTGGGGAAGGTCTTCGCCATGTTATATTTTGATTTTATGGAAAAGGGGCGGATCCCCATGCAAAATAGATCAATCTGGGGGAGCACAGCGCCCTCTGGTGCCTATTCTGTGAAGGTTCCCCCCCCAAGGTTTGGCCTGACTTTCTCCTCCCGTCGCCCCTTGTGGAGTAATGTAAGGTTTGTTCGACGGTTCTTTCCAAAATTTGGATTTCCAAAGAGACAGAGAGGTCCCGGCTCTTGTTTTGTTTTGGTTTTTTTTTTTATCATTCCATTCCATTCCAGTTCTAGACCTGGTTCTACTTTTAGTTCTATTTCTATTTCTAATCTAATTCTCATTTCTATTCTCTTCTATTTCCGATTCTACTCTAGCTTTCAAAGGTGCCCTCTTGGATGTGGGAATGGAGATAGAGATAGAGGCGGTCGGGTAGGTAGGTAGAGACAATCAGAGAAAGATGATAGATAGATACCCTCTTTTCCCCCAAAATACGACCTACCCTGAAAGTAAGTCCTAGCTTGATTTTTTCACGTGTTCCCAATAAAAGCCCTACCGCTAAAATAAGCCCTAATTAAGATCCCACCCACTCCAGAGTATATAGGGTGGGGGTGAGGTGGGTAGAGCTGCCCTACTACCTTTGGACAGGTGAAGCCAGGCCTCGCACACCCCGACACCTGCCTGGCCGGCCCATTTCCTCTGCGACCGGCAAGGCTGGCCAGGCTCTCCTGAAGGCCTCTGGAGCTGAGAGCAAAGCTCAGGATCGATCCAGAGGTCTGTTATATCGGCTGCAGAGGCCTTCAGGGAAGCCTTGCAGGCCGCAGAAGAAGAAGAAGTTCCTGAAGGCCTCCGACAGTGAAAAGGAGGCCGGGGGCGATGGGTGCAAGTGAGGTTAGTCCATGGATGAACATCCCCCCGAAAATAAGACCTGGTGCCTTTTTTTGTAGGATATATATGTGTGTGTGTGTGTGTGTGTGTGTGTGTGTGTGTTTTTAAGTTTTCGCAGGTACTTACATGTATGCAGTTCAGCTTCCTTTGGATATTATCCCACGTCATTGTAGTGATGTACTCTACAATGACGTCGGATAATACCCGAAGGAAGCTGAACAGCACACACACACACACACACACACACACACATACATACATATATATATATATACATGTATGTCAGGGTCTTATTTTGGGGAAAACATGGGTAAATAGATAAATGGTAGATAAGCAAACAGACAGATGATAGATATAGACAGATAGACAGACTGACAGAGATGATAGAGATAGAGATGGATGCATAGGTAGGTAGATTGATAGAAATAAATGGATAGGTAGGTGCGGTAGGTAGATAGAGATGATAGAGATGGATAGATAGATAGAGATGGATGGTTAGGTAGGTAGGTAGCTTGATAGATATAGAGAGAGGTGGATGGGTAGGTAGGTAGATCAGTTGGTTGGTCGGTTGATCAATGAATAGATAGACAGACCAACAGACAGAGTTGTGGTGCTTCATCATTAGAGGTCTTTTACGAAGAGATTGGACAAGCATTTGTCTGAAATGGTGCACGGTCTCCTACATGATCTGGGGGTTGGTCTAGAAGACCTCCTAGGTCCCTCCCAGCCCTTGGATTCTAAGCGGATAGGATCTCTTCAAGAGTTACGAATGATCCGTCCATCAAATGTTCTTTATTTCCGCCATATGTTAAGACAGGATTGCTCCGACCATATGTCAAAACAGAATGACAATAAAAGGGTTAGCATGTGTTGTTACCCTGAAGATTAATGCTCTTTCATGAGAGAGAGAGAAAAATGCATGCATAATATCTCTGCTTTTGGCATTGTTGTTAAGAGTGCTGGGCAGGCGAGAACGGATAAAAATTTAGCCCCGGGTTTATAAACGGACAAAGCCAAATCAGCTCCTGTTGGTGGGATTACCTAAATCAAGAGATATATTTTCTGCCTGCGCGGGTGGTACATTTTATTCTTAGTAGCAAAATAAATAATAATAAAAATAAAACGTCGGGTTATAAAAAACAAAGGAAAATCAAAGTAATATGGCTGCAGATGTGCAAGTAACATTAAAGGCCCCCGTGGTCGCATTCTTACATGTAAAAACTACATTAATGTGAACTGTGGCTTCAGGTTTATTGGGACCTTTGACTGACAGCCCTGGGACCAGGTGAGTCTTCACAGGTGCAGTCAAAATGGAGGCCTGAAGGATGAGATGGAAGCCCCACCCACCTGCAGGATGCTCATTAAAAAAATCTCGAGGAATTTTTTTTTTAATTTGGAATTTTTGATTGACGCGTGGTAAGATCATTATGGACAAATCCAGCTGGAACTAAGGAGGAATTTCTTGACAATAAGAGCAATCCGTCCATGGAACGACGTGCCACTTGAGGTTGTGGGTGCCTCATCACTGGAGGTGTTAAAAGAAGAGATTGGACAAGCATCTGCCTGAAATGGTCTAGGCAACCTTGGCCACTTTAAGACTTGTGGACTTCAACCCCCAGAATTCCCCAGCCAGCCAGGAATGATAGAGTTGGGAGAGACCAGAAGGGCCATCTAACTCAGGGGTCTCCAGCCTTGGCTGCTTTAAGACTTGTGGACTTCAACTCCCAGAATTCCTCAGCCAGCAGAGCTGAAGTCCACAAGTCTTAAAGTGGCCAAGGTTGGAGACCTCTGGTCTAGGGTCTGCCACTTGAGCAAGGGGTTGGTCTAGAAGACCTCCAGTGTTATTCTGTTATTTTGTTGCTCTCAAGAAGGGAAAGTTGGTTTGCAGAAATTAGGTCTGTCTGGTTTAATGAAAAGGAGGAGGAAAGGTGACAGTGAAAACAATATTCCAATATTTGAGGGGCTTCCCCAAGAAGAAAAAGGGGGTCACCCTCTTCTCCAAAGCCCCTGAAGGCAGGACAGGAAGCAACGGATGGAAACTCATCAAGGAGAGAAGCAACCGGGAACTGAGGAGAAACTTCCTGGCAGGGAGGACAATGAACCAGTGGAACTGCCTGCCACCAGAAGTTCCGGTTGCTTCATGACTGGAAGTTTTTAAGAAGAGATTGGTCAACCATTTGTCTGAAATGGTATAGATAGAGTTTCCTGCTTAGCAGGGGGCTGGACTAGAAGACCTCCAAGGCCCCTTCCAACTCTATGATTATTAGATGTGATTCTTTTTGAAGGCAGGCCAAGCCTCATAGGCTTGCCAGTCATCTCTGCTCCTAAGCCGCCTCTCCTCTTCCTCACCGAATAAACAATGCAGTGGAAGTCTATGGAGATTCTCAGCCATCCAGGTCCTGGTTCTCCCAAAGGTTCCTTTTTTCTCAAGAAGCAACTGGACTTCCTTGTTTTTTTCCTTTGAAGACATTTTACTTCTCCTCCAAGAAGCTTCTTCAGCTCTGACTTGAATGGTGGGGAAGGGAAGGATTGATACTCCTTGCAGACAGCTGGTCATTTGCATCCTTGTTAGAGGGTCACTGAGGCCACTTGGAGGTTTATCTGTGTCCTCAGAGTCACCTGAGTGGTGCAAATTGGGTGTGAAGGGACAGAAGTCAGAAAACATCCTGCAGCCAAGAAGGCTCCCCACCCATTTGCACCACTTAGGTGACCCTGAGGAGACAGAGAAACCTCCAAGCGGCCTCAATGACCCTCTAACAAGGATGCAAATGACCAGCTGTCTGCAAGGGGCATCAATCCTTCCCTTCCCCGCCATCCAAGTCAGAGCTGAAGAAGCTTCTGGGAGGAGAAGCGAAACGTCTTCAGAGAAAAACCAAGAAGGTCCAGTTGCCTTCCTTCTTCTTTCTCTTTCTCTTTCACCCACTATGTCTTTCACTTCCCTCCACTCTTTCTCCCTCCTCTTACAAGGGATAAATTAAGAGTCCCAATTACACATAAGCCATTTACACTGGAGGTTACAGATTTGTGTTTCGGAGCCCTCCGAAAATAGAGCGTGCTTTGCAGAGGGCAGAGACTGTGTAATGCCATTTGCCTGGTTTTTCTGGAAGTGCTAAGTAACTGGCACAGGAGGGGGCTGGGGACTGTGAAAAGGGGGGGGGGGCTTCCCTGCCCAACAGCCTTCTCTGCCTTCCTTGCACCATCTACCTGTTGGATTTCCACCTGTGTCCCACCCTATATCCATGGCTGCCTCACTCTTCCTCCCTCCCACCAGCCCCCCACTCCTGCCAGACCTCCCCCTCCACGAAAACCACTGGCTGGATCAGATGGGCAGCAAAATGAAATCTCTCTTGTCTCTGACAAGAAGAGAGGAAATGGGGAGGTGGGATGAGGCTTTCTCGGGAATTAGGATGGGGGGGGGGGTTGGTGGTGACCCCCGTGTGACGCTGCGTAAGCGCTTTGCTATGCCCACATGGTGTGTCTCAACCTTGGCAGGGTTGGACTTCAACTCCCAGAATTCCCCAGCCAGCTAGGAGGAAGAGGGAAGGGAGGATGAAGGAAGAGATGAAGGAAGAAGAGAAGGGAGGGAGGGAGGGGGAGAAAGGAAGGAAAGAAAGAAAAAGAAAATAAAACAAGAAAGAAAGAAAAGAAGGAAAGAAAGAGGAAGGAAGGAAGAATGAGAGGGAAGAGAAAAGGATAGAAGAAAGGGAGGGAAAGAGAAAAAAGAGAGAGCATTGCAGGCAGGAAGGCAGGTGAGAAGAAAGGAAGGAGGGAGGGAAGGAAGAGGATGGAAAGGGAGGAAAGAGAAGGAAAGAAAGAAAAAAGAGGGAAGGATGGAAAGAAGGGAGGGAGGGAGAAAAGAAACCTTTGCAGGCAGGCAGGCAGGCAGGAAGGAAGGAAGGAGGGAAGGAAAGAGAAGGAAAGAAAGAAAAAGAAGGAAGAAAGGAAACTGCGGTTCTGTTACCCTGTCCTGTTGTTCTGTTCTTGTCCTTCTATTATTCTGCTGTTACTCTGCTGTTCTTCTGCTCTGCTATTCTGTTCTGTTCTGTTGTTTTGTTCTTGTTCTGCTGTCCTGACCCACGAAACTGACCCTGAACTGGTTGCTTCCCCCACCCAACACCGGGGAGCCCAAACCGCTGGGAGGGTCCCGTTGCCCAGAGGGGAAAGGGGGGCCAGGGAGACCAAGCCACGGCTCCTGCTTGGAACCCCAATTCACCCCCTCATCTGGATGCCTGCAGCCCAGCGCGCCTCCCCCCCCCACACTGCGCTTCCAGGTGACCCTAAGAATGAGGCTGCTGCGATGGCCCCGCCCTGCCCTCCGCGGTTCATGCAGGTAAAGGGCATCGTTCCGGCTGCTTTAATGAGCCTTTGCGGCTGCAGAGAAAGGGGCAATTACAGCAAAGAGTAGCAGACGTTTGCTGGGGGTGGGCACGCCCCTCCCTTGCAAACCACACACACACACACACACACTGGGCTGGAAGCAGCGCCAGTGAAAGAGAGGAAGCCAGGTGTCTGTGCAGGTTTGTGTGCATTTCGGAGGAAAAGAGAAGGAGGAAGAGGGGCTGGTCCCCTCCACACGCCCAGGGCCCTGTGGTTGCAGAATAAAATGGGGTCCTGGCTACTCCAAGACAGTGTTCTGACCCAGCTCCCCAAATATGGCAAACCCTCTGAGGTGAACTCAAAAAGATTCCTTTCATTAGGAGCACGGCAACCCTGGCAAAAAGTTTCTCTCTCGCCGCAGGCAAACAAGTCCGTCTGTCCAGGAGATGAAGAGTTGTCTACCACCCCTATTCATCTCTGCCCCCGTCCTTTTATCCCCAGAGCTGGGGAGGGGCTTCGCTTGGCTCTTCCGACCTGATGACCGGCCCATAGATTTCCACTGCTCTCCTCTCCTCTGCCTTCTGTGCATCAGGGACTGGGCCAGCTGTTCCTCCTCTTCCGTATCAGCCACCTCCAGACCTGGGGGCTATTGACTCTCCATCTGACAGCTGACGGATGGCCCAGGCTCTCCCTCTCTCTCTCTCTCTCTCTCTCTCTCTCTCTCTCTCTCTCCCTTCCTCCCTCCCTCTGTCTGCCAGTTCCATTCCCCCTCAGAGCTCCCGTCCTGAAGACCAGCCCATAGATTTCCACTGCCCTCCTCTCCTTTGCCTTCTGCATCAGGCACTGGAACCAGCCGTTCCTCCTCTTCCTTATCAGCCACCTGGGGGCTGTTGCCTCTCCATCTGAGGGCTGACGGATGGCCCAGGCTCTTCCTCTCTCTCTCTCTCTCTCTTCTCACTTTATTCCTTCTTCCTGCTCGGAGCTCCCAGGTTGCCCTGGTGCTGAATCTGACTCCCACACCTCCTCCTCCTCCTCCTCCTTCTCTGATTCAGATGCTGGAGGAGCCAGAGGTCGACAGGCCACAACAGACAAGGCTATAGGGATGAGGTCTCCTCCTGAGCATATATATATACTGCAAGAAAACAACCAAGTTCAGAGAGCACTGGGGACTCCAAAATCATCTTTCTCTTCTCCACAAACCCCGCTCTTGTCTAACACTAATGACACTACCCAGTTTGGTAATAAAACATCTACCAGAACCACAGTTGGTGAGCACAAGGACCGCATAGTTGAAGGAGGAGGAGGAGGAGGAGGAGGAGGAGGAGGAGGAGGAGGA
>BLBF01000006.1:1261195-1279033 GCA_015471245.1 Laticauda colubrina | reverse complement strand
AGAAGAAGAAGAAGAAGAAGAAGAAGAAGAAGAAGAAGAAGAAGAAGAAGAAGAAGAAGAAGAAGAAGAAGAAGAAGAAGAAGAAGAAGAAGAAGAAGAAGAAGAAGAAGAAGAAGAAGAAGAAGAAGAAGAAGAAGAAGAAGAAGAAGAAGAAGAAGAAGAAGAAGAAGAAGAATTACCTAGTTGGGTAATAAAACATCTGCAAGAAAAGAGCCAAGTACAAAGAGAGCATCAGGACTCCACAGTCCTCCCCCTCCTCCTGCCCCCTTCTAGCTCTGATGATGTTCCCTAGTTGGGTCACAAAACATCTGCAAGAAAACAGCCAAGCATAGAGAGAACCAAGGATCCCACAGTCCTCCTTCTCCTTCCTCTCTGTTGTGGCCCACCAGTGGCCAGTGGAGCTGGTGCCAGATTCAGACAGTGAGGAGGTTGGGGAGGAACACTGGCCAGTCCTGGAGTCTGGGGAAGGCTCTGATGAGGGCTCTGCATCAGAGGAAGATATGGGGCCAGGGCTGTCCGACGGTTATCAGCTGCCTTCAAAGTCGGAGATCGGTGGGGAAGAAGAACAGCTGGAGCCTGTTCCCAGTGTGTGCATGTGCAGAGCTGCCAGGAGAAGGGAACAACTAAGGAACAAGGTTCAATTCGGGTGTAAAGCCACAGGTGGATGGTGAATGGCCCCTCCCATAAGGAATAAAAGAAGAGCGAAAGGGGAGTGGGGTTCGCTGGAGAAAATTAGTTCAATTCATTCGGGTGAAGATTTGTTCCTGTCTTCTTGCGAAGTATTATCTGCTACAGAGTGGCGTTTGGAAAGTATTGGCCTGGCAGCTCTCCAAGCCTGGTGAAGGTCTATGATTGTGAGATATCTTGAAAGACTTGTTGGCCGGGACTTTGCTGGGGAGGAACTCACTGTAAACTAAATAAAAGGGGTTTTTATCGGGAAGATGACTCGGCTTCGTGCTGTTGGGGGAAGCCTACGTCAGAACACTCTCCACCAACCCCATCCCATTTTAACACTGATGAGGTCATCTAGGTGGGTCATGAAACCACTGCAAGAAAACCGACCAAGCTCAGGGATCTGCCAAAGACCCCATGAGCATTGAATTCATTCATTTTTTCATTCCCTTAGAACAGGGGTCTCCCACCTTGGCAACTTTAAGCCTGGAGGACTTCAACTCCCAGAATCCCCCAACCAGCAAAGATTGGAGATCCCTCCCTTAGAGAACATAATTTTATTCTTCTTTCCTCCACTTTCCCTCTCTTCCACTTCCTTGGGATGGCTTAATAGCTAATCAGAGATAGCAGAAACCTCCAGCCTCTGAACAGATGTTGGGCTAATTAAAATCCCCTGCTCATCCAACTTCATTACTCTTCTTTCTTTTTTTTAAAGGTCTGTAATTTGCTCCCGAAATGCATCCTCCTCCCCTTCTTCTCTTAGTAGACTCTGACAACAGTGCATTTATATTTGTTTCCTGGCTGCTTAATTTAGCCCAGATGTTTTCTGCAGCCTCACCAAGTTCATTCAGTTGAATTTCTGAACAGGAATTGGATTATTATTTTTTCAATGCTGCCTTCCTTCTAGGTTTTTTAGTTTTATTTTAATGAGTCCCTTTATTCATGGCGCATGTCAAGATTTGGACAGAGCTTTTAAGATGAATTTCCATATCTATGTTGGGGTTGTTGTTCAGTTCAGACATGTGGCTGTCCAGTCTTTTCTTAAAAGCCTCCAGTGATGAAGCACCTACAACTTCTAGTGGCCAGCAGTTCTACTGGTTAATTGTCCTCACTGTTAGGAAGTTCCTCCGACTTTCTAGGTTGCTTCTCTTCTTGGTTAGTTTCCATCCAGTTCGGGGGAGGGGGGGGGACGACATGTTCTATCACGACCCATACATGTAATTTGAGTCATTAGTATGTTATTGCTGGTTTCAGACATGTTAAACCCATGTTACTTGGGGGGAGGGCAACATAGTTGAGTTTTCTTAATATGAACATTATATTATAATATAATGGACATTATGTAAAGCACTTATGTTAAGACAGTCGGTCTGGTGATGGGGAGGTCACATCAGGTGAGGGTCATGTCCAGGGCTAGGCTTCAAAAAATTCAGCAGCTGGTTCTCTGCCCAGTTGCTGGGTGGGTGTGGCCATAGTGGGCATGGCCAAGGTGGCCTCCTGCACCATAGCGGGAGGGGGGTTGCCCTCCCCAGGCTCCGGAGGCTCTCTGGAGGCTGGAAATGGGCCCGTTTCTGGCCTCTGGAGCCCGTTTTTCACCCTCCCCAAACCTCTGTGCAGGCACTGCACCTACCTGGAATCCAAAACAGGCCAGGTGGAGACTCCTGGGAGGGGAGGGGCGTGGTGGGTGGGGCCAGCCAGTTGTTGCAACTACCAGTTCAGCAAACCAGATGTAAAAATGAACAACCGGTTTGCTGAACCGATGGGAACTGGTAGCAGTCCACACACACCTCCCCCTGGTCATGTCAGGTAAGGTGATGGATCTGATGAAGACCCCTGACCTGATAAGATCCTCATCTGATCTCCCCATCACAAGGCCACACAAACCCCTTGCAAGCAGAAAAACACTGACACAGGCCTCCCCTAAACTCTGCTGAAGATGTCACCTAGCCTGGTAATGAGACGTTTGGAAACCAGCCCACAAGCTCAGGGAAGGAGCTTCCGCCTTATATCTTCAGTGCGACAGAGGTGTGGCCTTTGCTTTCTGTTTGGAAACCCTCTTTTCCCCCAAAATACGACCTACCCTGAAAGTAAGTAAGCCCTAGCTTGATTTTTCCACGTGTGTCCAATATAAGCCCTACCCCCAAAATAAGCCCTAATGAAGATCCCACCCACTCCAGGGGGGAACGGATAAAAATTAAGCTAGGGTGGGGATGCGGTGGTGGTGGAGCTGCCCTACTCCTTCCCTTTGGGCAGGTGTAGCCAGGCCTCGCACACTCCCAACACCTGCCTGGCCGGCCCATTTCCTCTGCGGCCGGCAGGGCTGGCCAGGCTCTCCTGAAGGCCTCTGGAGCTGAGAGCAAAGCTCAGGATCGATCCAGAGGTCTGTTATATCGGCTGCAGAGGCCTTCAGGGAAGCCTTGCCGGCCGCAGAAGAAGAAGAAGTTCCTGAAGGCCTCGGACAGTGAAAAGGAGGCCGGGGGCGATGGGTGCAAGTGAAGTGAGTCAGTGGATGACTTCCCCTGAAAATAAGACCTGGTGCCTTTTTGGGTGGCCCCCAAAATACACATATGTCCTGTCTCTTGCACAGAGCTAGATTTATAGCTGTGCAGATGCAGAAAGATAACTCAGCAAAGCTTCCATAACCAAGTTCATTTATTGGTACATCAGGTATCTTCATAACTCACATTTATGATGAAGTTCTTCTTTAATGACCGATCCTTTGTATATCTGCCTTGTCCGTGAACGATGGTTATCTCCTCACCCGTCTCGTAGTGATAGAAGGAAGATGCCATGAGGTAGAGAGTTCAGACAAAGAATGAGGAAAACTCCCTTAACCCACCAAGGGTCAATTCAGTGACCAGTCAGGATTACAGGTGTAGCTGCGTGAGATGAACTACATTTCCCAGGATACCTTTAACTACATTTACCATGACGCTTTCCCTTAAGGGGGCAGCTCACAATTCCTAAGTAACTATCCAACTCCCATAGACTGGCTGTGACAGCGCAATATAAGACAGGGTCTTATTTTCAGGGACGCCTGGTACCCCTGTCTTGTCCCACCTGACAAGTGGCCTCGCTTGTTCTGTGATTAGGCAGTTGTTCACTGCTTGATTCTTGTTCTGCTGTTCATCTCTGCTTATCTGGGTGCTGATTGTTGGGAATAAGGTGTTTTTCCTTCCTTTTCAGCTATTTGCTTCTGTCTTTTGAATGGTGTGTAGATGTTGTTTCTCTCTCTGTGCGTGTTGATGGCCGATGTCTCTCCTAGGGCCAGGCTTCCAGGAATAGCTTTCGCCTTTTTGGCCTTGATGTAAAGACTGTTAAGACTATAATGGACTTTTAGAACAAGGGTCTTACTGAACGAAGACCACCCCCAGAGAGGGGGGAGGGAGGGGCAGCTTCCAGTCAACAGGCCTTGCGGACTATCTTATGCCAAGAAAGCAATGTAATATTCTGGTTGCTTAGCTACCAGCTGTGCAGAAAGTAATCAATAGGGGGCTGATGGAAGACCTCCATCTATCACTCCACTGGCATTGCATGCCAAAAAAGTAATTTTGAAAAAAGGGTCTCCATCTCCTTTAAGATGGAGAGCACCAGGCTGTCATGTCTGGTGCTCAGAAGTTTTTCTCCAAGGGATTGGAGACCACAGAATCCAACAATGGAAACAGGGGTGTTTGGGGGGGGGGGGGACCTAACCCAAGAATAATCCAAAGTGGGAACACATCCTGCATGTTACCAGTGGCAGTCAGCTCTTCTTTCCTTCACGCAGTACAGGTGGTCCTCGACTTAGAACCACAGCTGAAATTCCCACTGCTGAGAGAGATAGTTGTCAGGAATAACAGAGTAGAAGAACTGCAGAATAACAGAGGGACCTTGGAGGTCTTCTATCTAGTCCAACCCCCTGAGCCCCAAAGTCCTGTTGTTTCCTTTTGCACACTCTGCTTTGCCTCCGGTGGCACACTGGGACATGATGCGCCCTTCCTGTGCGCAATTTTCTTCAAGGGAAAATGCTAATGCCAAGGGGACGGTAGGTGGCTGATGAACCTCAGCCCTGAATCCGTGGGGTGGGAGAGAGAGAGAGAGAGAGAGAGGCGGAAAGATGTCTGTGGCACAGCGGTGGGTCCCCACGTCTGACAACGAGGCCATCAGGAAGCCATCAGGAGCTGGGAGGACAGGAGGAGGGGGCGCCACGCAGTCCTGGTGACAGGATCGTGCCGCGGTGTGGATGGCAGGCCAGGAGCATTCGAGCAGCCAGCAAACACAGAGGGGGAAGCACTAGTCCTCGACTTACGAGCCCAAAATTTACGTGACTAAGTGAGACATCAGCTGAGCGAATTCGGACCCATTTTTTTTCTACCTTTCCCGCTGCAGTTGTGAAGGGAATCATTGCAGGTGTTAGGTTAGTAACATGGATGTGTTATTCACTTAACGCTTACAAAGCCCAATATATACAGTATAAAATTGATTTTAAAGCTAGATTTTTGCTCCACTTGATAGCAAATCTTTCCCAGATCTGGTCTCTGAGGGTGCATGGAGAGCATCTTTCTTTGTTTGTTATGTATTTGGTCAGTCCAGAGAAAAGAAGGGCTGGGGGGGGGGGTCATGAAAGCAGTATTCCAGCATTTGAGGGGCTACTCCAAAGAAGAGGGGGGTCAACTTATTCTCCAAAGCCCCTGAAGGCAGGACAAGAAACAATGGAAGGAAATTAATCAAGGAGTAGAAGCAACCTGGAACTAAGGAGGAGTTTCCTGATAGTGAAGACAACTAACCAGTGGAACCGCTTGCCACCAGAAGTTGTGGGTGCTTCATCACTGGAGGCTTTTAAGAAGCGACTGGACAGCCATCTGGAATAGCATAGGGCTGTGATGGTGAACCTATGCCACGTGTGCCTCAGATGAGATGCAGAGCCATTTGTGCCGGAATGTGAGCCCCAGTCAAACTTACCTGCACTGCGCATGCGTGCATCTCCCAGCTGGTTTTGGCCTGTTTGAGGCCTCACGGGGACTTGAGGAAAGCCTCTGCAGCCTGGGAGGCCGAAAAATGGGCCTTCTGGAAATACCGGAAGAGCCGAAATAGGCCTGTTTTTCAGCCTCCAAAGGTTGCAGAGGCTTCCCTCGAACCTCCAGGAGGGCAAAAATGGCCTCAAACGGGCTGAAAATCAGCTGGGAGGCGCACGCATGCACAGTGCAGGTAAGGGGGCAGGGCGGGAGTGTTGCACACACATGCGCAGTGGGCAGATTGCATTGCATTGTGGGTGACGGCACGCACACATGCTCCTGGCACCCCACAACAAAAAGGTTCACCATCACTGGTTTAGGGTCTCCTGGTCTTGCAGGGGTTGGACTAGATGACCTCCAAGGTCTCTTCCAACTCTGCTATTCTGCATTCCACCCGTATGTTCTAATCCAGGAGAGAAGCAACCTTAGAACTAAGGAGGCAATGAGAACAATCAAACAGTGGGACACAAATTGCCTCCAGAAGTTGTGGCTGCTCCATCTTCTTGAAGGTTTCAAGAAGAGACTGGACAACCCTTTGTCTGAAATGGTATCAGGTCTCCTGCTTGAGCAGGGGGGTTGGACTAGATGACCCCCAAGGTCCCTTCCAGCTCTATTCTGGTGGATTGTTCTCTCGGCCCGTCACCTGGAGACTCCATTTAGGCACTGTTGTTTTTCACGAATGCCATAAGCTCAGGTTGACTGCTTCAAAACATCCCATCCTCCTCTGGGGAACAGCGCCACTCGGCCTCTTCATCCCCAAGTCCGACAAAAACAATTCTTCCCTGCCAACATGCTCTTTTCCCCTCCTTTTGACTAAAACATGGGAGCCTTACCCGCGTTCGCGGCTAAGTCAGCTCATTAGCCATGATTCAGCTCTACGGCACTCGTGCAAATAGCGGGGATCTTTTTTTTATGAAGAGCCGTAATCACATCTGTCAGAAACAATAGCAGCGCCTGTACCAATTGCTACCCAGGCGAGGAATTATTCTTCCTCTTTAGAAAAACTGGAAGCAAGAAAAAGAAAGAAAGGAAGAAAGAAAGAAAGAAAAAACAACCCCCGACCTACGTATCAAATCGGCTTTCTGTTCTCTTCTCTAATAGCAATTTGTCAAGCGATTGCGACAACTCGACAGCCCGAAGAGAAGTAAGATATGCGAGACACAGGAATGAAATGTTAAGCGTTGCACAGAGACATTTCTCTTAAATGGATTTATTTAAAAGTCTCGCAGTAGCGATGTCGGACGGTGGGCAGGGATTCAAACCAACGCCGGTAACTCATTTATGCAGAAATCTGGCTGCGAGGCATTGCCATCTCGCCACACACACACACACACACACACTCACACACACCATTACTTTTGTGGGAAGCCCCCCCCCCTTTCCTAGAAGAATGAAATATTTTGGGAAATATTAAACAGGCAGAATATTACATTTCCCTAAAGGAGAAATGGAGAAACGTGTTTTTAAAGGCAGAAAGCAGGCCCCAGCCTTTCTTAATAGTCCACAGCAGATGCCAGCAGTGAAAGAGATCAAGAGTTTATTGAACGAGGAAGACAACTGTCTGGATGGCTCCAGTCATAAGCAAAGCAAATACAAAGGAGGCAGAAACCCGTTCAAGACAAGGATATTTCGAAACCCCTTGCAGCAAAGTTTGACAGCTAACCAAGGCAGGGTGGTAGGATTAGAACCGGCAGCCCCTTACCCAAGGTCCAACACAGGACGAAAGCCACTGAGACACAATAGACAGAAACACAAAGCCCGTAGGGCACAAATCTCAACCTTCAAAGTTTCGGAAACTCTAAAGATCCACCCACCTGCGCAGCCATTTCGTCAGCTGCCCCAGAACTCAGAGTTGTTCTTTCCAATCAGTCTCCATGTTGTTTCCAGAGTCTTTCTCCCAGCTTGGAACTGAACCAGATGGAATTTATTTTGTTTTATTGATTTGATTTGTCAATCGCTTACAAGATAATAGGTATCAGTATAAACATGAGTAAAAATACAGGAAATAGGTACGAGTAAATGGGGGCAGTATTACAGGGATGGTAGGCACGATGGTGCGCTTATGCACACCCCGTACAGACCTCGTGGGAATGGGTATTCTCCCCTTTCCTTTCCTTTCCTTCCTTCCTTCCTCCTGCTCCCTCCTTTTTTTCTCTTCTCCCTACATTCTTTTCCTTCCTTCCTTCCTTTCTTCCTTCCTTCCCCTTCCCTGTTCTCCTTCCTTCCTTCTTTCCTTCCTTCCTCCCCCTCCCTCCCTTTTTTCTCTCCTCCCTCCATTCTTTTCTCTCCTTTCTTCCTTTCCCTTTCCTGTTCGCCTTCCTTCTTTCCTTCTTTTATTTCCTATTTTATTTATTTCTGTGATTTGTCAATTGCGTACAAGATAATAGGTATAAGTATAAACACAAGTAAGAATACAAGAAATAGGTACGAATAAATGGGGACAATCGGACAGGGATGGTGCCCTTATGCATGCCCCTTACATGCCTCATAGGAATGGGTATTCTCTCCCTTCCTTTCCTTCCTTCCTTCTTTCCTTCCTTCCTTCCTTCCTTCCTTCTTTTATTTTATTTATTTATTTGACTTGTCAATCGCTTACAAGATGATAGTTATAAGAATAAACATGGGTAAGAATACAGGAAATAGGTACGGATAAATGGGGACAATAGGAGCGGTAGGCACGATGGTGCGCTGATGCACGTCCCTTACAGACCTCTTAGGAATGGGGTGAGGTCAATGGTGGCTAGTTTGAGGTTAAAGAAGTGGCGGTTTTCCTTCTAACACTTAAAAAAAAAAAAAAGATTGACTCATTTTAAGTTGATTAAACCGTTCCTGTCCCCTCTGTGGCCCAGGACATCACTTTTATTTCTCGCTTTCGGGCTAAGTAATTGGATTGTTTGACTACTCGTTCTGTCGTCCTTCCAAACCAATCTAAATCATTGCCGGGTTTTGTGGGTTTTTTTGTACTACACTTCCCATCTGTCTAACTAGCTCACGTAAAGGGCTGGGAAACCAGATGTTGTGTTTCTCCGATTATCCCGTTGTTGGCCCAAAGGAGGAGGATGACTACGGACCGTCCTGCAATCTGGCGCTTCTTAGAAACAATGATTCATTCTAGGTAGCTAAGGATTTAGTTCATCCTTACTAACATTAGGTCGCCCCTTGCAATAAGCCAATGTCTTGCTTCCAAGGCGTCTTGCTGGGAGGGAAGCCTGAAAGCTGCTGAGAATTTCAAACCAGGGTTTGTTTAAGAGTCCACTGTGGTGCCCTGAAAACAGGGCAACCCATAAGAATTGAGATAGAAGTCAAAGGAAACCAGGCCGCCAAAGAAGATGGTGATGGGACTCGATCAAAGCTGAGCTCAGCCAGAGCATCGAACTCAAAGAAATAGTGTAAGATCAGAAGATGTGGAGAGAGAAGGGACCTTGGAGGTCTCCTAGACCAACCCTCAAGCAGGATACCTTTCTTCCTCCTCCTCCTCCTCCTCCTCCTCCTCTCCTTCTGCTTTTGCTTCCTCCTCCTCCTTTTCTTTCTCTGCCTCTTCCTCTCCTCCTCTTCTCCTTCAGCTTCTGCTTCCTCCTCCTTCTCCTCCTCCTCCTCCTCCTTCTCTTCCTCTTCTCATCCTCCTCCTCCTTCTTTCCCCCTTCTCCTCTGGAGCACCATTTTCTCAATTCTGCCACCGCGCAAACAGATTTCTCAAAAGAGAACAAGAGCCACGTGGTGCGTGTTTCCAAATTGTGTTCATTTTCCTGCACACCCTTCACGGAGCATAATTTTCCAATGTTCTCCTGGCAGTTTAGACAGCTGAGATAGTGAAGTGTGAAATTCTCTCTCTCTCTCTCTCTCTCTTTTTTTTTTTGCTTTGCTTTTGTGGAGAAGGGGAAAACACAATCACCTCCGTAGGGTGTGGAGCAGAATGCGCCCTTGGCTGAAGCACACCCGAAAGTGACTCGAGGAGTCTAGATTCGGCTCAGTTCTTGGAGGCAGCCTTTGTAACTTCATAACTACATTGTAAGTATCTCCAGGGAGCTCCATCATAACTTTGAAGGGTTGCTGAGTCGTAAGTCAAGCACTATCAATTGTCGGGAGAAATATCTCTCTGGTTCAGTTCCAAGTTGGAAGAAAGGCACTGGAAAGATGGAGGCTGATTGGAAAGATGGTTTAATGGTGAAGAAGAACCAACAAGCCAGGGGTAGGATTCAAATTTTTAACAACTGGTTCTGTTGGCGTGGCTTAGTTGGTGGGCGTGGCTTGGTGGTCATGTTATTGGCTGGATGTGGCCAACTCAACAACACTCACATCGAGGCACACGCATCTCCTCGCCTGGCCTCTCGTGACTGTGGGGATGCTGCAACAGTCGTAAGTGTGAAAAATGGTCATAAGCACTTTTTTCAGTGCCATTGTAACTCTGAATGGTCCCTCCGCACAAGCAAATTACCAGCAAAGGAGGGGAAAAAAACTCCAGAGAAGTTCCTGAGACAGGAATTCTAGTCCTGCCAAGAATGTAATAAGGGTCAACGGAGAAGCAGTTTCTGTCAGCAACCCCAGAATGTTTCCTTCCTGCCTTCCTGACAGGATTAGCCCTGTAATTTCTTCTAACAACCGGTTCTCCAAACTGCTTAGAATGTTAACAACCGGTTCTAGTGAATAGGTGTGAACTGGTAGAATCCCAGCCCTGCACCAAGCCCATGGTTCTCTGGTGCAGCTGACCACGTGGAATTGAGAGCGAGGGGCTTTTATATCTTCTCTTGGGCTTTGCACTTGTGTTTCCTGTTCCTGTGCAAGAACATGTCTTCTGTTGGCTGTTGTCAGACTCCCTTGGGGCCATGTAGGGGTCATGTTTGTCTGAGCTCAGTTTAGTTGAAGTTTGGACTCTGATGCAATGTCCTTTGGAGATTGTGCAATGCGGTGAGTTCTGCTGCTAGATGGTAGAGGGTTAATCCTATTACAATGTTGGTGAACTTTTTTGTTGCGGTGTGCCGAAAGTATGCGTGTGCTAGCACCCGCAATGTAATGTGCCCCGTCCCCCCTGCACATGCGCGCGCATCACCCCTGCCCCATCCCCTTACATGCACTGTGCTTGTGTGCATCTCCCAGCTGATTTTCAGCCTATTTGAGGCCATTTTCACCTTCCTGGAGGCTCACGAGAAGCCTCTACAGCCTCGGGAGGTTGAAAACCGGCCGATTTTGACACTTCCGGTATTTCCGGAAGGCCCACCATGGCCACGCTCACCCAGCAACAAGGCTGAGAACTGGTTGTTAAATTATTTGAAGCCCATCCCCGCCTTGAACCATGGCTAAATGGACTGGTGTAAGTTGAGGACTACCTGTTGTCAGCTGCTCATTGAAGCAAGGCTGCAGCTTGCTAAACCTGGTTAGTGTTAAAGTAGTGGAGGGTGAGGATTTTAAGGTTCCCCTGTGGGAAGCGACGCCCAAAGATAAGACTGATTCAGTAAAACCAAGTGAAGGGATCTTGCGTGAATGCAACTAAGTAATGCGAGAGGAGGCCATGCATTTTCTGCTAAACCATGAATGCAAGCTTATTCTGTCTTTTTATTTTTAACTACACAGCCTTTTGATGAAAGCTTCGAAAGAACCGTGGAAGTTTCTTCCTCAAAAAAAGAAAGAAAGAAAAAAACCCTTTTGGTGTTTGATTAATTTTTAATCTGTCCTCTGACTCTCACCAATGTTTGTCTTTCCATAGCAAATATTTCTGCACTTCACTCGACACATTGAAGCTACGCAGACAAATCGTTTAATAAGTTTCATTTCCTGGATCAACATACTTGCATCCTGAATTTGATATATTTACATTGGGCTCGTTGGAAAATAAAAATCATAAAATCTTAATCACTATTTCATCCCTGTTGACTTTTGAGGGCCAGCCTGGATCCGTCCCATAGAATGCAAGATAACCAATCTTCCTTCTTAAAACCGTCCTGCACAAGAAGCAACATTTAGAACATCAGCTATTCTCTTCTTCTGAACTTGGCCTTGTTTATTTATTATTTATTTATTCAGCCCATTCAGCCCATCAAGCGGTGCTGGGTGAATGCCATAAATCCCAATGTAAACCAATCCGAAAATTATATATGTAAAAAAACCGTTAAAATATTGGGCATTGAAAGAAAAAAGCCTGGCTCAATAGAAGCAACTGTGAGAGGGATTTTAAGAATCCTGGTGGACAACTGCTTAAACACCAGCCAGCTATGTGCGGCAGCTGCCAAAAAAAGCCAATGCAATCCTAGGCTGCATCAACAGATAGCATCAAAGGACATGAGAAGTGATAGTACCTTTATAAGAGCTTGGTAAGGCCACACCTGGAATCCTGCATCCAGTTTTGGTTGCCACGATATAAAAAATATGTTCAGATTCCAGAAAGAGTGCAGAGAAGACCAACAGAGATGATGAGAGGGCTGGAAGCTAAAACATATGAAGAAGGGTTGCAGGAATTGGGTATATCTAGTTTAATGAATAGAAGGATTAGGCGGTCACATTATAGCAGCATTCCAGTATTTGAGGGGAATGCAATGGAATGAAGTGGAATAGAGCAGAACAGAGGATAGATAGGATAGGATAGTGTATGGTAGGGTAGGGTAGAGTAGAATAGAATATAGAATATATGCCCAGAATATAGAATAGAATAGAATAGAATAGAATAGAATAGAATAGAATAGAATAGAATAGGAATATAGAATAGAAAATAGAGCAGAGCAGAGCAGAACAGAACAGAACAGAATAGAATAGAATAGAATAGAATAGAATTCTGTATTGACCAAGTGTGATTAGAAACACAAGGAATTTGTCTCCGGTGCAAAAGCTCTCAGTGAACATACAAGCAGCAAGTGATAAATCATGATCATAATCATAAAACACAATCGTCATAAATCATAAGATACGACACTCAGGATAGCCATAGGATACTAAGTGGGCAATCAACATAAATCATAACAAGACACTAAATAAAAGCATAAGTCATGAGACGATGTTACAGTCATAAGAACCCGAGGAAATAAGTAACAGAAAAGATGAGAAAGTTAATAGGTAATACAACAGCCCTACTAGTGGGAATTTGTTGTTGAGCAGAATGATACCATGGGGTTGGGGTGGGGGGAGAGAACCGTCTGTCACTTGAACACTCCCGGCATTGACAAAAATCCCTGCCAGTCAATTGCAAAAGGCAGCTTGACTCAGAACAGCTGACATCCTGTGACGACGCTTATAATGCTGTCAACCCCATCCGCCTTGGGAAGGACTCCACAGAACTGACAAACAAGCTAAATCCGAACATCTGGCTGACGAGCCATAATCCACAAACGGTGAAGGAGAAACATTGTGGAGGCAGGGATAGGACATCCCTTTGGAGCAGAAGACTTCAGCCTAGAATGGCAACATGGAGCCTCCAGGATGCTGTTTCTCTCTACCAAGATTGGAAATCTCTTCCGAAGGAAGCTTCTTGTCACCTTGAAGGACTTCAACCCCAGATAACATACAACAGTGGTGGCTAACCTTTTTGGGCTCCTTGTACCAAATATTGTGCATATGCTTGCACGCTCGCGTGCCAGCACCCGGAAGGCAATGCATGTGCCCCTGTGCCCTCTATGCATGCGTGTACAATCCCCACCCACCTACCCACCCCCGCTGTCCCCTGACCTACATTGCGCTTCACAGCTGATTTTCGGCCGGTTTGAAGCCTTTTTCAGCCTCCCGAAGGCTTGAGGAAGGCTCCTGCAGGCTTTGCAGGCTGAAAACTAGGCCTGTTTCGTCACTTCGGGTATTTTCGGGAAAAAGAGGAAGTGATGAAATGGGGCTAATTTTCGGCCTGCAAAGCCTACAGAAACCTCCCTCAAGCCTCTGGGAGGCTGAAAAAGGCCTTAAACCGGCTGAAAATCAGCTGTGAGGTGTGCATATGCCCAGTGAGGTAAGTTTACCTGCAGCTCACATGCCGGCACAAATGGCTCTGCGTGCCACCTGTCACATGCATGCCATAGGTTCACCATCACAGATATAGAACAACCTCAGGCTCAAAGAGGAAGAAGTCCACTCTATGAAGCCAGGGGAGATACCTCCATGAGGACCAAAATAGCAGAACCAAAACTCAAGGCTGTCCAGCAAGGAGGAGAGATTGGCATATCATCTCCATATAATCCTTACTAGCTTGATACCTGTGCTTCGCTATGAAACTGTGTAGTGGGGCTTAGTTTTGGGGGAGGAAAATAAGGAGGGAAAATTGTGCCCCTGCTCAAACTGAAGACCCTATACAACAACTGGCCACTCCTGAGGCTGAGAAGAAGACCTACCTACCTACCCATAACCGGAGCTTGTTATGATCAAATTTCCTGAGCTCAGCCTTTTGCAAGCAGCTCCATTCAGCTATTTTTCTCTATTAGATTAGCTCCCCCAATTAGTTAAGAATGATTTATGGCAGGCAGCCCTGAAGAAATGGAGGGAGGGCTGGGACCTCAAGGCCCATCAAGATGAAAACTGATTATTAATGTCTTGGTTTTAATTTATGTCCCCCTTATCCTCCAGAAACTCAGAAAGTAGCCTTCATAGGCCCTTCCTTCCTGCAGAGATTTTTAGATGCAAAGGTTTTTAGATTAACAGGGTTGGAAGGGACCTTATAGGTCATCTAGTCCAACCCCCCACCCCACCCAAGCAGGAGACCCTACACCATTTCTGACCAATCTCTTCTTGAAAGCCTCCAGTTGATGAAACTCCCACAACTTCCCAACGGTGACATGATAACAGTCTTCCAATATTTGAGGGGCAGCCACAAAGAAGGGGAGGTTCAAATTATTCTCCAAAGCACCAGAAGGCAGGAAAAGAAGCAACAGATGGAAGCTAATCCAGGGGAGAAGCAACCTGGAATTAAGGAGAAACTTCCTAACAGGGAGGACAATTAGCCACCATAAGTTGTGGGTGCTCCATCACTGGAGGTTTTTAAGAAGAGACTGGACAGTCAATTGCCCACATGTTGAAGTCCACGAGTCTTAAAGCTTCCAACTTTGGAGACCCCTGGTGTAGACACCAAGTGAAGTCCAGTTGCCTTTGGAGTGAAATTTCTCCTTATTTCCAGGTTGAATCTCTCCTTGATCACTTTCCATCCATTGCTCCTTGTCTGGCCTTTGGGTGCCTTGGAGAATAGCTTGACTCTTTCCTGTCTAGGGCAGCCCCTCAAATATTGGACCACTGCTCTCCTGTCTCCCCTGGTCCTTTTCTTCCCTAGACTAGCCAGGCCCAGTTCCTGCAACCATTCTTCATATATTTTATCCTCCAGCCCCCTCCTCCTCTTTATTGCTCTTCTCTGCACTCTTTTCAGAGCATCAACATCTTTGTCATATCACAGCAACCAGAACTGAATGTCTGGATTGTTTAGGTTTCCAAGTGGTGAAATCCATTTAAAAAGAAAAGAGCCAAGTCTGTCTTCCAAAACAATTTCTTTTATTTAGGAAAGCAGAAGAAAGAAGATTTGATTTGTTGTATTTGTTGTTTTTGTTATAAAAAAAAACTTTTTCAAAACTTTTCTACATCATGACAATCAAAATTAGATGCAGTATTCCAAGTATGGCCTGACCAAGGCATTATAAATGGATACTAACTTTTCATGCTCATCTTGATATTCTATCTCTCTGATAATGCAATCCAGGATTGTATTGGTTTTTTGGGCTGCTGCTGCACACAGCTGGCTGTGTGTCCACAATTAAGTGTTGTTGAGCCAGGTACCCCCTATTCTACACCACTGTGTTTGCCAAACGTATCTTCAGAGCTCAGCCCAGTGACTTTTAAAAGAAAAAAAAATGGCCCTTTCAGATGGCAGCGAATGAGATGTTATTGTAAAAAGCAACAGTACATACATATTTTTAAGAATAATCTCAATAAAGGCACTGTGAAGTAAAAACAGTTCAGAATATGAAGAAACATTCATTTTTAAGGGGATAGTTTATATAACCTAACAGTGACTTCAAAAAAAGAAAGGCAAGAGAAAATATGATACAAGTGATTTTGGATGAGATTCAAGAAAAGGAAGAAGATTTAAAAAAAAAAAAATCCCGAGAGGACAACTATTACTCATCAAATTAAGCTTCTATGGAGGCAATTAGCTACATTAGCAGTAAGAGAGATAGAAATAAAGATGAATTACGTAAAACAGAGTCGTTGAATTTGCAAATAAACTAGGGAAACGTTGGCCTATATACCCTGGGAAAAAAATTGGAAAAAGAAGCGATGCTAAAGTTTCCAGAAAGTAAGAGTATATTGCAATGTTTCTCAACCTTGAGAACTTTAAGATGGATGGACTTCAACGCCCAGAATTCGATGCTGGCTGAGGAATTCTGGGTATTGAAGTCCAGCCATCTTAAAATTGCCATGGTTGAGAAACACTGTTATAATGACTGAATAATAACTTTTCAGTTAGTGTATTAAAGGGTCCATTTCCTGGCTGTATTAACATTCACAGTAACGGTTTTATTTGGTGCCACATATATTTATTTTGTACTGTCTTAATTGCTTTAACAATTTTAATTGTTTTTATGACTTTTCATGCACGCTACCAGGAGTCTATTTTTGAGAAGGGCAGCCCTAAGAAATCAGATAAACAAATAATAAGTAAATAAAAGCTAATGCAAGTATATAATTTCATCATTTATCATACTGCTTTATGCAAAGGTCAAGACATTTCCTTGGGGAGAAATGGATGAATATTTAGATTAAATGAGAAATTGTAGACGTTTAGAGAGGAGAGATAACAGTTAAAATGACTTATAACCGCAAGGGAAGTTTGCAAAGCTATCGAAAGGATTAAAACAGGAGAGGCATCTGGGCCAGATGGTCTGCTGGTAGGCCCTTACTATAAATGTTTTGCAGTTTTTACAAAAATGATAAATATTATTTTTCAGAAGGCTGCGTTAACAGAGGGATAGAATCCAGACCACGTGAAGTGTTGATACCACTTAAAAAGGTCTTGGTAAGACCGCTGTCAAGCCCGAAACTGACCTTTGGGTAGCCAATTTATTTAGCCCCATTTTATATTCCTTTTCTTTCTTTCTCTTTGCTGGTTATGGGGGGGGGGGGTTCGAGTTTGCCGCATTCATAAGGTGGGAGGAGTGGAGATAGAGTGGCTCTCCTTCCCATGGGAACAAAAGCTGACCCTGCTGAGACCTGAAGGTGGACATTGATGACACCAGGCAAACGTTGATTCACTTATATTTGGGGAATGTGACTTTTGGGGGCTGTTTCTAACTTCCAATATTATGTGGGGTAATTCCAGGTTGTGTCAGATCTGGAATTACAACAGACTTTGCCAATTTGATGCTTCCCTAAATAAAAGAAATTGTTTTGGAAGACGGACTTGGCTTTTTTCTTTTTAAATGGATTTCATCACTTGGAAACCTAACAACCACACTTGGAATATTGCATTCAATTCTGGTTGCTATGATATAAAATAGATGTTGAGAAACTCTAAAAAGAGGGCAGAGAGAAGAGCAATAAAGATGATGAGGGGACTGGTAGCTAAAACATACAAAGAATGGTTGCAGGAATTGGGTAGGCCTAGTTGAATTGAAAAGAAGGACCAGGGGTGACATAAAGGCAGTTTTAGAGTATTTCAGGGTCTGGTGCAGAGAAGAGAGTGGGTCAGTCTATTCTCCAAAGCACCAGAAGACAAGAAGCAATGCGTGGAAACTAACCAAGGAGAGAAGCAACCAAGAACTAAGGAGAAATTTTGGGACAGTGAGAAAAATTAACCAGGGGAACAACTTGCCATAAGAAGTTAGGAATACTCCATCACTGGAGGTTTTTAAGAAGAGACTGGACAGCCATTTGTCTGACATGATATAGGGTTTCATGTTTGAGCAGGGGGTTGGACTAGAAGACCTCCAAGGTCCCTCCCAACTATGTTAGTCGTTCATAATAATAACTTGGGACAAATGCACAAATCCCACTCACAGTTGTGCTTCATCCAGGCGGGTACTTATTCTTCTATTGGTCTGTCCAATGTATGTGGCCGGGCATGATGTACAGGGAACTTCATATATGCCTTGGTTTTCCAGGTCAATTTTGTCTTTGGGGTTCCTCAGGATGGCTGCTATTTTTTTGTCTGTTTTGAAGGCAGTCTTGATGTGATGCCTGTGTAGTATCTTACTGATTTTATCTGTGGTACCTCTTATGTAGGGCA
>BLBF01000006.1:1220473-1237070 GCA_015471245.1 Laticauda colubrina | reverse complement strand
TTTTGGATGCAGATAAGAGCAGAGTCCGCGCGGAAACTCTGGGAGGGCCAAAAATGGGCCAAACCAGAAGTTCTGGAAATACGAAATGGGCTTGTTTGAGGCTTCTGCAACATTTTGTGTACACATTTTTTAGTTGATAACAGAAAGAGGGAGGCGGAGTTTCAAAGAGCAGTAGGCAGTGTGGAATCGAAAGTACACTCCATTCATATTTTCTACAAAGACTGATTAGATGACTGAAGCTTCTGCCGTGCAAAAAACTAATTGGAGAGCATGATTGCTGACTCTTGGCTGTGGCTGTGTTTTGTTGGATGATACACCCAGAAGAGTGGGGGAGAAAAGCAGGGTCAAGGGTGACAGTGAATTATGTATCTCGGAGTTGGCTATGCCCAGGTTCAGGCCAGATGTAAAATGTTAACTTCAAATAAATCTTTTTTAGTTTTGGGAGTGTGGCTTGAGGCTCATGATTTAACTGGAGTAACTGTCAGAATCCTGACACCTGGGGGAGGCCAGTTTTCACCTTCCCAAATGCCCGAGGGAAGACTCCAGACTCTGGGGAAGGCAAAAAACAGAAGCTTGAGCAGGGGGTTGGACTAGAGCACCTCTGAGGTCCCTCCAAGCTCTATTCTGATTTCAAATGCAATGATTTGGTTAACAACGGTGTCAAGAAAGGTAGCAAAATGGGGCAAAACTGACTTAACTACTGCCTTGCTTAGCAAAGGAAGTTTTCTCTTCTGGTGTACATCGAGGATTAATTAAGATAGAGAAATGTTGGATTGGTTCAACTGCTTTGGACTGCAACCTCCTGAAAAAAAATCTCCCAGTGTTCGAATTCCGTCTCGATTTTTATATTTTTATATGATTCTCGTCGGCTGTTTTATGAGCCTCCCTCAGTTCCTCGGCTGCACTTGTGATTTTCCCGATGGAAATTAAGTTGACACACAGATGTGATTAGGTAAATATTGTTCTTGTTATGAGATTTAAATAAAGGAAAGGAAAGGAAGGGAGAGAGGAACACCGTCAGCAGCTCCCAAAACAGCTGATGATAAAAGGAGGCCATAAAATAACATTCATGAAACTCTTCCAAATGCAAAACAGAAGCAGAGAAGATGAGTTTTGGTTTCTGTTTCAGAGCACAAAGCAGCTTTAGAACAGAACAGTTGAGCCCAGGTTCCTTGCTGTCTCCTTCTTGCTCACACAGTATCAGTTTCCAAACAGCCCTCTATTCTCTCACACACTGAAAGGACGCTTGCCAGGTGAATACTGATGGATTCTGGTAGGCAGAGGCAAAAAATTTTCCCCCCTTACTTTCCTCCCGAAAAATAAGCCCCAGCACATAGTTTCGTAGCAAAGCACGGGAATCCAGCTAGTACTGTATAGAAACTATAAAAGATGGCAGCTGGAACTTCTGGTAGTCTTTGACTTACAATTGTTCATTTTGTGACCATTTGAAGATACAAGGGCACTGAAAAAAGTGACCTAGGATCATTTTTCACACTTATGAAAATTGCAGCTTCCCTGGGGTCACGTGTTCAAAATTTGGACACTTGGCAACAGATTCATATTTTATGACAGTTGCAATGTCCCTTTGGTGAACCTCTGACCAGCAAAGTCAATGAGGGAAGCCAGATTTACTGAACAACTGTGTGACTCACTTCAAAACGGCAGGAATTACTTTTAGGAATGTAAATCACTTAACAGTTGGGTTGGAAATATATAAGCCAGGATAGACATTTTAATACTGTCTCTTTAAGGGAATGCTAAAATTGTAATTGGGTGTGGTTCCTCAAATGGCCATAAGATGGAGCCAGAAACCTGGTTTCCCAGAGTGTTGCTAATTGCTAGTTGGTTGATGTTCTGATGTTCGCTGTTTTGGGTTCCTGCATTTCCCTATTGACTGTTGTTGATCATCGTTATTCTCGGATTGATGTGAGTCTATTACTGAACTGTTTTTGATACTGCACTTTGTTATTTGGATTATCCCTGGGCTGAAAATTGACTGCTATAACCGTGTATGACTTGGACTGCTTGTTGGACTTTGCTTAACCATTTACTGGAAGTAAAAACCTACATGTTATTGTACAGTGTATCTGTGTGCTGGTTGTGTGTTATTCCTCACCATTCTCACAACGTCTCCCTGTGTGCACTCATTCTCCTAACAGGGAATGACCTCAACACTGGTTATGTGGGCCATACCAGGCTCAGATAACTGAGGATTAGTGTGAATACACAGTACTGTATACAGACAGCTGTTTACTGTTTAATTGTGATTTATTATCCTGATAAAGATGGCACAGGACCTGTCAACAAGTCTATCACTGATAGCCTGACTGGATGGAATAAACTATGTTTCCTGATCTATGAAGTGCAGTCTACTTCTGCGTAGAGAAGGGTTATGGAATACAGTTCAAGATCCACTGGATGTAAATGCTTGGGATCCAGATGATGAGGACGATGCCAAGAAGTTAGCTGACTTTAAATGGAACAACGAACAAGCTCTTTGTATAATTGCACTAACACTGAGTGACCAGCAGCTAGTCCATATTCGTGGAAAGTGTCTGCTGCTAGGTGTTGGGAGAATTTGAAGAGGATTTATGTTCGTGACAGTGTAGGTGCACACATACATCTTACACGTAAACTGTTTAGAGCACGTCTTCTGAAAGGTAGAGATATGTTAGCTCATTTGAACTTAATGAAAAGAACTTTTCAAGAGCTACATGAAAAGGAACTGATATTTTCAGAGCTGCATCAAGTTTACATCATTCTTTTCCTCATTGGATGAAAGCTATGATGATTCAGTATCTTCACTGGAAGTCCTGACCAAAGATGAACTGATATTGACTGACATAACCGGAAGGTTGTTAGAAGAAGCGAGAAGACGACTGGATAGGGACCAACTGAGGAAGGAACAACTACAAGAAGAGGATTTGTGTTCAACTGCCTATACTGTTAGGAAATGTTTTTCTTGTGGGGTTAGGGGACATATAGCTAAATTCTGAAAGAAGGGAAAATGACAGAATACTGGTAATCACCAGAAGGCTAAGAAGAATGTTAATTTAGCTATGTCTAGCAATTCAACTGTAAACCATGATTTGTGGGTTGTTGATAGTGGAGCATCACAGTGCATTACTAGAAATAGACGGAGGTTTGTAAAGATGTCTATGAGTAAGCAACATGTTTCATTGGCAAACAGATGGAAGATGAAAGTGTCTGGTGAAGGTACTGCATATAGTTCATGTATAAATGAGCATTTAACTATATTATATGAACCTAAACTGAAATTTAGTTTGTTATCAGTAAGGGCTTTAGTTAAACTTGGTTATGTAGTAACCTTTAGGGGAGATAACTGTATAATAGAGAAAGGGGGTAAAAGTGTTACTGCTATTTCAAAGAATGATTTATATGTGATACATGATGACCAGTTGAAGATGGCTAACTCAGTTTATTACAATGTTAAGCCACATGACAAATTTATACATTTACTGCACAGATATCTGGGGCACATTAATTTCAAAATGCTCAAACAAACTGTTGAATTGTTGGAGGGAGTAAAATTAAAACCCTGTAGCAAGTATTTAAACTGTAATGCCTGTAGCCAGGAGAAAGGCAAGGTTACTCCAGCAAACAGTCTGAATGGGTTTAAGACCAAAGAACCTTTAGAGGTTGTGTTTGCTGACATAACTGGTCCTAAAAGAACTCATTTTGGGAGGTGCCTGCTATGTTTTGAGTATAATGGACCATTACTCATGGTATGGTTTCTGCTATCTCATGAAAAACAAAACAGAAACATTTCAACATTTCTTTAATTGGCTAAGGTTTTCAGAAAGAAAGATGAGACGTAGAGTAATTACTTTAATTCCTGAAAATGGGACTGAGTTTGTTAACAATAGATTCCAAACAATGTTGAAATTGGCTGATGTCAAGCATAAAGGTTCTGCACCTTTCAGGGCACAACATAACTTGTTTGTAGAACAAAGAGGGTAAACATTACAAGCCATGGCTCACACTATGTTATCTGATTCAGGTTTGACTGAAACACTGTGGGGTGAGGCCATAATGTGTAGTAACCATGTATTAAACAATGTAGTTAACACAACAACTGGTGAATTGCCATTCACTCATTGGCATGGCAGAAAATCAAATTTAAGTTACCTACACACATTTGCAACTCCAGCGTGGGTGCATATTCCCTCACAAGTAAGACTGAAAGGGCAACACAGAGCTAGAAAATTATTTTTTGTAGGTTACAAGGCCAACCATAGATCGTTCAGATTTTGGGATCAAGGCACATCTAATATTTACTGCAGCGCTAGTGCTAAATTTCTTGAGCATGTTGGGTGGAATAAACTGGAGCAGGAATCCAATAATGATGTTGTAATTGACACCCAAGTAGTCCCTAAAGATGAAATAATTAAACCATCAATAGCCATTAAAGAGGAAGAACAGGCACAGGAGGAGGTAGAAGAACAGGAGCAGGTGGCACAGGAGAGTCCAGCAGTTAGCCCTGTATTACCGAGACGTTCAACCTGAGTAACACGGCCACCTGATAGATATCAGTCTAGTGTTGTTTGCCAAGTGAATACAGTTCCTGGTAATTATAATGAACTGAAACTGTATCCTACTAAGGATCAGGCTGCTTGGCAGGAAGCAATGGATAAGGAACTAAAATCCTTACAAAGGTTGGATGTATATGAAAATGTTATGTTACCACCAGGTAAACATACCATAGGGTGTAAATGGATTTATAAACTTAAGACAGGTGTGGATGGGACCGTTTCCCATAAAGCCAGGTTAGTAGCATAAGGGTTCAATCAACATAGCAAACAACTATGATGAGTTGTTTGTACCTAGTCTGAAGGCTATTACATTAAGGGCAACATTAGTGTGGGCAGCTAAGGAGAAATACATTATAAATCATTTGGATGTAGAGATGGCATATCTGCATGCATCGTTGCAACACATTATAAATTTAAAGAAACCTTTAGGTATCAAAACTGATAATACAACCGATTGCTGGAGATTGAAAAAGAGTCTTTATGGCTTAAAACAATCAGGATATGAATGGAACCAGTGTATACTTAAGGAATTAACTAAGATAGGTTTTGCAGCTGGCATGGCTGTTCCATGTTTATTTAAAAAGGAAAGTGATGGTGTAATTTCATTGTTGCTATTGTTTACTGATGACATAGCATTAATCACCAGAACTGAACAAGAAGCTACTAAGCTACTGATAATGTCACTGTTAGAAAAGAAATTTAAAATAAAACAGTTAGGCGAAATTAAACAATATATTCGTTTAAAAATGGATAAAACTAGGAGAGGATACAAAATCTCAAGGCAGATAAAATTAACCAATTACTAAAAAGTTTTAAAATGGAACTTTGTAAACTGGCCAAAACACCAATGAGCCAGGAGTTTAGCCATAGTGATGTTCAAAGTCCTGTTTTTGATAAGAACATTTATCAGTCCTAGATTGGTAGCTTATCTTATCTCAGTAATTGGTCAAGGCCAGATATTGCATACAGTGTTAACCAATTAGCGAGGTTTAATACTGAGCCAACTGAAAGGCACTGGCAAGCTGCTAAGCGTGTGTTAAGATATCTGAAACAAACAACGCATTATGCATTGTATTTGGAGGCTAAGGATGAACTAAGTCTAACTGCATGCTGATGCAAGTTTTGCTACAGATGTAAATACACGTAAATCTACATCGGGTACTGTAATATTATTAGGAAAGGTGTTGACTGGATGGAGGTCTATTCGACAGAAACATTTAAGTTTATCAACAATGGAGGCTGAATTCTCATGTTTGTCTTTATTATGTACATATTTAGTTTGTTATAAGCAACTATTGTTTGATATGGGAATTGATGTAATAGATTCCATTGTTGTTTATGAAGACAATCAATCAGCAATACAGATGGCTTCAAATCTTGCTGTAAAGACAATATTTAAGATATTTTAATGTGAGACAATGTGTACAAGTAAGATGATTAAGCTGGAATACTGTATGTCAGAAAATAACATTGCAGATCATTTTACAAAAGGCTCTGTAAAGCATAAGGCTTGCTGTGAGGATTATGGAATTAGAATGTAAGGTTGTATATATTGTCCTACCCAAAGGGGAGAATGTTAGGAATGTCAGTCACCTAACAGTTGGGTTGGAAATATATAAGCCAGGATAGACATTTTAATACTGTCTCTTTAAGGGAATGCTAAAATTGTAATTGGGTATGGTTCCTCAAACGGCCATAAGATGGAGCCAGAAACCTGGTTTCCCAGATTGTTGCTAGTTGGTCGATGTTCTGATGTTCGATGTTTTTGGTTCCTGCATTTCCCTATTGACTGTTGCTGAAGCAAAACATCTTTGAAAGAAAAATGAGAAAGTCCAGTTGCGTCCTGCAAAAAAGCACCTTGGGAACAATCATGGCCTGGAGGACAGAGAATCTCCATAGACCTCCAAACTCATAATTTTTGGTCTTTCTGCCCCTTCTTCTCCTCCTACCACAAAGCTGCTCCTCCACATGACTCATAGCCTTCAACACGCATCTCGAGGTACAATTATCTCCATGTGCAAAGCACAAAACTGTCAAGCTTTCACAAGCCCAAGAAAAGCAGATTTGGTTATATTTTTATTTTTATTTTTTTCCACCCTCGATCTCGGAGAGTGCCAACCCAGGAAAAGTAGGTCAGGGGAATGTTAATGAGTCCCACTCTTCGGATCATGTACACCAGAGACCAAAAAAGATGGAGAAGGAGGAGGAGGATAATCATGTGCTAGAGAGGGAAAGGCATGTTTGGGATTTGGGGGGATATAATCAGAAAAGAGGCTTGGGGAAAAAAACATGAGATGGTTTCCCAAACGTGGAAGCCCCAAGCACCTTTTAAAGCAGGGGTCTCCAAACTTGGCAACTTTAAGACTTGAGGACTTCAACTCACAGAATTCTCCTAACTGGAGAATTTGGGGAGTTGAAGTCCACAATCCTTAAAGTTGTCAAGTTTGGAGACCTCTGTTTTAAAGGCACCTTTTAATGTCTTGTTTGTTCTGTTTTTTTGTCATTTGGTTTTTTCTTTAGATGTATTTTTTTTGAATAAAATAAAAACAGATTTAAACAGCAAGAGGAGGAGGAGGTGGAAGAGAAGTAGAAGAAGAAGGAGAAGGAGAAGGAGGAGAAGGAGAATGAAGAAAGAGAAGGAAAGCATCACATTAAGGCCCAAATAGAATTTTGCTCCATAATTCTTCCAAAGTTTCCTCTTTTCACTTCCCTGCCAAACCCTTGCCTATTTTCCTATAGTAATCCTCGATGTACAACCACAACGGAGTCCAAAATTCTCATTGTTAAGCAAAACAGTTGTTAAATCAGCTTTGCCTCCTTTTATGACCTTCCTTCCCACAGTTAAGTGAATTGCTGCAGGTAGGAAGTTACTAAAACAGTCATTAAGTGAATCTGGCTTGCGTGTTGACTTTGCTGATCAGAAGGTCACAAAAGGGGAGCATGTGACACACACACACACCCGTCATAGATGCGAGTCAGTTGCCAAACGGCTAAATTTTGATCACGTGATTGTGGGGACGTTACAAAGGACCTAACTGTGAAAAATGGCCATAAGTCACTTTGTTTTTAGTGCCATTGTAACTAAACGAACCGTTGTTAACAGATAACAGATAATCAGAGTTGGAAGGGATCTTGTAGGTCATCTAGTCCAACCCCCCACCCAAGCAGGAGACCCTACACCATTTCTAACAGAGGGCAATCCAGTCTCTTCTTGAAAGTCTCCAGGGATGAAGTTCCCACAACTTCAGAATAACACAATAATAACAAAATACAAATGTCTCCTTTTATGAACACTGAGAGCATTTGCACCAAGACAAATTCCTTGTGTGTCCAATCATCAATAAAGAATTCTATTTCTGTTTCATTTCAATTTCTATTCTATCTGATTCGATTGCTTAGTGTACCCTAGGACTATCATTAAGCGTTGTACTTCATGATTGTTGACTCTTGATGAATGTCTCTTTTCTTTTATGTGGGAGGAACAGGAAGAAGGACCGCAAACTGGACAACCATCCTGTAAAGCAAGGAGCGTCCAAATGTTGGCCATTTAAAGGTTTGTGGACTTCAATTTTCCAGACAGCATAGCGGGGAGTTTTAAGTACACAAGCCATAAAGTAGCTAAGGTTGGGTTCTTCCTGGTGTCAAAGGTATCCTTGTCCACAGAAGGAGGTGGAGGTGAGAAGCATTTCAACAGCGTTTGCACATGTGCACACTTTTAATATGGAATATAAAATGAAAGTAAACGCCACTCCCTCCTAGCACTGATGGTATCACCTAGCTGGGTAATGAAACATCTGCAATAAATCCATCAAGCTCAAACAACACCAAGGTTCCCATGGCCTTCCTCCTCCTCCTCCTTCTCTCTGCAAACCCCTCTCACTTCTAGAACTGATGAAGTAACCTAGAACTGATAATGAAATGTCCACAAGAATACAACCAAGGTTAGATAGCAGCAAGGACTCCATATTTCAGAAGGAACCCCCCTCACTTTTCCAGAGTAAAAGGAGAGGAGGGGAGAGATACTTTCAGACTTGCAAGATGGATCTTAGTCGCTTGAGGAAGACAAGGGGAACTACTTCTAAATAGTTTCCTTTATTGTTCCTCACCTACAGACAGAATCTTGCCGAACTAAAGCAGACTAAAGGACCTTTTAAAAAAAAAAAACTACTCTGGGAATTGTTAGGGAGGAGCTGTCTTCATTGTCCTTCTCTCACACAAGCTCCTAACCTTCACTGACTCCTCCCTCCCTCCCTCTTTCTTTGTGCTGTCCAGACAGTTTAGAGTTAGTGGGATTTGGGATAGTTAGTTAGTGATATCAACGTGCACTGCACCAAGATGCATGGAGGGGAGGGAAGCTACTGGACTCTGTGTAGAGTCATTAGATGGAAGTTCCCAGTTCCTACTGCCACCCGTGTTGGAATGGAATGGGATACCTGATGAGTGCAGCCACATTGCAACACCAGAGGTAGCTAGCAACATACCTCACCTGAAGCATATGGCTCATCTATTTCCCGCCCTAGATCCTGAAACCAAGATTTTGCTCTTGCTGGGATTCGATGCCCCTGATGTAAGGGTGGGATTCAAATTTTTAAACAACTAGTTCTGTGGGCTTGCCTTAGTTGGTGGGCATGGCTTGGTGGTCATATCACTGGGTGGGCGTAGCTTGGTGGTCATGTTATTGGCTGGGCGTGGCCAACTCAACATCACTCACATCGAGCCACGCATCTCCTTGCCTGGCCTCTCATGACTGTGGGGATGCTGCAACAGTCGTAAGCGTGAAAAATGGTCATAAATCACTTTTTTCAGTGCCATTGTAACTTTGAATGGTCACTCCACACAAGCCAAGTACCAGCAAGGGAGGGGAAAAAGACCTCCAGAGAAGTTCCTGAGACAGGAAGTCTAGTCCTGCCAAGAATGTAATAAGGGTTAATGGAGAGGCACTTTCTGTAAGCAACACCAGAAAGTTTCCTTCCTGCCTTCCTTACAGGATTAGGCCAGTAATTTCTTCTAACAACCGGTTCTCCCAACTGCTTAGAAGGTTAACAACCGGTCCTAGTGAATAGGTGCGAACTGGTAGAATCCCACCCCTGCCCTGACGTCTTAGCTCATACTGAAGTAGTCAGAGGGCCGAGATACTCACCCTTTGCCTTCAAGACAGACCTGGGTTGGGGAATCTCAGGACTCGTCAGTGTCAATTGGATGCAGGCCCCAACCGAGGCAGATGCCTTAGCACCATCCATTCCGACAGCCTTCCGACTCCCTTTAGCACCATCAAAAACAAGAATGCCATTCCATCCTAAAAGGCAGCTGGCAACCAGTAGACTTTCGCTAGGACACCCTAAATGGCTGCCTGCAACCAGCAGTCATCCACTAAGATGTTCTACACGCTCTACACATATGCCTCCGCAACACCCTTTCCAACAGCTTCCCGACGCCCTTTGACACTGTGGAAGCAAGAGTACCATTCCAACCCTAAAAGACCATCAGAAGTGATCACCAGACTTTCACCATTGGCACCAAGAGTACCTGTCCACCCTAAAAGGCCGCCAGAGGTGACCAGCAGACTTGCACCAAGAAGCTCTACACCTGACAGGTCACCGACCTAGTGTTGCTGTGGAGAAAGGCTGAACTTGAAGATTGAACCTCAAGCTTTGCATGCTTTCCTTTGTTTGATGCTTTATTGCTGTTTACTGTTTCCTTTAGTTATACAGCTAAAGGCTAGGTCCCTTCAGCTGTATAAAGGGACGGACGGACGCAAAACATATGCATAAAGGACACAGGGGATGAGCAAAATTTTGGGGGTGGCTCCATCCATTGTCATCCACTCCAAAAAGTGGCGAAATTTTGCATAAACAGAATGGAAAAGAACGGAAAAGAACGGATGTGGGTAGTATGTAGTGGGGATGTTAAATGGATGTTCATCGGAAGCCTAGCGGATGGAAGCGGATGGGAGCGGATGACACCTCTGAAGGGGCTCCGGGGGAGAATTTCGAAGTGGACGCATAGCGGAGGAAGCGGATGCATCACGTACGCCTAAAGGAAAGAAAGGGGATGCCGGGCGGATGTATATCGGATGCAAACCGTTCACTGCGCATCCTTTCTATTTCCGTGCTACTAACGCTGTGTAGACGTTCCGTGGACCTTTTCTTTCCTCCCTCTTTCCGTTTTCAGCTGCAGCGGATGTGAGTTGAGGGGATGCCCAGAGGATGCAGAGAGGATACAGTGGACATTTTAACAGATGATAAATGGACATAGAACATTTGTTGCTCATACGTCACGGATTTACATCGTACACAGCAGAAAGTTCATCCGCTCATAAAGTTTTGTGCAGCTCAAAACTTCTTGCGCGGATGAAATCGCAGTGGATGGATGCTCGACGGATAGAACGTATGAAACACATATGCAGTGAGTACACAACGGATGCATCGCGTTTTTCAATGGATGGCAAGCTTTTTTAAACGTTTTACTTCCTCTTTGCATCCGTAAGTGCAGTGGGACCGGGGCTTAACTGTTTATTTTAGTTATATACTGGAGTTATCTGCTATTCAGTTACTACTACTCTTTACTGTTTATCTTAGTTAATTGCTGTTTACTTAGTTAGTGGAATTTACAATTCCAGGCAGGGAGTGTGCTGTCCAGACAGTTTAGAGTTAATGGGATTTGAGATCTGTCCCCTGAAGGGAATGCATCATGGTAAATGTAGTTAAGGTATCCTGGGAAATGTAGTCCATGTCATGTGGTCACATTTGTAATCTGGACTGGTCACTAAATTGACCCTTGTTGGGTTGGGGGAGGCTCCCTCACTCTTGCCTGAATCCATTACCATGCAACCATCATGGAGATGAGAGTTTATTATCTTTCTACACCACAATTCTGATATGTAAGGGATTGGACATTAAGAAGAACCTTGTCATAAATGTGAGTTGATAGGATGCCTGATGAGCCAATAAAAATACTTTGTATGGATGCTTTATGGAGTTAATCTGTCTGCTTAATGCCATCCAGACATTAATAAGCAGAACATTCTTTCTTTCTTCCTTCCATTCTTCTTTCTTCCTTCCCTCCCTCCCTCCCTCCTCCCTTTCTTTCTTTTTCTTTCTTTTTCTTTCTTTCCCTCTCTCCCTCTTTCTTTCTTTCTTCCTTCTCCTTCCTTCCTCCCACCCTCCCTCTCTCTTCCTTCCTTCCTTTCTTCTTTCCATCCACCTTTCTTCCCTCCCTCCCTCCATCCTTCTTTCTTCCTTCCTTCTTTCTTTCTTTTTTCTCTTTCTTCCCCTTCCTCTATCTCTCCCTTTCTTTCTTTCCTTCTTTTTCCCTTCTTTCTTTCTTCCTTCTTTCCTTCCTTCTTCCTTCCCTCCCTCCCTCCATCTTCCTCCCTTCTTCCTTTCATCCTTCTTTCTTCCCTCCATCCCTCTTTCTTCCTTCCTTCCTTCCTTCCTTCCTTCTTTCTTTCCTTCTTTCTTTCACCAAATGGGAGAAATACACAGGTTGGTTCTTTCTTTCTTTCCTTCTTTCTCCTCTACTTTTGGGCAGTGCCGAACAGCTTTAAGATCGACGGTAATATAGTTTGCATTTTACAAAACCAGCTTTTCGAGCAGAGTCTGCCCTTGCAGCCTTTCCAGAAATTTCCTGGCAAAAAACCAGCAGAAGGCAAAGCGGAGGAAAAGTAGCCAGGGATGCGAAGGGTGTCGGAGACAATTAAAGCCTCTTTCTGCAGTGCAGCCGTCCAGCCGGCCCTTCCCGCACATCATGCGCTGCTCTGCTCAGCCAGAGAAAGCAGAAGGGGGCTCCAGAGGACGCCCATCTGTGAGCCTCTTGCCTGGATCCCCCACAAATCATCCTGAAATGAACCCTGGTGGGATCCCTCTGTTCTGAAAGAGGCCGTCAGCCCTTTGGCCAGAGATCTCCGCGCATAAAAACTTGATGTTGATCAGTATTCAGGTTTCCCTGGTGCCTTTGCTCCCCTCTGGCACATCTGGAAGCCCTATTTCTCTCTCTCTCTCTCTCTCTCCCCCCTTCTTCTTGCTCTTTTTCTTTCTCTTCTTTCTTTTTCTCTTCCTCCCTCCTTCTTTCCCTTCCTTCCTCCCTTTCCCTTCTCTCTCCCCCTCTTCCTCTTTCTCTCTCTTACTATCTTTTGCCTTCCTTCCTTCTTCCTTCCCCTTCTCTGTTTTCCTCTGCCTCTTTCTCTCTATCTCTTTTTGTCTCTCTCTCCTTATTCCTTCCTTCCCCTTGTCTGTTTCCCTCTATCAATGTCTCTCTTTGTCTCTCTTTTTCATTCCTTCCTTCCTTCCCCTTCTCTTTTTCCCTCTCCCTCTCTCCCTTCCCCTCTCTCATCTGTCTCCCTCCCCCTCCCTCCCTCCCTCTCCCTCTCTATCTCATCTTCTCTATTTCCTAATTAGGATAGTTATAAGTGCTGAGCAGCACTATGTAGCAGGACGAGCATACTAAACAAGCTATTTTTCTCTTCTGCACATTAATGCCGGTGCACAGCAACATTGGTGTGCAGCAACCTAGTAAATCTACAAATGCATGTCTGAACTGATTTTCTCCCCCTCTGCAAGCAGAAATCCTTTCTGACACCAAATGAGAGTTTGAGCAACTTAATCCCCATTTGCTAGTCTGAAACAGCAGTAGGACAGCAGTCCACAAATCTGCTCTGTGCATGTTTGTCTGTCTGTGTGTGTGTGTGTGTGTGTGTGCCATGCTGCTGCAAACAAATCACCTGCTTCACATTTATTTAAAAACATTTATTTAAAAAAAAACACCCCATGAGAGACCCCTTATACCAGGGATCCCCAAACTTAGCAACTTTAAGACTTGTGGACTTTAACTCCCAGAATTCTCCAGCCAGCATAGCTGGCTGAGAATTCTGGGAGTTGAAGTCCACAAATCTTAAAGTTACCAAATTTGGAGACCTATATTGTCCCGGTAAAATGCTACAACTTTATATCTGGTGCTTTTCCAATTAACCAGCTCCATCACTGGAGTTTGTTTTTTGTTTTTGTTTAAACATACATTAACTTTAAAAAAAACCTAATTCCTCATCTTTATCTCTATCTTCATCTATGCCTTTCTTGTTCAATCTAAAAATTTCTTTATATGTATAAGCAAAATTAATTCTAAGTATCATTCATATTGATCCAATTCACCCTAACGATATTAGTAATCTCTGTCACATTTAAGTAACTCTCATTATATTATTTGAAAAATACATAAAACAAAATGACTAACATCTATAAACTTCTTGTCTTTTCTATTCTATTATTTGTATTCATTCTATAAAAAAATATATTCTAATATTTCCCCTATCTAATTTTATTTCTGCCTCCTTTAAGGTACCTAAATCAGGGTACCTAAATATTTGAATGGCAATTCTTTTTATCCATCATCTCTTCTTCTCCATAGTGCTTCGTTTCTTATCCATTTTTTTAATTGGCCTGGGTTTTTTTTTAAGGAGAGACTGGACAGGCAATTGTCTGGAATGGTATAGGGCAGAGGTCTCCAAATTTTGTCAACTTGAAAATCTGCGGACTTCAACTCCCAGCAAAAGTGGTCGTAAAATTGAGCGAGGTTACAAAATACAAAGACTTTTGTATCCTATGTAGGCCCAGTGATTGATGGAACCAAGTTGATTCCACAAAAATCCAAGCAGGTTTTATGAAATGGAGGAAATAAATCATAGGTGTCCAACTTTGGCCACTGAAAGACCTGTGGACTTCAACTCCCAGAATTCCCCAGCATGGCCATTCTGGGAGTTGAAATCTGTTCTGGAGAATCCTGAGAGTTGAAGTTCTTTCTGGGAGGATTCTGGGAGTTAAAGTTTGTTCTGGGGAATTCTGGGAATCTTCCAGTAGCCAAGGTGGTACACCCCTGGATTAGATGAAGGCAGGACCCCTGTGGGAGGTTTGGGCTTTTTCATTGATTCTTTTCAACGATTGATTCTGCCTTAATATCCGCCACGCTCTTTTACACGCTGCCCAGAATTCATAGCAGATGGGGAGCTATCCATCTCTTAAATCAATACACAAAGAAACAAACAGATATGAACCCTTTGCAAATGATGACTACTCAGAAGGGAGGGCCTCTGGGAAAAAGTCTGTTGCCAGGGACGCCCCCCCCCCCCTTGCCATAAATTCCTTCCAGTTGGCATCGATGGTACAGAAAGAAATAATTGCGTTGCCCAGCACCAGAGCCAAAGAGGTTATAGAATAGAATAGGAGAGAATTCTTTATTGGCCAAGTGTGGTTGGACACACAAGAAATTTATCTTTGGTGCATTTGCTCTCAGTGTACATAAAGAAAAAATAAAGTATATTCATCAAGAATCACAAGATACAACACTTAGGGAGAGTCATGGGTTACTAATAAGTAACCAAATCATACTAAGAAATCAGTAATTTTACTTGCTAATAAGCAATTAAATCATACTAGGAAACAATTAAAACAATATAAGTTGTAAAGATACAAGCAACATGGATATAGCCATGTGGGAAGAGATTGTTAGTTAGTCCTATTGTTTCTTTTTATTTTTCTTATATGTATCCATTTCATGTATTCATAACTATGTTTATACTTATACCTGTTATCTTATAATTGCTTGACAAAATGAAATTAATAAAAAATAAAATAAATAAATTAGTTTACTTTATTGTCATTCCACCTCATACAACGAAATCAAACACCAAGTTCAGTGCATATTGTGACCATGAAAATAAAGACAAATGCACATCCTTCGCATTCTATGCAATTGAATGGGAAACCCCTGATATTGCATGAATACAATAGAATTCAACAGAGCTCCTGCCCTGGCATAGAAGCTGTTTTTCAGCCTATTTGCCCTTGTTTTTTTGTCCCGTCTGCCAGATGGTAATAGTTCAAAAAAAAAAAGGGTGCCCAGGATGAGATGGATCTTTGAAGATGAATGTTTTAACTTTCTTAAAGCTCTTCCAAAGAGGGGAGAGGGCAATTGCATTCTATACAATTGATATTGTGTTAATATTGCACTATACAGTGGAATGCAATAGAGTTACTGTCCTGGATAAAAGCTGTTTTTCAGCCTGTTTGTCCTTGTTTTTATTATTGTCCTGTACCATCTGCCAGGTGGTAATAGTTTAAAAAAAAAAAAAAGGTACTAGCAAGGATGAGAAGAATAGTAATACAATCTTAGTAGTTAATTTGACAGTGTTGTGGGAATTAGTTGTTTAACGGAGGGAAAAACCTGTCCTGTTAAAAAAAATTAAAATCAAGAAAAAGGGACTGCCTCCCCACCCACCCCCACTATCAACTTGGGACCACCTTTGCCTTTGCGCTTCTCTGCCTGAGGGATCCTGGGAGTTGTAGTCCCAGAGGCTTAGGAATCTCACTCGTGTCTTGGGAGTTTGGGCAGGGATCTCTCCACCTTCCCTGGCCAGGCAGGAGCTCCCCCTTGGAAGAAGACACGATGCAAAAAAAGATGCAGAGGCAATAGAAAGAGCACAGAGAAGAGCCACGAAGACGATGAGAGGGCCTAAAATGTAGGAGGAACGGTTGAGGGACCTGGGTAGGTCTCGTGTCCTGAAGAGAAGGACTATGTGAAGTGGACAGCAGAGGTTGGGGTCCTCCTGTCTTAAGGAGGACCCTGCTATTGGAAGGACTGTCTCTTCCTGGTTACATCCACCTGGTCCACCAGAGCAGGGAGCCAGGGTTGGGGGGTCTCCTCTCTTAAGGTGGAACCGAGAAGAAGGGCCATCTCCATGGTGGCTCCCTTCCTGTTATGAGAAGGACTGTCTTTTCCCAACTACATCCATCCATCCATCCTTCTCCTTCACCCTCAGCCTCTCCTCCTTCTCCTCTTCCTCCTCCCTCCTCCTCCTCCTCCTTCTCCCTGCAAGGCACTTACCATCATCTACCCTGATGATGTTAACTAGTTGGGTTATAAAACGTCTGCAAGAAAACCACCAAGCTCAGAGAGCACCAAAGACACCACAGTCATTCTCCTTCTCCTTCTCCTTCTCCTTCTCCTTCTCCTTCTCCTTCTCCTTCTCCTTCTCCTTCTCCTTCTCCTTCTCC
>BLBF01000006.1:1168552-1178909 GCA_015471245.1 Laticauda colubrina | reverse complement strand
TAGAATAGAATAGAATAGAATAGAATAGAATAGAATAGAATAGAATAACAGAGTTGGAAGGGACCCTGGAGATCTTCTAGTCCAACCCGCTGCCTAGGCAGGGAACCCTACACCAATTAAGACAAATGGCTGTGTTGGAGCATTTACAACTTCTGGAGGCAAATTGTTCCACTGATTAATTGTTCTGACTGTCAGGAAATTTCTCCTTAGTTCCAAGTTGCTTCTCTCCTTGATTAGTTTCCATAGAGACCATTAGATGACTGATTTAGTAAAAAGTTCAAAGTTGCAATGGCAGTGACACTTGCTGACGTTAAAAAGGATGCAGAAAGGTGATGTTAAAAAGTATTCTCACTTTTAATTACTGCCTTGCTTAGAAGCAGAAATCCTGCTCCCAATTGGGATTGTATGTCGTGGTCGTCTCTGCAGGGTTGTTGTCCTAAGGGATGGCTGGATCAGATGCCGTTTGGGGGTAATAACGTCATCCAGATGGTTTGTATTTTTCCAGGTGGAAAAATGGGAAATCTTTCATCCTGTGCATGCTGCCGTTCTGTAGATTGAGTTGAGTTCTGCATGTGTTTGGAAGGATAGATAAATTCAGGCTGAGATAATAAAAATTAGTTGAGTTTTGCAATGAAATGCAAATGTATCTACTGTACGACAAATGAACAACAAATTCCCCTTTGGGAATTTTTTTTGCAAAAACCATGCGGGGTTGATTGTCTTCCAAGAGGTGTGTTCAAAAGTGGTTCTCAACCGTGAGAACTTTGAGAGGTGTGGACTTCAACTCCCAGAATTCCCCAAGCAGCCAGCATGTCCAACACCTCTTAAAGTTCCCACAGTTGAGAAATATTGTGTTAGGCAAAACGGTACTGCAAGATTCCCACGCTTGAAGACAGTTGCATCAGCATGCCCTGTTTCCCCGAAAATGCGACCTACCCTGAAAGTAAGTCCTAGCTTGATTTTTCCACGTGTGCCCAATATAAGCCCTACCCCCAAAATAAGCCCTAATGAAGATCCCACCCACTCCAGAGTAGAGGAGTAAAAATTAAGCTGGGATGGGAATGGGGTGAGTGGAGCTGCCCTACTCCTTCCCTTTGGACAGGTGTAGCCAGGCCTCGCCAAACCCTCCCCCCCCCCAACACCTGCCTGGCCGGCCCGTTTCTTCTGCGGCCGGCAAGGCTGGCCAGGCTCTCCTGAAGGCCTCTGGAGCTGAGAGCAAAGCTCAGGATCGATCCAGAGGTCTGTTATATCGGCTGCAGAGGCCTTCAGGGAAGCCTTGCCGGCCGCAGAAGTTCCCGAAGGCCTTGGACAGTGAAGAAGAGGCCAGGGGTGACATGCGCAAGTGAGGTTAGTCAATGGAGAACGTCCCCCCCAAATAAGACCTGGTGCCTTTTTTTGATGGCAAAATAATATATAAAACAGGGTCTTATTTTCAGGGAAACAGGGTATTTATTACTCTTGCTTTACAAACTGTTCTCGGGTTCTACGAAGTGGACAGATTCCCAAAACCCAGGAATGGAAAAGGCTAAAACTCGTTAACCGTCTTCATCTCCGGAAAATCCTCTGCCAAATAATGTGTCTGAGCCACCATTTAATTGCATCTGCCCAGCCATAAATCTCTTGGACCAACCACTTGCCAAGATGCTGACCGTCCAGCCATGCTGGAGAGATCCCCCCCCCCCAAATTCTGGAATGAATTCAAGGTTCTTTGTCCTGCATCCATGTCCCAGTAACCTTGCATAAATAGGCTTGACCTCTTCTCTCTCTCTCTCTCTTTTCTCTTCCTCTCTCTTTCTCTTTCTCCTTTGTCACCCTCTCCACTCTGTTTTCCTATCTCTCTTTCACTCTCTCTCTTTCTTTTTCTTTTCCTCTCTCTTCCTCCCCTTCTCTTTCTCACTCACTCCAATCTTTCTATTTCCTTGTCTCTTTCTTTCAGTCTCTCACTCGGTCTCTCTTCCTCTTCCTCTTCCTCTTTCTCCTTTTTGTCACTCTCTCCACTCTATTTCCATCTCTTTCACTCTCTTTCTCTTCCTCTCTTTTCCTCCCCTTCTCTTTCTCACTTACTCTACTCTTTTTATTTCCTTGTCTCTTTTCTTTCTCTCACTCTTTGTTCTTTTTTCTTTTTCTCCTCCTCTTTCCCCCCCTTATTTCTCTTTCTTATTCACTTCCCTCTCTATTTCCCTCTCACTCTCTCTTTCTTTCTCTCTCTTTCTTTTTTCTTCCTCTTTCCTTCTCTCCCTTTTCTGTTGGAGGAGAAGCCTCTCTGGGCCTCTAGGACTGAAGGCAGGACAAGAAGCAACAGATGGAAATTAATCAAGGAGAGGAACAACTTGGAACTAAAGAGAAATTTCCTGATAGTGAGAACAATTAACCAGCGGAACTGCTTGCCACCAGAAGTTGTGGAAGCCCCAACACGAGAGGTTTTTAAGAAGAGACTGGAGAGCCATTTGTCTGGAATGATATAGGTTTCCTGCCTGAGCAGGGGGTTGGACTAGAAGACCTCCAAGGTCCCTTCCAACTCTGTGATTCTATTCTGTTCTTTCTCTTTTGGCTTCTCACCTGCAGAGTGTCACCCCAACTGCTGCATCCAGGCTTAAAGGTGGGAGAGGGTTGGGACACCAAATCTTTTTCTTTCTCACCTCCTTCTGCTCTCAGTCAGGGAACTCTAAACGTGGCCACTTTAAGACTGGCGGACTTCAGCTCCCAGAATTCCCCAGCCACGGGCAATTCTGGGAGTTGAGGTGGCTGACTGGGGAATTCTGGGAGCTGAAGTCCGCCAGTCTTAAAGTGTCTTAAACGTGTCGCGGGTGGGCCTCGGAAGAGAACAAGAAGCTGCCGAAACGGTTCGGCTATTGCTAGCCGGCCTAAGAATCCCATCACCCCATGGCTGAGGTCTCTTCGCTTGCTGTCTGGTGGGGAAGGAAGGATAGTTAGATCCCTGGGCACGTGCTTTGCCCGTCAGTTCGAGGAAGGCACTTTGGGGCTCCGCATTGCAAGTGACCTCCGGAAGCCTTTTGTACTTGTGGGCCAAGTACGTGGCGGGGGAGGGATCAGCCATGCGGCCAAGCTCCCTCCCTCCCCCCCCCCCCCCCCCCCCCCTCTCTCTCTCTCTCTTTCCAAGAAGTCGATGATCCCACCGCTCCTCCCCAAAGAACCAGGCCAGCCTGGGACCTGGATTCAGAAATGCACACGGCGGTGACACAGCCCATCTCCAGCACAGAGGAGGCATTCAACCGCTTGGTTTGGACCGGTTCTGGCGAACCGGTAGTGGAAATGTTGAGTAGTTGGGAGAACCGGCCAATCCCACCTCTGAGTGGCCCCGCCAAGCCCATCTCTCCTCTGCCTCCCATCGAGTCCCAGCTGATCGGCTGGGTCTCCTTTGGTTGCCCTGCCCAGGAGAACGGAGCTGGAAAGCAGGCTAGTGGGGTGGGGAGGGAAGAGGGATTTTGCAGTATATCCTTTCCCTGCCACGCCCACCGAGCCAGGCCCACAGGAGTGATAGTTAAAAAAACTGAATCCCACCACTGCTCCAGGGGCACACAAAACATAGCAGTGAGGAGAACTCAGGGTCTGCTGCAGACCAGGAAGTCCTTCAGGAAGGATTCGGATCGCTTCTGAGACTTGTGGGGCCGAACCTTTTGCCTAAGGAGGCTGGGGGATTTGGGGAGATGTAGTCCATCCTCTGAAATTGGTCATGGTTCAAAAGCACTGCCCTAGAGAGCATTTGCCCTCAGTCTACACAACTCCCAGAATTCCCTAGACAGCAACATTTGGGGACTTCAAGCTCCCAGAATTCCCCAGGCGGCATGATCTATTCTACACTTTATTCTACTTTATTGTCTCCTCCATCATCTTTTCTCCTTTGTCCCTAAGAGAGCGAAGGTTCCCAGTGAAAAAGTGGGCTTCCTTTTGGGACATGATTCCTTGAAACAGATTGTTTTCCCCATTTAGTGGGTCATAAACCCAGCTATGAAAAGACATGCTGTGTGCAAGAAAGGAAAAAAAAAGATCAGCTTTTTAACACAAACATTATTGCTGGGAGTTGTTTTTTTTTTTTTTTTTTAGGAAAAAAGACTTCATCTGGCTCCATTCGGGCCCAAGAGCACTATTTCTTCCATATTTTTAAGGCCTGTTGTAAGTAAAAGGCTTAATTAAAAACCACTTTTTAAAAAGAATTTGAAAACAGGCATGAAAAGTTAGGCTGATGAGCATGGGCGCCCTCTAGAGGCCGTCTGTGCAACTGCAGGTCAGAAGGTGGCTGAGATGTCAATCACTTGGTTGATTGAAGGGTCATTGTTTTCTGGCCAAAATTTCCCAGAAATCCATGCCTTTCAGCTCTCCCCCTCTCGCTTATTGAGCTGCCCTGCCCCTGTTGGAGTCTGATCCCAAGGGAGAGGAGGAACAGCTGAGAGGGAGTGGGAGTGTGGCTCCGGCGGCTGTGGAGAAAACTGGGGAAGGGCACAGGCCGGCTGGGCATTCAGAGGAAGACCCAGGCCCATCCCTTCTTCATCCTAAGGCATGCAAGGAGGAGCAGGTAAAGGAAAAATGTGAATGGTGTGGTCTACGGAGAAGGAAGGAGCCCTGATCCCCTTCATGGGCTGCAGCTGGAAAGACTGTTTAAAAGGACAAACTGCGCATGGCAAAGTTGCTGGAAGCAAGGCATGCATTATTCTTGTTGGAGTTTATCTGTGTTTTGGCTTCCTCCCAACTAGGGTGGCTGCGTTATCTGGTAGAAGTCTACAATTACTAATCCTTGCCTGCCATAATAACTCCTTCAGTGTGGTTTGTGTTGGATTTTTTAATTTCGAATTAACTTTACTTTGGGTGCGGACGGCATTTATTCCCTCCATAAACTGTTTTCTTTAAGAGTTCCAGCCAAAGATAATTGGACATTGGGACCAAGTTGGAGGCATTAAAGGAACTTTATTCTATTTCTTTGACTTGGTTATTTTTGTGTCACGCCCCGGGTCATCACATGAGCTAGGTTGGACTACCTCTCCCATGGTCCCCAGCCAACATAAGCCACTGTTCTTCCACCATGATGTGAGCTGTAGACCAACACATGAAGGCGTCTGAAGTTAGTCCTCTGCTTATGACCATAACTGGGACACGAATTTCCATACCATGTCCAATTTTATGACCTTTTCTTCCGCCAGAGTTGTTTAGCAAAACACTGCCATTCTTAAGTGAATCATCTGGCCATTAAGCAAATCCAGCTCCCTCTCCCCCTGTTGACTTTGTTTGCCAAAAGCCAGCTGGGAAGGTCGGAAACAGTGAACACATGACACGAGATGCTATCACCATGGTATATAACTGCCAGTCGCCAAGCGCCTAAATTTTGATCATGTAACTGTGGGGACGGTCTTATGACTGAGGTGGTCATAAGTATGAGGACTGGTCATAAGTGAATTTTTTGAGGCAACTGGACTTTCTGGTTTTTCTTTGAAGAGGTTTCGTTTCTCCTCCAAGAAGCTTCTTCAGCTCTGACTGGACGGTGGGGAAGGGAAGGATTGATACTCCTTGCAGGCAGCTGGTCATTTGCATCCTTTTAGAAAGTCCTTGAGGCCACCTGGAGGTTTGTCTGTGTCCACAGAGTCACCTGAAGATTGCAAATGGTTCCTGTAGTCTGCAATTTTTTCCCTCTGGAAATCTGTTCATACTCCTTCAAAAAAACAAGAAAGTCCAGTTGCCTCTTTGAAAAAAACACCTTTGACCTGGAGGACTGAGAATTACAGACTTTTAGCTATGTAATTTGGGATGAACTTCCTTGGAACAGTGTGGGAGTAGGAATGGATTCCCAGAGGGAAAATTGCAGACTACAGGAACCATTGGCACCACTCAGGTGATCCTGAGGACAAAGACGAACCTCCAAGTGGCCTCAGCCACCCTCTAAAAAGGATGCAAATGACCAGCTATCTGCAAGGAGTGTAAATCCTTCCATCCTCCACCATCCAGTCAGAACTGAAGAAGCTTCTCGGATGAGAAGCAAAACATCTTCAAAGAAAAAGCCAGAAAGTCCAGGTGCCTCCTGGAAAATACACCTTGGGAACCTCTTAAGGCAATTTCGGTAATTCTGGGAGAAAACCAGAGGATGCCCTTCAATTGCCACCAAGACAGAAATCAACTGGGTGTCCGCACTAAATTTAATTTATTTCTAATTCTTCCGGCACAGAAAAAAAAATCTCATTTGCAGAATGGCCTCCAAAATACTCAGGATAGTAAAATGCCATCTAGAGAACAAAAACTCCGGAGAATCCCAAAAGGGGTTCCTACCCAGGCAGCAAAACAAGGAGGGGAAATTTTAAAAAAAGGAAAAAGAGCAACGCTTTTGTCAGGGCTCCAACAAATCCACCCCCATTCAAATCTTAAGTCTCTAACTGCATCTCTCAGAATTAAAAAAAAGATTTACTTAGTCGGAGTGGCCATGTTGGTGTTAGCTGGGTGCAGCCGACTCTAAGACACATCATTCATTTCCTCCTTGACCCTGGTCTTCCCTCCACCCCATGGATGTATATTCTCCAATGGGACACATCCATAGCCAAGAGTCATCAATCGGGCTCTCTAGTAATAATCTTGCGTGCCAACAGTTTTGGCTGCCAAAGCGAAATCTGAGGCATTTAAGGGATGCACTGCTTTTCCCCCCCCTCCCTTTCTGCTGGCAACTAAAAAGACCAAAGGAGTATTTTTTTTTTTTAGTTGACATTCAGCTCCCCTCACTTCTTGAAGGTGACCTGCACAACACAAAAAGAACACAAATTTATTGCAGGTATAGAACTTAGGGTTGCAGGGGAAAAAACAACCCAGTTTTGATTGGGTTTTCTGCATGGAACCTCATCACAAGGCGATTGGCTTGGGCATTCCTACTCTTTACCCAAGATGCCTCTGATAAAGGGTAGCCTTCCAGTTGATTAAATTAATCAAATTAACACCTATTTCCTTTTTGTGCAAATTTCAGGACACCCCCTCCATCAATTCACTTGTAAGTGGAGATTGGCAGGTTTTCATCCCCAAATTCGCACGCAGAAGCCATCGCTGATTGGAGCTGGAACTAAATGTAATAAGACAGCTGACCTGACTGGGAGCAGCTTCCATCCTGCCACGAGACTTTTAACACCACCTAACATCCATATCTTCATCTCCCAGGTCCTTGGGAAGGACTGGAAGGGTAGATAAAAATGTCATATCCAGTCTAAACATCTGGCTGACTGTGGGACCAACCATAATAATGTAGAAAATAAACACCCACCCGCCCTCCTAGAGAATGAAATATTTGGGGGAATATTAAAAAAAAAACAGGCAGGATAGAATATTTCCCCTAAAGGAGAAATGGGGGGAAAAAATCATCACCAGCCCCAATCTCCCTGCCCCAAGCAGAAACTGAGGAGGCCAGTTTTTAGAAATGCAAATGGGTAACCCATTCAGAAAGACTGGGTCAGATGGAGACTCCAGAAAAGCAACACAATTAGGCAAGCCAAAGGCTGACAAGATTAGCTCAGACAAACACCTAGGATTTGCATTTGCTCTTTTGCCCATAGAGCCAGCCATGGCCCCACAGGATTCAAGAAAAGTATAAAAAAACCCCTACTCTCAACTCCATTTTGTCAGATGCCCCAGAGCTGCGCAATCTCATTCTGTTCATCAATAAACCTTCTTTCCAATCAGCCTCCATTTTGTCTCCAGCGCCTTTCTCCCAGCTTGGAAGTGGACCTGGATTTTTCTTCTAACATCTGTTTGCTTAATTTATCTACCATCTTTCTCTGCAGATAAAAGCAATCTGAGCTTTTGCACAACACTGAGCTGAAGAGATCAAAGCAGATCTATCCCAAATTGGAACATAAAAACACAGGATCTACTGAACAGACTGGATGCAATCAAGAGAATCTTTGTAGCTCTGGGTTGAAATCCTTGGTGCTCTCTGAGCTGGGTTATTTTCTTGCAGACTTTTCATGACCCAACTCGGGAACATGCTGGAAGGGAGGAGAGTTTGTGCAGAGGAGGAGGAGGAGGAAGAGGTGGTGGTGGTGGTGGAAGACAGTGGGATCCTTGGTGCTCTCTGAGCTTGGTGGTTCTTTGCAGACGTTTCAGGACCCAACTAGGGAACAACATCAGTGCTACAGGGCTAACAGTGATGGTGTTACCTAGTTGGGTCATGAAATATCTGCAAAAAACTCCCCACCAAACTCAGAGAGCATCAAGGACCTCACCTTTTGACCCTGAGCTATAAATATCCTTTATTGGTACAAACATCCTCATCCTGCAGGAACAACAACAACAACAACAACAACAACAACAACAACAACAACAATAATAATAATAATAATAATAATAATAATAATAATAATAATAATAATAGTTGGTGAACAAGGGGATCGTAATTGGCAATGTCAACAGGAAGGAGGGGAGTGAGAAAAAGGGCTGTGAAGACAGAAGAGGAACAGGTGTGCCATGCTACCTGGGGAGGCTGCTTGGGCCGCAGGTGGTTCTCCCGGGATGGGAGAGATGAGCCCGAGAGGTTCTCTTCCTTCCTGCCAACCTTCCTCCCTCCCTGAAGGCAGTGAAAGGCCCCCGAGTGCGAAGGTGCCCTGCGGCTATTCTTATCGGAGTTATGAAACATGTGCTCCGCGCACATGGAGGCCCTGAGCACCACCACCCCTCCCCATAGGCGCCTGGTTGCCAAGGTCTCCCAAGTAGCTATGGAAACCTCCCAACAGGATACGGTATGGATGGCAGCCCCATGGAAGGGGAGGCTGCCTGAGACACGACTTTTCTCCCTCTCCGATTCTGCCTTGTGAAAGGAGAGGGAGAGAAATTAGAGGGAGAAGAAGGAGAAGGAGAGGGAGAAAGAGACAGAGAGGGAGTAGGAAGAGTAGGAGAAGGAGAATAGAGCTGGAAGGTAACTCGGAGGTCTTCTAGTCCAGCCCCCTGCTTTAGCAGGAGGCCCTCTCCCATTTCAGACAAATGGCTGCCCAGTCTCATGGTGCTCTCCGACCTTGGTGGTTTTCTTGAAAGGTTTCATGACCCAACTAGGAAACATCATGAGTGCTAGAAGGCGTTTTGCAAAGAGGAGGAGGAGGAGGAGGAGGAGGAGGAGTGCTGGTGATTGGCCCAAAGTCTCCCAGCCGGCTTTCATACCTAAAGTGGGACTAGAACTCACGTATTGAGGTCATAAATTGGGGGCTGTTCAAGTAGTACAGGTGTAGTAGTACTGTGCACTAACAAGGACTACCTATGTACAAGCAGTACATCTTAGTATTTTGGCTAAGCTGAACCCATAGCACCACAGCACAGCACTGACGACATTGCCTAGTTGGGTCATGAAAAGTCTGCAGCAACCAAACGCAAAGAGCCCCAGGAGGAATGAACAGGCGAGGAATAAGCCCAAGAAACCCAAAGCCTTTACTCGAAGGGAGCCGCATTCCCCCCCTGGGAAGTGCCTCTCCTTTCTCCAGCCTTGCCAAACTTTTGGCTTTGCTGCCTCGCTCTGATTTCTCTTCACAAACAGCAGATTTTTTTCTCTCTCTCTCTGGAAAGAACAGCGCTCGGCTCTTGAGCCACAGCACCTTGCCAAGATCCACCCGTAGAAGCAGAGGGGGTGGGGGGTGGGGGGCGCTGTGGTTACACAAATGCCTGTAGACACCAGAGCCACAGCCACGCGCTGGGGGGGGGGGAAGTAGGGGGAGCCACCTTTCCTCTGGCATCCTGAGCGATTCTGCCATTGTTGGGATTTCAGTTTTCTCCCCTGGGTTGTAATCTTCCCCTTTAACTGAAGCCCCATTGGGTCCAACCCCCCCCCCCACACACACACCTGGCCCCCTTTCACGTTATGGGGGGGGGGGGCGCGGAAACAGCCTGGAATTAAAAGCTGGCTGGCTCTCCTTGGCAGGCTACAATTTTCTCTGCATGATTTGTGAGGGTGGGGAGGAGAAGGAAAGGTGGGGATTCGGAGCTGCAAGGGTGGGAATGAATTCTACCTGTACTCACCTGCTTTCCTCCCCTGGCAGCCAGGTGAGCCTGCCCCATCAAAGCGGAACAAGCTTCTTCAGGTTCTTCCTCTCTCCCTTCCTTTCCATTTTTCCTTCTTTCCCCTTTCCTTCCCTTCCTCCCTCCTTTTTTTCTGTTCCCATCATCTTCTTTCTTCCTTCCTCCCTGCCTGCCTGCCTCTTTCTTTCTCTTTCTTTCTCTTTTTTTCTTCCATCCATCCATCTTTTCCTTTATTTTTTTCTTTCCTTTCTTTTCTTCCTTTCTTCCATCCATCCATCCATCTTTTCCTTCTTTCTTTCTTTCTTTCTCTTTCTTTCTTTCTTTCTTTCTTTCTTTCTTTCTTTCTTTCTTTCTTTCTTTCTTTCTTTCTTTCTTT
>BLBF01000006.1:1135484-1150375 GCA_015471245.1 Laticauda colubrina | reverse complement strand
CTCCTCTTCTTTGGGGCAGCCCCTCAGATATTGGAAGGCTGCTATCACGTCATTCCTAATGAGGCGCTAACTCATCTTAGAAGCTATACCTGTTCTACAAACCTTTCAAGAACTTATTCAACATAGAATCATAGGATTGGAAAGATCTTAGAGGTCATCTAGTCCAACCCCCTGCTCAAGCAGGAAGCCCCATACCATTCCAGACAAATGGCTGCCCAGTCTCTTCTTAAAAGCCTCCACTAATGGAGCACCCACAACTTCTGGTGACAAGTAGTTCCACTGGTTAATTGTCCTCCCTGTTCGGAAGTTTCACCTTAGTTCCAGGTTGCTTCTCTCCTTGGTTAGTGTCCATATGTTGCTACTTGTCCTTCCTTCAGGTGCTTTGGAGAAGAGCTTGACTCCTCCTTTTGGGGGGCAGCCCCTCAAATACTGGAATGCTGCTATCATGTCACCCCCTGGTCCTTCTTTTCATCAAACTAGACCTATCCAATTTCTGCAACCTTCACCAACTCATCTCCTGAACTCGACTCACCTTCACGACATCCGTTTCTTCATCCTGCAGGTGAAGCAGCAGCGGGACCAGGCTTTGATGGACCTGCTCCTGGATGAGATATTTCTCCTTCTTCTTCACCATATTGGGCAGTTCAGCAAAGAGGACAATGGCAGCATTGCGTACTTTGGCGTCTGCCTGCGAACAACAACAAGCAGGGTTGTGATGATGTGTTGGCATTTGCCTTCACCTGCATCACACCCTGGTCTGTAGCACTCTACCAGACAAAGGTATCCTTGTAACAATGGTCACGCCGGCTCCTTTCTCTGTTGTCCCAACCAGCAAATAATAACATCCTTTGGGAATTGGAGAACGCAACATCTTTGTGAGACTTCAAGGCAGGCCAAGGGCTCCAACCTTGGAAACTATAAGAACTTTGTGGACTTCAACTCCCAAGATTCCCAGATTTTAAGATGCGTGGACTTCATTTCCCATGCTGGCTGAGGAATTCCCAGAGTTGAAGTGCACAAGTCTTATAATTGCCCAGTTTGGAGAGCTCTTCTTAAAAGGGATAGAAAGTTAGTGCCCACTCCTCTCCTAGAAGAATGAAGTATTTTTATGAAATATTAAAAAGGCAGAATATTATATTTCCCTAAAGGGAGGAATATTTTCTTGAGGACAGGAAGCAGGCCCCACCTTTCTTAATAGCCCTCAGCAGATGTCAGCACGTAAGAGATAGATAGCCCTATAGATAGATAGACAGGAGGTTGTACAACTTGCCTCGTGGTGTAACCAGAACAATCTGAAACTGAACACACTCAAAAAACACGTAGGGAGCATGTATAAGCACACCAATCATGCCTACCACCCTTGTCTTATTGTTTCTTTTTATTTTTCTTATAAGTATCCATCTCATGTATTCAAAACTATGTTTATTCTTATACCTGTATCTTGTAAGCGACCGACAAATCAAATAAAAATAAATAAATAAATAAATGGTGGTCGACTTTAGGAGAAACCCTCCCATACTGTCACCTCTTACAATACTAGACAACACAGTATCAACAGTGGAGACCTTCAAATTTCTAGGTTCCATCCTATCACAAGACCTAAAATGGACACCTAACATCAAAAACGTCATCAAAAAAGCCCAACAAAAAATGTTCTTTCTGCGCCAACTGAGGAAGCTCAAGCTGCCCAAAAGGAGCTGCTGATCCGGTTCTGCAGAGGGATGATGGAGTCTCTCATCTGCACCTCTATCACCGCCTGGTTCGGTTCTGCAACCCAGCAGGACAGACACGGACTGCGGAGAGGAATTAGGACTGCAGAAAAAACAATGGCTGCCCACCTGCCTTCCACGGAGGAGGACCCGCATCCTGCATGAGTCCAAAAGAGGCCTGTGGAAATATCTACGGACCCCTCACATCCCGGACATAAACTGTTTCAGCTCCCACCCTCAAAGTGACGCTATGGAGCCCTGCACACCAGAACAAGGAGACACAAGGATGGTTTTTTTCCCCAACGCCATCCCTCTGCTAAACAACTCGTTTCCTCAACCCTGTTCAACTATTTACAAAGTCTGCACGACTATTACTATTAACCTTCTCATCCCTCCTTATCACCCATCGCCTCCCACTTGTGACTGTAACATTGTCGCTTGTATCCTTACGATTTATATGGTCTGTTTCCTAGTAGCATTTGATTGCTTATCGTACCCTATAAGTATCATTAAGTGTTGCACCTGTGATTCTTGACTCTTGACAAATGTGTCTTTCCTTTTATGTACACTGAGAGCATTTGCACCAAGACAAATTCCTTGTGTGTCCAATCACACTTGACCAGTAAAGAATTCTATTCTATTCTAATTCTAATTCTAATTCAATTCCCTTCCATTCCATTCTATTCTATTTTTTCCTTCTTCTAATTCTAATTCTCTTCTCTTCTCTATCCCGTTCCATCCCATCCCATTCTATTTCAATTATATTCTTGTATCTTTCTATTCTATTGTTCCCCATGACTATCATTAAGTGTTGCACCTGACGAAAGTATCTTTTCTTTGATGTGCACTGAGAGCCTTTGCACCAAAGACAAATTCCTTGTGTGTCCAATCACACTTGGCCAATAAAAGAAATCTATCTATCTATCTATTGATAGAATTCTTCTTCACACAGAACACGATCCAACCACTTAATGATTGACCTATTTCCTCCATGTGGAAACACCCAAGCCAACTTTTAATGGCCCAAACAAGTTCACTGCGGTCAAATCCAACTACAAGCTTGCTACCTCTGTTGGTTAGGCACAACATTAGCCATGGACACCTCAAGGGATGCAAGCAACCAACCAAGAATTGGACCACCACTTGTCTGAAATAGTACAGGGTCTCCTGCCTGAGCAGGGGTTTGGACTAGAGGACCTCCAAGGTCCCTTCCAGCTCTGTTATTCTGTTAGAGAAGAGAAGCAAAGATAATTAGGGGGCTGGAGGCTAAAACATACGATGAACTGGGTTGCAGGAACTGGGCATGGCTAGTTTGATGAAAAGGATTATGGAGGATATGATAGCAGACTTCCAATATTTGAGGGGCTGCCCCAAAGAAGAGGGGAGTCAAAGCCCCTGAAGGCTGGAGAAGAAGCAACAGAAGGAAACTCATCAAGGAGAGATTCAACCTGGAACTAAGGAGAAATTTCTCTGCAGTGAGGACAATTAACCAATGGAACAGAAGTTGCCTTCCAGAAGTTGTGAATTCTCCAACACTGGAAGCTTTTAAGAAGAGATTGGACAGCCATTTGATATAGGATCTCCTGCTTTAGCAGGGGGTTGGACTAGATGACCTCCAAGGTCCCTTCCAGCTCTGCAATCATGTGACTCAACTTACCTGCGTCCCGCTGGAGGTTCCCGCGATGCGCATCTTCAAGATGGCCTGGATTTCTTCCTGCTGCTTCCTCATCTCTTCCTCGTCCACCTATGGGGCAGAAGGAGGAAGATGGGGGATGTGGGCCAATGAGGGCCCCCTCAACAAACTCCCAAACACCCCCCACCCCACCTCCTGTCCCAGGGTCAGCCCACCCAATCTGGCCATGCCCACCGGCCCACACCGTTCTTGGCCAAACCTACACTGAAGATCTCCATGTAGCATCTGATGAGGTCTTCCACCACTTGTCCAGCCTTGAAGTCCTTGCCATCTGTCTGGAAGAGCGTTGGCCCAAAGACAATGGCCAGGTTGTGGGTGGTCATCTGGTTCTCGTCAGAAAAACACTGGATCCTGTGAAGGAGCCAACACAAGAGCTGTAGAACATAGAGCCCATCCTTATGTGTCTGTCTCAGGAAGGGTCTACAGCAAAGGTGTCCATCCTTGGTCACTTGAAGACTTGTGCACTTCAACTCCACAAATTCAACTCCATTTTAAGATTTATGGACTTCAATTTCACAAATTCAACTCCACTTAGATTTGTGAACTTCAACTCCAGAAGTTCAACTCTACTTTAAGACTTGTGGACTTCAACTTCCAGAATTCCCCATCCAGGAAGTTGAAGTCCATAGGTTTTCAAGGGGTCAAGGTTGGACAACCCAGGTCTACAGGGAAAGTGGGGCCAGGAAAATACCCTTCCTTGCATCCCAAACACAGAACCAACACAAAGGAAGGTCCATCTAGCCCTAAAGAAGAGAAGGTTGAAGGTATCACAGAGCACTCTTCCAATTCTTGAAGGACCATCCCAGGGAAGAAGATATGGATTTATCCTCCATAATGCCCAAGGGTGAGACAAGAACCAAGGACTGGAAGCTTTAAAAAAAGGGGTCCAAACTCAAAATAAGGAGGAATCTCCTAGAGCTACAAAGCAGCGGAGCAACCTTGCTACTGAAGTTGTGGTGGTCCATCAAGAACTGGACAGGATGGTCTGAGGGTTCCTTCCCTGGACAGGGGTTGGACTAGAAGACCTCTAAGGCCTTCCAGCCCTGGGAGTCTAATCTTCTGAATCCAGAAGAAAGAGATTCTCCAACTGCCCATTACAACGTCATCACCACTCACCGGTAGAGATGGTTGATCAGCGCCTTCAGGGTGGCTTTGTTGACAACTGGGAGGCTGTTGAGAAGCCTACGGTAATGGTTGATCCTTTCGGTGGGGTCCTCCACAGCTGTGAAGAGGAGCACAAGGCAGTGAACAAGGGACAGTCATGAACATCATCATCATCATCATCATCATTTAATGACTCCGTAACCCCTCGCAGGGTGGAGTCTGGGTAACTGAATGGAGCTAGCAGAGTGTTTTACTGGCCAGATGACTTTCCTGTCACCAGAGCGGAGTTTTGTTCAGCCAGATGTATTCTCATTGTGCTCAGAGAGAGAAATATCTGCTGTAACTAGGATCGAACTCACTGCCTCCTGATTGTGAGGTGACAGCTCCACCTCCAGGCCACCACAGCACTCAAGGCCCAACATTTCCGTTGCTAAGCAAGACAGTTAGAAGAATTTCACCCTGTTTTTTACGGATTTTTTTTGCCACAGCTGTTAAGAGAATCACTGCAGTTGATGTGAGTAACACGGTTGTTAAGTGAATCTGGCTTCCCCATTGACCCCAAAAGGGGATCACATGACTGCCACCGTCGTAAGTACATGCCAGCTGCCAAACATTTGAATTTTGATCACGCAACTGTGGAGATGCTGCAACCGTCATAAGGATGAAAAAGGAGAGCAAGTCACTTTTTTCAGTGACATTGCAACTTTCAATGGTCACTAAATGAACTGTCGTAAGTCAAGGACTGCCTGCATCTCATTTTTTTTCTTGAAAAGCCTGCATTTTTCAGCTCGATGGGACATTTCAGGTAATCCTTGACTTACAACCACCGAACTTCTGTTGCTAAGGAAGGCAGTCGCTAAGGGACTCATGCCAGATTTTGTATCGCTGTTGTTAAGCGAATCGCTGCAAGTGAATAAGGAACTCATGCCATCAAATCTGGCTCCCTCCACAGTTGTTGGAAGCTGGCTGGGAAGACCACAAACGGCACTCACGTAACCCGAGGACATGGCCGCCATTGTAAATACAGACTGGTTGCCAAGAGCCTCGATTCTGACCCCATGACTCTGGGAATGCTGCAATGTGCCAGAGTGTTCACAGCATGACTATTATTATGAGACACAAGAAGAGAGAGAACATGCCCTCTAATGGCTGCCTTGATATAAACACCTCTTAAAGGGAAATACCCATGCTATGCTGAGTCATTCTTATTGCCTCAGCCTGTATTGCATCAGCTTCACTGCTGGTCGGCTCTTAAATCCCAAGACTTTAACACAACAGTCGTAAAACTGGTTGTAAGTCTACGTTCTTCCATACCACTGTAACTTTGAACGAACAGACGTAAGTCAAGGACTACACAACTGCAGCGTCCCGCTTACCGGGTATTTTGAGCCAGGCCTGGGCAGAGTCTTGGGTGAAGAGCCCCTCCTGCAGGTCCCGGAAGAACCTCTTCAGGGTGTTGGCCACATCGTCCACCTGGTAGTCCTCCTCCTTCAGCCGGACCTTGCGGGCATCTCTCCGGAGGGTTTCCAGCAGGCTGGTGATCTTGGAGTTCTGACCGCTCTTCCGGTAGATGCCCTCCGAGGTCAGTCCTGCGGGGGGGGGGATGGGAAGGAGGAGGAGATGAAGGTCTTGCAAAGGGTTTTCTATCAACCCGTCACAAGATTGGGTCTGGTCAAGTGATGAACCACTTTTTGACAGGCACAGCTTATAACCATAACTACTACAGGTTGTAACTCAAGGGTTCCCTGCGTCGAATTCTTCTGGTTTGAAATTATTCCTTAGATTTCTAAATTTTTTTGGACACTTCTACTTTTTATTGCAAGGTAAAGTTGGACAGAGTTGCTTTGGATAGCAAGGGAGGATGGAAGGGAGGGAGGGAGGGAAAGAAAGAAAAGAAAAGAAAAGAAAAGAAAAGAAAAGAAAAGAAAAGAAAAGAAAAGAAAAGAAAAGAAAAGAAAAGAAAAGAAAAGAAAAGAAGGAAAGAAAGAAAGAAAGAGAGAGAGAGAGAAGAGAAAGAAGAGAGAAAGAGAGAGAAAGTGGGAGAGGAAAAGATAGGAGAAGAAAGGATAAAAATAAGATAAGAGACAAAGAGAGAGGAAGAGGAAGAGGGGAAGAAGAGAGAAGAGGGAAGGTAAGAAGGAAGAAAACAAGAAAGTAAGAGACAAAGAGAGAGAGAGGCAGGGGGGAAGAGAAGGGGAAGGATGGTAGGTAGTTAGGAAGGATGGGTGGATGGATGGATTGATGGAAATAAGAGAGTAAGACAAAGAGAAAAACAGAGGAAGGGGAAGAGGGGAAGAGAGAAGGGAAAGGAAGGGAGGAAAGGAACGAGTGTAAGAGACAGACAGAGAGAGAGAAAGAGGGATAGGGAAGAGAGAAAGGGAGGGAAGGAAGGAAATAGATAAAAGGAAGGAGAAATAATGGGAAGGAAGGAAGGAAGGGGGAAGGAAAGAGGTAAAAGGAGAAAGAACGGGAAGGAAGAGAGAGAAGGAAGGGAAGGAGTGGGAAGGAAGGAAATTGGGGGCGGCCCTCCCCCCTCCCTGCTTACCACACTGTGTGATATAATCGATGCACCTGTCCACAATGATGGGCACATCCATCTCGGTGAGTTGTTGTTCCGGCAAAGTCTCCCCGGAGCTGCCAGCTGCTCTCTGGATGGCCCCCACCCAGCCCAAGAAGGCCAGCCGCTTCTCGCCCTGGATGTACAGCGTTCTGGAAGGAGGAAGAGGAGGAGGCAGGTCATGCCACGGTGGGCTGGGCATAATGTGGGAAAACATCCGCAAGGCTGGAGAAATAACTTTTCTCTGTGACCCCATCCCTCATCTGGCCCTTCCTTCCTTCCTTCCTTCCTTCCTTCTCCTGCTCTCTTCCCCTCTTCCTCTTTCTCTCAAGCTTTTCTTTCTCTTTCTTTCTCTCTCTCTCTCTCCCTTCCTTCCGTTCTTCTTCTCTCTTCCCCTTTCTTTCTCTCTTTCTCACACTTTCTTCTTTCTTTCTCTCTCTCTCCCTTCTTTCCTTCCTTCTCCTTCTCTCTTCCCCTCTCCCTCTTTCTCTCACGCTTCTTTTTTTCTTTCTCTCTCTCCCTTACTTCTCTTTTCTCCCTTCCTTTTTTCGTTCTGTCATTCCTTCCTTCCCTTTTCTTCCTTCCTTCCTCTCAGTTCTTTCTCCCTTCCTTTTTTCTTTCCTTCCTCCTTCCTTCCTTCTCACTTTTGTTCCATCCTTCCTTCCTCTCAGTTCTGCCTTCCTTCCTTCCTCCCTCCCTTCCTTCTTAATAAAATTGAAATAAAAAAAACTGAAAAGGCAAAATTAAAACCTGAATATTTGAATTTTAATTCAATTCAAATTTTAATTTCCTTGAAAGAAAAAAAGGGACTACCTTCTTTACAGGTAGTCCTCAACCTACGACCACAATGGGGGCCGGAACTTCGGTTGCTAAGTGAGGCAGCTGTTAAGCAAGCAGCTCCCAATTTGGCAATCTTCTTGCCCTGCTGGATGACTCCCTGCAGTGCATGGTCATTAAGCGAATCCAGATCACTTTCCTTGTCGGAAGCCAGCTGGGAAGATCCCAAAAGGGGATCCGCTTGATCCCAGACTCTGCCCACTGTCACAAAGACATGCCAGTTGCCAAGGCCCAGGTTTTTAATCATGTGACCGCAGGGATGCTCCAACGGTCGCATGTGTGAGGACCAGTTATAGATCACTTTTTTTCTGCCCCATTGCAACTTCAAAGCGTCGCTAAACGAACCCCTTACCTTCTTCTTTCGACCAGCACAAGGACGTCATTTTCGAGGGCTGCGAAGCAAATATAAGAATGAATGGAGGGCAAGATGTTAATTAATTAAGCACATTATCCCACAGATCCCACTGACTTCAAAGGAGACCCATTCCCAGCTCTGTTCTCAGCAGCCCCCCCCCCATTCTGTGGGTCCCAAATGGTTCTGACTACAACTCCCATCCTCCCCAGGCAGAGAGGCAACCCTCCTTTCGGAATTCCAAAAAGGGAATTGTATCCCCTGCAGTGAAATCTGCTTTATGGATGGGATTGCAGGTCACTCAGTGGAGCAGAGGTGGGGGTGAGGTCTCCAAAGTTGGCCACTTTAAGGCTTGTGGACTTCACTTCCCAGAATTCCTCATTCTCCTTCCCTTCTTCCCTCCCTCCTTTCTTTCTTTTGAGGCTCTATCAATGTGGTCACTAACAATCAACGCTAACTTCTTCCCTTTCCTCCCTCCCTCCCTCCTGTATCCTTCCTTCCTTTCCACCCTCCCTTCTCTCACTTTTCTGCCTTCCCTCCCTTTCTCTCTCCCTCCTGTATTATTTCTTCCTTCCCTCTCTCTTTTCTTCCTTCCCTCCCTCCTGTATATCCTTCCCTTCCTTCACTCACTCCCTCTCTCACTCCTTCTTTTCCTCCCTCTCTCCTGTATCCTTCCTTCCCTCCTATATCCTTTCTTCCTTCCCTTCTTCCCTCCCTCCTTTCTTCCCTCCCTCCCTCCTTCTTTCCTTTCCTCCTTTTTTTCTTCCTTCCTTCCTTCCTTTCCCACTCCCACCTTCCCTCTCTCACTCCAAGTTTGTAGACCCCAGAAGGAGAGCAATGGGTGGGTCAAAGTAGAAGCACCCAATGAGTTGGACCCCACCCACTCACCAGGCCATCGGTCAGCGTGTCCACCCTGGGACGGAGCCAGTGGTGAACCCCTCCCGTGCCCCTTTTTGCTTCCTAGGCCTCAGGGAAACCTCCTGGGTGAAGTAGTAAGATAGCGAGGGGGATCCCGGCAGAACAGCTGATCGTTGGGACAGCTGATCTTCAAGACAGCTGGTCGTCGGAACAGCTGGTCGTTGGGAGGGGGGGAAAGAAATACCTTAAGGGGTGACTGGGCGGGGGAGATCACAGTCAGTAATGTCAGGCATGCATGATAAGGACTGACTGGATGGGGAGGGGAGGGGCAGGTGGAGAGGGGAAGGCCCAGCCAGGGACACGATTTGCCAGTTCTCCGAACTGGACAGAATCATAACAACCAGTTCTATAAAACCGGTCCGAACCGGTAGAATTCCACCCCTGGACGTAAAAGGCCAACCCAATTTTGCACCCTTTTCCTGGTGGTCATTAAGTGAGTCACCACAGCCGTTAATCGAGCTGCCACGGCTCTCTGAGATGCTGAGCCAGCCAGGGGTTGGTTGCGCATGGACTCACAGAGTTCCTGTAGCTTCCGCAGCTGAATGGGCTCTTCTTTGTCGCTGCCGTCCAGCAGGGCATAGAGGGTGGAGCCCCCCAGGGCAAACCAGCCCTCCTTGGCCCTCTCCAGGCTCAGGCCACCCTTGTAGCGCAGGCGCCCCAGGCGCTCAAACTCCCTGGCCAGGAGCCCTTCGGCCCCCGGAGGGAGGAAGGCCTGCAGGGAGGGAGGCAGGGAGGGGGGTTAGGAGGGGAGGGGCAGGCCCACCCTGCCTAGGCAGACGTGCCTCCCTCTTTCTCCCTGCGTGGTAGAGAGAGACACCCCTAAGCCTCCCCTCCTTCTTTTGGAGCTCATACGGTCACTACGGTTCAATAACAACTCCTTCCCTTCCCTCCCTCCACCCTCCCTCCCTCCTCTATTCCTTCCTTTCTTCTTTCCTTCCTTCCATCCATCATGCCTCCCTCCCTTCTTCCTTTTCCCTTCCTCTCCCTTTCCTAATTTTTCTTCCCTCCTTCCTTCCCTCCCTCCCTTCATCTTCCCTGCTTCCCCTCCCCTCCCTTCCCTTCCTCAATCTTTCTTCTCTTCCTTCTCCCTCCCTCCTTCCCTCTTCCCTTTCCTCCCTGCCTCCTTCCCTGCCATCCATCCATCCATCCCCAAGGCAGGTGCTCACCTTCGCCAGGCATTTGACCCACTCCCGGATGGCCTTGGGGTTGTCCAGGCCAAAGAGGTAAAGTCTGTCCGCCTCTGTGTACATCTCAAAAGTATTTGCATACCTGGAAGGAGAGACGAAAGACAGAAATAAGAAGGATTCCCTGAGCGGAGTGAGGGCCTGGGGGGTCCTTGGTGCTCCCCGAGCTGAGTGGTTTTTCTTGCAGTCGTTTCACAGCCCAACTAGCGAATGTCATCAGTGCTAGAAGGACAGGAGGTTTCTGGAAAGGAGGAAGAGGAAGAGAAGGAGAAAGAGGAGAGGGAGGACTGTGGGGTCCTTGGTGCTCTCTGAGCTGGCTTGTTTTCTGGCAGACGTTTCATGACCCAACTAGGGAACATCATCAGTGCTAGAAGGGAGGAAGGTTTGCAAAAGAGGAGGAGGAGGAGGAGGAGGAGAACCAACTCAGAGAGCACCAAGGACTCTCACCATCCTCTTCCTCCTTCTCCCTCCTCCCTCTCTACAAAACCTACTGCCTTTTAGGATGACGTTCCCTAGTTGGGTCATGAAATGCCTGCAAGAAAACAACCAAGTTCAGAGAGCACCAAGGACCCCACAGTCCTCCTCCTCCTCCTCTCTGTAAGCCCCCCTTTGGGAGGGCTGAATCAGAAGTTCCAAAAGTCTGGAAACGGGCCTATTTCTGGCTTCCAGAGCCCGGGGAGGCTGTTCTTGCCTTCCCAGAGACCTGGGGGAATCCTCCAGACTCTGGGGGAGGCGAAAAACGCCCCCCCCCCCCCCCCCCCCGGAAGGCCCCGCCCACCATTTATTTATTTTATTTATTTTTATTTTATTTATTTATTTTTGTCAATTGCTTACAAGATAATAGGTATAAGTAAAAACAGAGTTATGAATTCATGGATACAGATAAGAAAAATAAAATAATAAGAGAAACAAGAGGACAGGGACGGTAGGCACATTGGTGCGCTTATGCACGCCCGCTACAGACCCCTTAGGAAAGGGGTGAGGTCAAGAGTAGACAGTCTAACGTTATAAAGTTTTGGGGGTTTGGGGAAGAAACCACAGAGTCAGGGAGAGGATTCCAGACATCGACCCCTCTGGTGCTGAAGTCGTATTTCCTGCCATCAAGTTTGGTGCAATTAACCTTGAATTTGTCTCTATTGTTTGCTCTTGTGTTGTTATGGTTGAAGCTGAAGGATTCATTGACAGGCAGGACTTTGCAGTGTATGATTTTATATACTATACTTAGATCGGACCGAAGGCGGCGTAATTCAAGGTTTTCTAGGTCTAGAATTTCGAGTCTGGTGGCATCTGGTCTTCTGCAACAAGTAGAGGAGTGGAAAACTCTTCTTGGGAAACGTTTCTGGACTTTCTCAACTGTGCTAATATCAGAGAGGTAATGCGGGTTCCAGACTGATGAGCTGTATTCGAGTACTGGTCTGGCAAATGTTTTGTATTCAAACATGGCCCCGCCCTGTTTGAACCCCACCCCTGGATGGAAGCACCGGCTCACCCATGTGTGTCCGGCGGGGGAATGGCCAGGCAGACAACTTCCTGCATCCGGAGTTCTCCGTTGGGGACGGTGTGGGTGTTGCTCTCGTAGTAGTTGAAGAGCCCCTCGTGCAGCTGGCACCAGCGGCGGCTGAACTCTGGAGGGGGAACATCCACGGGGAAGGAGGGGTCAATGAAGGAGGAGGCGGAGCCAAGGCAGAGAGGAGGGGGCTGGAGGCTCTGCCCCCGCTTGGGGGCTCCTTTCTAGATGAAGCCCCAATGAAGTTTTTGGGCTGGGAAAAGAGGTTTCCAGGGGAGGCCCAGGAATCGACCCAGAAGAGCAGAGGCCTCGGCGGAGAGAAAATCTCTTCCCCTTCCAGGGTACCTGGTGATGGGGGGCCAGCCCCCCCCCCCTCCAAACGGGCTTCGCAACAGGATGGTCCTAAGGACGACTTTGCACTCACGAGGAACGGGGCAGGTAGAAGAACGGAGGGAGGGAGGGCGATAAAAGGAAGGAGAGAGAATGGGAAGGAAGAGAGAGAAGAGGGAGGAAGGGGGAAGGAAGAGTAGGATGAAGGAAGGAAAGAAGAAAGGAAGGAAACTGAAAGAGGGAGGGAAGGAGAAGGAAGGAAAAGACAGAGGAGGGGAGGGAGGAGGTAAAAGAGAGAAGAAAGAATGGGAAGAAAGCAAGAGAAGAAAGGAAACGGCAGAGGAAGGAAGGATGGAGGGAGGGAAGGAAGGAAGGAAGGAGAGAGAATGGGAAGGAAAAAAGAGAAGAGGGAGAAGGAGAGAAAGAGGAAGGAAGGAGATAAAAGGAAGGAGATAGAATGGGAAGGAAGAGAGAGAAAAGGAGATGGAAGGGAAGGAGAGGGGGAAGGAGGGGAGGGAGGGAAGGAGGAAGAAGGGAAGGAAGGACTGTGAAAAGTGGAATATGGACACCCCCCAAGTGGGAGGATGGGGCCTTCCTTTTCCTGGGCTTTGCTTTGTGCAAAGACCCCTCGGGAAGCCCCCAGCCCCGCCTGACCTTCTCGGGACTTCCGTTCGAGAGCCAGCTTGGCCATGGAGGGTGTCTTGTAGAGGAAGCCATTGTGAGCCACGGAGAGCAAGATGACCGAGTAGCACCTGTCGGAGTTGGTGCCAGCGTCCAGCTGGGGGGTCTCTGAGGAGACAAGACACAGCAAAGGAGGGGCCAATGGCTATGAAGCACAGGGCGAGGCTGCGGGAGGAAACTCAGCCACTTGTGGACTTCGACTCCCAGAGTTCCCCAGCCAGCCAGGAACGGTAGAGTTGGAAGAGACCAGAAGGACCATCTAAGTCAGGGGTCTCCCCCCCTGGGCCAGTTTAAGACTTCTGGACTTCGACTCCCAGAGTTCCCCAGCCAGCCATGAATGATAGAGTTGGAAAAGGCCAGAAGGGCCATCTAAGTCGAGTGTTTCTCAACCTTGGTGACTTTCAGATGTGTGGACTTCAATTCTGGGAATTGAAATCCACAAGTTGAAAGTGGCCAAGCTTGGAGACCCCTGCCTCAAATCATCAAATCCAGCCATCAACTTGCTTCCCAGTCCAAGAACCAGCCTGTTCCTGCTTTTATATCCAGCTAAGACCAGGCAGCCAAGTTCAACATCCCAAGGGCTGGAAGGGAGAACAATGCAAACCAGATGTTCCACTAAGAAAACACCCCCCCTCCCAGGTTTCCCTCCTTCAAAAACATGTCTGGTTTTTCAGTCTGTCTCTTCTCCAATTAGCAGTTGCCGCCCTTCAGTTTGGAAGAGACCCCTTGAATCCTTCCAATCTCTCTGGAAATAAAAGGGGTGAGGGGCTTCCCAAGAGGCCAAGCGATGGGATGATCTCCTGCAGGAACCCGTGGTGTTTTTATATATATATATATATATATAGTTTTATAAAGCCTTTGACTGTTTTCATTACTGTCTCCAACACTTTTAATAGTAATGTGTGCTTTGAAGGGTGAGCTGCCCAGAGTTGTTTGCTGAGATGAGCTGACCCAGAAATCAAATCAAATCAATCACACAGTCAGTCAGTCAGTCAGTCAATCCATCAATCAACAAATGGAGGCCAGCTAGGAAGCATCAGTCCAGGAGTCTGACAGCTTCTCCAGGCACCCGAGTTCCTGCTTTTGACACAGAAACGAGCAGAGAAGCTCAGAGGTTGAAGGGGTTGGCTGCTTTTTGGGGATGGGGTCTTCTCCTCCATATGGCACCCACCCACCCTCCTGGCTACATCATCATCCTCTTTTAAGGACCGCATCATCCCTGCTGAATGGAGCCGAGTGTTTTAATGGCCGGATACCCTTTCTGTCGCCAATGAGGAGCTCTATTCAGCAGGTCTATTCTCATTGTGCCCAGAGAGGGAAATATCTGCCTCTGCACCTAGGATCCAACTCACAGCCTCCTGATTGTGAGGCGAGAGCTTGACCTTCCACCTCACCACTCCCCTTCCTTGCCACATCCTTGCACAACTTTCTTAACTGCCTGATGGACGTCCTCAGGCCTTGCCAGGGAGCAGAAGGAACCGGCCCTTCGAGTGACTCACAAAATACCCCGCCACGATCAATCTTTTCACTGCTGGAAATTTCTCCCTGAACTCCAGGAAAGGAGGCTGACCCACACCCTGCATTCTTTCCTTTCCACATTTTCTGCAGTCAGAGATCCGTGCGGGAAAGGAGAGAAAGCATCAGTTCTCAGAAAGAAGAGAGAAGGATGGCCTCCAGTCCAGCTGGGCTCTGGCAACGGGGAAGAGATTTGGCTCTGGGTTGTTGTTGTTGTTGTTTTCTAGTCAGGTTTTTCAAATGCACAGGCTGCTCTATGGCCCTGGGATCTCCTGGTGGTCTCCCATCCATCAATTAACCAGGGACAGTCAACGAGTCAATACTGGAAGGGTCATCTACTCCAACGCCCTGCTCAAGCAGGAGACCCTAGACCAGGGATCTCCAAACTTGGCAACTTTAAGACTTGTAGACTTCAACTCCCAGAATTCTCCAGAGAAAAGGAAGGGGAGGGAAGGGGAGGAAAGGAAAGGAAAGGAAAGGAAAGGAAAGGAAAGGAAAGGAAAG
>BLBF01000006.1:1093979-1106517 GCA_015471245.1 Laticauda colubrina | reverse complement strand
AGGAAGGGAGGAAGGGAGGAAGGGAGAAAGAAAGGGAGGAGGGAAGGAAGGGGCAGGAAGAAAAGAAGGGAGGGAGGGAAAGAATAAAGAAAGAAAGAGGGAAGGAGGAAGGGAAGAAGGAAAAAAGAATCAAAAAGGAAGAATAAAGAAAGAAGGGAAAGGGAGGAAGGGAGAAAGAGAGAGAGGAAGGAAGGAAGGAACTTTGTTCAGCATAGGTACAAATATATAATAAAGTAATCTCTTATTCTAAATTAAAACAAAAACATCCTTAAGGCAACATACAAATTGATATATATGTAAAAAGCAAAAGGCCCCTCACGCATTAGGAGAAAATCTCCACAACTGTAAAGCCTACAAGCTTGAAATTTGGCACCTATCTTCCTCTCGGCTTCTAGGGGCTCACTAAGAAAGGATTTTTCCAAAGGACCCTCAGAGCATTTAGTATTTCCTGTATTATTATTAGTATTATTGTTGTTGTTGTTGTTGTTGTTGTTGTTGTTACACTCTGATGCTCAGGAGTTCTCCTCCCCCTCCCCACCTGGAAAGAAATTTCTTCCAAAGGCAAAACACAAGCAGAGGAGTTTCAGTTTCAGTTTCAGAGCAGCAAGCAGCTTTAGTACAGTTAACAGTTGAGCTCAGCCACACCCAGGCTCCTTGCTGTCTCCTCCTTGCTCACCCAGCAAATACGCTTTCAGTTTCCAAACAGCCCTCCACTCTCTCACACACTGACAGGATGCTAGCCAGGTGAATACCCATGGAGGCTGGTAGGCAGAGGTGCAATTTTCTCCCCCTTATTTTCCTCCCCAAAAACTAAGCCCAACCACATGGTTTCACAGCAAAGCAGAGACATCCTTCCAGTATCCAAGATACAAACCAAAAGAAACCACCAAACCTTGACAACTGTATGAGCCAAGCCTGGGCTGCCTTCCAAACTGCAAGCTTCCTTTTCCTACCAGGGGCTGGGGAAAGGCCTGTTTGCATTGAGCCCTTCCTGACCATCCTCCCGGTCATCTGGAGGTGCATGGGAACCACGGTGTGGGGGGCCAGAGTTTGGGGTGGGATGCCCCCCATCCCAATCTGACCCAGGCACAAAGACCCCGGCATGCTCCTGGTCACGCCGGCTGGAGAGACGTGGTCAAGCCACGTCGACTTAAATGGACTCTCTCCGGCCTGCTGGGATGCTGCCGCTGGGACCCAGAGCAAAGCTGACAGCTGGCTCTCTGGGTGGTGCATCTCCCACAGTCAGAATCGGAGAAGCTTCTCAGGTGAGAAAGGAAACACCTTCAAGGAAGTTTTTAAAAAGATGTTGGATGACCCTTTGTCTGAAGTGGTATAGGGTTTCCTGCCTAGGCCTGGGGTTGGACTAGAAGACCTCCGAGGTCCCTTCCAACTCTGTTATTCTATTCTAAAAAAAAGAAAAACCCAGAAAATCCAGTTGCAATTGGGGAGGCGGGGAAGCACCTTTGGGATAAAGGACCCCACACAGTTTCCCAGGAAACCTGCCAGGTGTGAATTGTGGATGCCTGGATTTGCAAAAAACAAAACAAAACTTTGCTGGAAGCTCAAAGAAGGCAGCCTTTTTGGGATGCCAATGGCTGAAGAACAAAGAATCCCTTGTTCTGCCCAGCAGAAACTGGATTTTTCCCAGCTGCTCCTGACAGTCTGCCTGGGGCTTCTCTTTTGCCACCCCACCAGCGAGACTGAGTTTCGCCCCCCCCCCCCAAGCCACCTATTTGGGAGGGGGCAAAGCTTGAACGCTTTTAGCTGGCCCTCTTTGCACTGAGATGGGCAAGAAGGTTGCAAGCTTGGGGATGTTGGCATTTTCGGGGCAGGACTTGTAAACAGGGTTTGCCTTTGGCTGGTTTCCGTCCCTCTGCCCCCTTTCCCAAATTCTCTGGCCAAGGGTAGTTTCCAAGGTGGAAGAGATTTACGGAGAGGAGAACAATCCTGGATAGTAGTCGGGTTCTTTTCAAATTCGGTGGGAGGAAGCTTAGCAACAAGCATCTCCATTTTAGGAAAGGGGTTTAAAAACAATTTAAATTGGAGCTGGAGACAGGTAGTTCTGGACTTACGAACAATGGCTGAAGTTACAAAACGGACCTCCCCAGAATTAATTATGGCTCCCTTTCGAAGTTTGGATGGTCAATTTTCCACCCCCACCCCACCCAATCCTCAAAGTCACATGATCATTGACAGATAAAAGTAACATGGGTAATGAATATAGAAATGAAATATTTAGAATTTTAGATAATGGTGTAAAGTAAGGTAGGAGAATGTCCTAAGAACAATGAAATAAGATATGAACTGAAATTGGATAAGGTAAGCTTCATGAATTTAATATTAATAAGTAATATTGTGATATGAAACTGAATAAGAAAGATGAATAGATAATTATGGTCATGTTTGTACTGAAATGTAAAAACCTGGAACCACACTGCTTGCTAAAAGAGAGGTGTTTGTTTTTTTAATTTAAAAAAATAAAAAAAACACAAGAAGAAATTGACTGATGAAATTATCATGTATGCTTAAATAATATGGTGATTGGCATTAGAAGAATGTATTGGAATATTGAATAATTAAATAATGAAGGATTATAATTCAATGCAAATACGTGTATTAACATTACAGATACGATTAATGTTATTATTTTTGTTTGCACCAAAATGTATGATGCTTAGGTGCCACACTGCTTATGTATTGATGTGTATATGTAGATTAAAATAAAGAACTTGATTTTTTTTTAAAGTCACATGATCACATTTGGGGGGCTTGAAATAGTTCTGCCTGTTTGCAGTATCCTAAGATCACATGATATATGGAATCTTTTTTGGAAGAAACTGGTATTTGCTTCTGGTTTCCAGCAAAAATGAAAAATAACTCACCCCTTGGCTAAAGTGGGTTCGATGAACAACTGCTGCAATTGCTTAATGACCACAGTGTTCACTTAACAACGGCTTCAAAACAGTTAGTAGTAAAAATTTGGGCAAAGTTAAGGTTAAATGACTGTCACAAGGTTTGATTGTCATTCCAGGCACAGTTCTGGTGATAAGTTGAGGAGTCCCTGTGTATAGTGAAAACAAGGACTGGGGGGGCACATGATAGCAATTTTCTAATATTCGAGGGCTGCCCCAAAGAATAGAGGGGTCAACTTATTCTGCAAAGCCCCTGAAGGCAGGAGAAGGAACAATGGATGGAAACTAATCCAGGAGAGAAGCAACCCGGAATTAAGCAGTGAGGACAATTAACCAGTGGAACCAGAAATTGTGGATACTCACTGGAGGTTTTTAGGAAGAGATTGGACAACCATTTGTCTGGAATGATATAGGGGGTTGAGCAGGGGGTTGGACTAAATGACCTCCAAGGCCCTTCCAACTTTGCCTATTGGAAACCTGCTGAGAAAATCGCAAAAGGCAATTGTGTGACATGTAACCATCATAAATAAATGCATGCTGGTTGCTAAGTGCCCGAATTTTGATCCGTGCCCTAAGGATGCCAGGATGGCCCATAAGTGCAAGGACCGGCCAAACATCACTTTTTTTTTTCACAACCATTGTAACTTTGAACTATCACTAAATGAATTCTCGTAAATCGAGGACTGCCTATATGTAGGAACTGTTGGGATTGGTAAACCTTCAGGACGTTTGGCTTGGATCAGAGAACAGAGGAAAACCGAGATAGAAGAAGTATGGTAGAATCCATTTCTTTTTTATGTATTTGCTTAAAATGTTTATATAGCCGTTTATCTCGTAAAACCAGCTCTGGGCGGCTCCCGATTCAGAGTTTATACAGCTTATAAAACCACAGTGAGGCTATAAAACTAAACACATTAAAATGTTAAAAACAACATAGTCCTAAGCTGCAATTAGTTAAAGTGTGGCAAGATGGAGAGTGTTAGTAAATAAACCTATCTATCTGTATCTATATTTATCTATCTAAAATCAAAATTCCACTCACGCATCATCACAAAATCTCCAGAACCGTAAAGCCTGCAAACTTGAAATTGGGCACATGGGTTCCTCTCGGCTTCTAAGGGCTCCCTAAGAAAGGATTTTTCCAAATGACCCTCAGAGCATTTAGAGTATTTCCACTATTATTATTATTATTATTATTATTATTATTATTATTATTATTATTATTATTATTATTATTACTATTATTACTATTATTATTAACATGCTCTGATGCTAAGGAGTTCTGCTCCCCCTCCCCACCTGGAAAGAAATCTCTTCCAAAGGCAAAACACAAGCAGAGGAGTTTCAGTTTCAGTTTCAGAGCACCAAGCAGCTTTAGGACAGTTGAGTTAACAGTTGAGCTAAGCCACACCCAGGCTCCTTGCTGTCTCCTCCTTGCTCACCCAGCAAATACGCTTTCAGTTTCCAAACAGCCCTCCACTCTCTCACCCACTGACAGGACACTAATCAGAGGAATACCGATGGAGGCTGGTAGGCAGAGGCAGATTTTCCACTCCCCCTTTATTTTCCTCCCCAAAAAACTAAGCCTGACCATGTAGTTTTGTAGCGAGGCACGGGTATAGAGCTACTTTTACAAATAAATGAAAATAGATCACGTTATCCTATCTTTTCCCAAGCCTTTTGGGGGAAAAAACCCAGTTGAATCTCTCCTTGATGAGTTTCCATCCATTGTTATTCCTTGTCTGGCCTTCAGGGCCTTTGGAGAACGGCTGGACCCCCCTCCTCCTCCTCCTCCTCCTCCTCCTCCTCCTCCTCCTCTCTGGGGCAGCCCCTCCCTCAAATACTGGGAGATGCTCTCCTGCCTCCCCTGGTCCTTCTCTCCCGGAGACCAGCCAGGCCCGGTTCTCCATTCCTGATCCTCTCCTCTCCTCTTTCTGCCGGGAAGAAAGGCAAGTCCGCCCAGGCGATCCCCCCCTCTCAGCCACCTCCAAAATGCTCCTTGTCTCTTCCCAGGGGAAAAAAAAAACATTGGCACATTGGCACCACTGGCCAGAATGGACTTGACTGGGCTTGACGGACCTCTTGCAGAGGCCAGCCTGGTGCCCACTGATCATGGCCGGCCATTAAAAAAAAGGAAAACAAGATGGTCATTTCCTGCTCGGCCCTTTTTTGAATCGCTGCCATCCTGGCTTTGCCACTGGGGGCTTCTTAGCCAAGCGAAAGCCCTGGGGAGGTTTCCGGGTTTGGGGGTGCAAAGGTGGCAGCATCGTCCTCCCAGCTGGGGCGGGCCCTGAATCCTCCACTTGCTCCTTTCAAAACTTTTTTCTTTTTGCAACGCGAAAGGTCACAAAATGGAGTCACAGGACCCCAAGGACACTTTAAAAAAAAAAAAAAAAAAGTCCGAGAACTTCATGAAAAAGCCTGGAATCGAACCTGCCTGGTTAACTTTGTTTTTAAACTTTCGGTTGAAGCCAGGGGTCTCCAACCTGGGCCCCTTTAAGACAGGTGGACTTCAACTCCCAGGATTCCTCAGCCAGCTTTCGTTTAGTGACCATATTTGAAGGTCCAAGAGCACATTTCAAACTCCCCAGGGGGCGCAAGCTGAAATGTGACACGGGGGTCCTCGACTTACGCCTGCAATTCAGCCCAGAATTAACGCTGCTAAGTGAGACATTGGTGAAGTGAGCTTTGCCCCGTTTTACCACCTTTCTTGCCTCAGTTGCTCAGTGACTCACTGCAGTTGTTCCTCCCTCCCTCCTTTCTTTCTCCTTCCCTTTCCTTCTCTTTGTTCACCTTTAGTTCTTCCTCTTCTTCCTTTCCTTTCTCCTTCTTTTCCTTCCCTTCCCTTTCCCCTTCCTTGACCTTGCTCTCCTCTCCTCTCTTCTCCCTCCTTCTCTCTCCCCTCCAACAGCTGGATCCATTCGGTGGGAACCCCAGAAGAATCTCCACAGCTTCCCAGTCCAGGGAGAGAAGACAAAAGGTGCGAAAGCAGAGCCAGCAAAGGCAGAAAAAAGCCGAGAATCTCTCCGCCCTCCATCCCTCCATTTCCCCCATCCCTCCATCCCCACCCCCTGCGGCAGCAAAGAAACTTCCTCCGTCCACCTTTCTCCCAGCAAACCCACCCAGATCCCGGGCAGGCTGGGCATTTTGTTCTCTTTCAGTTTACCTGGGGGAAACGCCTGGCGAGGCTGGCAATGCCAGGGCCACGAGAAGCCCCCCTGGAGTTTGCTCGGGTTGGCGTCTTGCAGGCAAGGAGCAGGAAGCCTGGGCATCTGGGGAGGGGGCTTGGAGGGGGCCCAGCGTCTGCAGGCTCACCAGGGCTGAGGGGGGGAGAGGAAGGAGCATGCATGCGCACGCAGCCCTGGCTCTGCCAGGGGCATTTCCTGGTGTGGGAGGCTTCCTGCAGAGGCTGAACTGTGAAAAGGGGCAGAGGGAGAAATGGGGGCAGGAAGGCAGACTGAAGCAGCTTCACTTTTACCCACCCACCCACCCTCCAAGCTTGGCTTAAGTTCTTTTGGGGGGAGAGGGAGGGGGTCTTGCAGAGCCCCCCCCCCCCCAAAGGGAGGAAGCCACAGGCAAGGGCAGCAGGAAGAGGGGTGGGAGCATGGCAGCCCTTCAGCCCCTGAGTGGAGGGTTTTATGGGGCTGGCACAATCGAGGTGGAATTCCTCCAGGCTCGAAAAGACAAAAGGGAGGGGAAAAGAAAGAAAGAAGAAGAAAAAAAACGAATACGGACCGTCCTGGGCCTACGACGGTTCACTGAGTGACCGTTAGAGGTTGCGTTCCAACTCTGCAAAACGCACGGATTTGAAAACGTCAGACGGGTCGTCTCTGATTTATGGCCATCCCTGGAGAGAGACCGTCGGGAGGTACAACAGCACGGGAAAAAAGGGGACACTAAGACCGTTATTCACACTTACGACGGTGGTGGCATCCCCTGGGATCAAAATTTGGCCGCTTGGCAATGGACTCGGACTTATGACAGTGGCAGTATGACCAAAATCAACAATTTGAGGGTCAATGGTCGTAACTCAAGGACTACCTGTACAGGGCTGATCCTTGAAGTGCAACCATTCATTTAGTGTCCGTTTGAAACGTATGACAGCACTGAAAAAAAGTGATTTAAGACCAGTCCTCGACTTATGACCATCACAGAACCCACATGGTTAACAGGGTCAAAGTTCACATGTTTGGCAAGTGACTTGTGTTTATGATGGTCACAGTGTTCAGCAAAGTCAACAGAGAAGCCAGATTTGCTTAACGACCATGTTACTCATTTAACGGTTGCAGGGATTCACTTAACAACAGTGGGAAGAAAGGTCATAAAAGCAGGGGTAGGTTGCCCTCGAGTTGCACCGTTCCTTTTCGTGACCGTTCGAAAGTACAACGTCCTTGCAAAGTGTGACTTATAACCGGGTCCTCACACTTACGACCATCAAAACACCCTCACAGTCATGCGATCAGAGTTTGATCCCTGGGCTTCTGGCATATATTCATGGTGATTGCAGCCTCTCAGGTTCATTTCTGACCTTCCCAGCCAGTCAAATCAGTGGGGTCAAGCCAGATTCACTTAACGGCCATTTGATTTGCTTAACAACTGCACTGGTTCGCTCAACCACCGTGCCAAAAAGGCTGAAAAATCAGACTCAGCTCCTCCCAATGTACGCCTGGCTTAGCAGCGGGAATCCACAGGCCCATTTGGGGTGACAATGGTAGCAGCCTTCCAATATTTGAGGGGCTGCCCCAAAGAATAAGAGGGGGTCACGCTCTTCTCCAAAGCCCCTGAAGAAGCAACGGATGGAAACTCATCCAGGAGAGAAGCAACCGGGAACTAAGGAGGGACAATGGAAAGAATTAAACTGTGGAACTGCCTGCCACTGGAAGCTGTGGGTGCTGCAACACTGGAGGCCTTTTTAGAATAGACTGGACAGCCTTGTGTCTGCAATGGTATAGGGCTGTGATGGTGAACCTATGGCACACATGCCACAGGTGGCACGCAGAGCCATTTGTGCCAACATGCAAGCTGCAGGAAAATTTACCTCACTGCGCATGCGCGGGCCTCACAGCTGATTTTCAGCAGGTTTGAGGCCTTTTTCGGCCTCCCAGAGGCTTGAGGAAGGCTTCTGCAGGCTTTGCAGGCCGAAAACCCATTTTTCCGGAAATACTGGAAGTGATGAAATGGGCCTACTTTTTGGCCTGCGAAGCCTGCAGAAGCCTTCCTCAAGCCTCTGGGAGGCCGAAAAAGGCCTCAAACTGACCAAAAATCAGCTGTGCAGTGCAGTGCAGGTAAGAGGGTAGTGGGGGTGGGTGGGTGGGGATTGCGCACGCATGCATAGGGGGCATGGAGGGGCGCACATTGCCTTCTGGGTGCTGGCACACGAGTGTGCAAGCATGCGCACAGGAGTCCAGAAAGGTTAGCTGCTACAGGATCTCCTGCTTGATCAGGAGGTTGGACTAGAAGACCTCCAAGATCCCTTCCAATTCTGTTATTCTGTCATTCATGTTTGCTGATTTGGAAGGGACCACAAAGGCCATCTAGACCAACTCTTAAAAAAAAAAAAAAGAAATCTCGGTGGGAGAACTGGCAATTTCTCTGCCCAGACACAATCCGATTCATGCGCTCAGGGAATGGATTGCAGCTGAGCACATTTTCTGGATGCAAGGATTGTGGTTCATAAACGTCGGTTTACTCAATAGCAGAATACAAAAAGAGTCGGGAGGGAGCTTTGAGGTCTTCTAGTCCACCTGCTGAAGCAGGAGACACACACACACCCCTAGACTGTTATGGACAAAATGGTTGTCCAATCTCTTCTTCAAAAGTGGGAAACCATCGAAATGTGTGGGGGGGGGGGGGGGTTTCCCAACTATCCTAGTTAAGCAAACCAGGATTTCGTGCAAACGTTTGAATTGGACACAGTGCAGAACTAGAAACAGCTGCATTTCTGCCATGGAAAAAGAGGGGACAGTAAATGAGATGCCAATAATCCCATGTGTGTGTTTCTTTGTATGATGTGTGTGTGTGTGTGTGTGTGTTGTGTTGCTGGGTGTAATTCTCCTCCCTCTCCTTTCTCCCTGCCAGAAAGTCAGAGGGGCCTCCATCAACTCAGCAATTCTGAAGACGCAACATGATAGTTTCACACCAGTGTTTATCTTTGTGGTTTCTCTCCCACTTTCAAAGTTTACCCTTCCAGGGTCTGAAAACAATAATCAAAAGGGAAATAAAAGGAAGAAAAAGAAAAGTCAATTTAAAAAAAAAAAAGGAGGGCCTAGAATACAGAGTAGAATGCAGAATAATAACAAGAGTTGGAAGGGACCTTGGAGGTCATCTAGTACAACCCCCTGCCCAGGCAGGAGAGATCCTCTACCATTCCAGACAAATAGCTGTCCAATCTCTTCTTAAAAACCTCCAGGGATGGAGCACCCACAACTTCTGGTGGCAAGTAGTTCTACTGGTTAATTGTTCTCACTGTTGGGAACTTTCTTTGCACTTTTTCCAAACTCTCAACATCTGTTCTAAGTTGACAAGAGGGGTAAACATATTTTGATTCCATTATAGACCGATAACATTTGGAAAGTGGCTTAAAAAGACCCTTCCCTAATTCTCAGAGTCATAAGAACTCTAACAGATAATCAGAGTTGGAAGGGACCTTGTAGGTCATCAAGTCCAACCCCTCGCCCAAGCAGGAGACCCTCCACCATTTCTGACAGATGGCAGTCCAGTCTCTTCTTGAAAGCCTCCAGTGGTTGTGTTTAGATTAACTGAGCTGGAAGGGACCTTGTAGGTCATCTAGTCCAACCCACCGCCCAGGTGGGAGACCCAACACCCTTTCTGACAGATGGGAGCCTAGTCTCTTCTTGGAAGCCTCCAGGGATGAAGCTCCCACAACTTCCGAAGGCAACTTCTGTTCCAAAAGGAGATTCACAACAACCTGACTTTCAAAACTCCAAATAAGATGTGAATAAAACTGCCTTCCAGTGCAGTTGATCTCTTGGTTCGGTCCTTTTAGGAGGGACTCACACGACCCCTTCGCTGGCACCCATCTGGGGAGACCCTTCGTCCCCAGCCTGATACCCTCTCGGCTTGCTGAATTCCCCTTCCATGCTCTACACCGGCTAGAAAGTTGCTTCTTTTGTTTTTCTACTGATAATCTCAGTAGATTTTTTGCCGCAAAGCATGCGTGGAAAACCCAAGTTCCCTTTTTTAATTTCATGTTTTGAAATGAAAAATACAGCCCGGTGAAGCCAGCAGGGGGCAGCACCTGCCTGTTTCTACCTGAAGCTAAGGGTGAACACCTGGATGGGAGACCCCCAAAATACCAAATCACAGGGTGGCCCTCGATTCACATCATTCATTACCGACCGCTCAAAGTTACAACAGCACTAAGAAAAGTGACTTCTAGCCAATCCTCACACTTATGACCGGTGTAGCTTATAATGGTTGCAGAATCTGGGGGTCACGTGGTCTGCATTTGGGACCTTCCCAGCCAGCTTCCAACATGCAAAGTTCTTACTTACTTACAGATTAAGAGTTGGAAGGGACCTTGTCAGTCATCTCGTCCAACCCTCCTCCGCCCAAGCAGGAGACCCTACACCCTTTCTGACAGAAAGCCGCCTAGTCTCTTCATTTCATGACTGCACAATTCACTTAACAACCGCAGTGTTTCACTGAACAACCAGGAGAGAAAAAAAGCTTGTAAAATTCAAGGGCAACTCACTGAATAATCTTGCTCCTGGTTCCTATTGCAGTCATAACTTGAGGACTCTGCAGGTGGATCTAGGAAAATATTGCAGAGTAACCCCCACGCCATCCACCAAAATCGTCTGCTTTTATCCTACTGTGAGACTCAGCTCTGCGATATCCCAGCACACAGACTAGTAGAGTTGGAAGGGTCCTTGGAGGTCTTCTAGTCCAACCCCTGGCTCGAGCAGGAGACCCTAGACCCAGATTGGATCCTGCAACATTATCCTGGAACATGTATTCCTTTGTGAGATGTTATCCTATTTTCAGACAAATGGCTGTCCAGTCTTTTCTTAAAATCCTCCAGTGATGGAGCAGCCACAACTTCTGGTGGCAGGCTGTTCCACTGGTTCATCGTTCTCCAATGTTAGGAAGTTTCTCCTTTAATTCCTTTAATTGCTTCTCTCGTCTTGCCTTTTGGTGCTTTCAAACTTAGTTTGACCTAATTTTGCTGTTTGACCTTATGAGACAATATATTTATTCTTGATGTTTTAAAAAATGTTTTTTGGATGATGTTCTCCTTGACTGGTTTCTTCTTGTCTTGCCTTCAGGGGCTTTGGAGAATAGCTTGACCCCCATCTTCTTTGTGGCAACCCCTCAGATACTGGAAGATGCCATCATGTCCCCCCTGGTCCTCCTTTTCACTAGACTAGACCCACCCAATTCCTGCAACCGTTTGTTGCATGTTTCCGCCTCCAGCCCTCTAATCATCTTCCTTGCTCTTCTCTGCCCTCTTTCAACCTAGAAATAAAGGGGGGGGGGGTTGTGAATATTTCCTGACAGTAAGAACAATGAGCCAGCTTCTCACCTGGACCTGGGGGTGCTCCGTCCCTGGAGGTTTCCAAGGAGTCACTTGTCTGAAACGGGATAGCGTCTCCTGCTTGAGCAGGGGGTTGGACTAGGAGGCCTCTGAGGTTCCTCCCAGCCGGCCCTAGGATTCTATGTTACCCTATGGGAGATCTCTTGAGACCTGAGTCAGGGGTTTCTGGTGTGTCGTTTCCGATTCTCTGCCTGCCCTGAGTGGTTTGTGCAGATCTTCCCTTTCCTTTGCACGCTCAACTCTGTTGTTTCGAGGGCTTCCACAGAAAACCGGCCACGAAACCAGCCGTTCTTCTTTGCAACGGTGGGACGAGATGACACGAAGGCTGCTGCCCTCTCTTTGCCTCTGCAGGACAATTTCTAGGGGAAAAGGAACCGTCTCCCCCTCTTTTTCTCAGAGCTTGGATGACATCGGGACCACAATGATGGAGCACAAAATTTATGTTCACATCAATCAGAGGTCTCCAAACTTGGCAACTTTAAGACTGGTGGACTTCAACTCCCAGAATTCCCCAGCCAGCATTACAAGGAGGTGGTGAGTTCTAGTCCTGCCTTAGGCATGAAAACCAACTGGGTAACTTTGGGCCAATCACCAGGAGATGATGAATTCTAGTGCCGCCTTAGGCATGAAAGGCGGCTGGAAGGACCAGTCTGTCTCAGCCCAACCCACCTCACAGGGTTGTTGTGGGGAAAACAGCAAGAGGATGGAGTACTAGGTATGTTAGCTACCTTGAGTCATTTATAAAAACAATAAAGGTGGGATATAAATGAAACAAATAAAAGGGTTTTGAATCCTCGAGAGCAGAGGTCCCCAAACTTGGCAACTTTAAGACTGGTGGACTGCAACTCCCAGAATTCCCCAGCCATAATTGCTTCCTGTTCCTCTCATCAGAGCTGGCTGGAGAATTCTGGGAGTTGAAGTCCACCAGTCTTAAAGTTGCCAAGTTTGGGGACTCCTGATTTAAGTACAAAGAGGTTCCAGCTGAAAATATACCATGAATAGCATAGAGATGCATAGTAGCTTTTCTTTCTTTCTTTCTTTCTTTCTTTCTTTCTTTCTTTCTTTCTTT
>BLBF01000006.1:1079363-1093969 GCA_015471245.1 Laticauda colubrina | reverse complement strand
TTTCTTTCTTTCTTTCTTTCTTTCTTTCTTTCTTTCTTTCTTTCTTTCTTTCTTTCTTTCTTTCTTTCTTTCTTTCTGTTAAAAGGAAGAAGAAAAGAAAGAAAGGGAGGGAAGGGAAGGGAGAAAGAGGGAAGGGAAACGAATGTGAATGAGATCTGGATGGACGGATGGATAGGAGGGAGGGAAAGAAAAAGGAGAGGAAGGAAGGACCACAAACCTTGGCACTAGACGCAGCTTCAGAGGATGCTTTGAACCACACAGCAATCCAGGGCTGGAAGGGACCTCAGAGGTCATCTAGAGGTCAACCCCTGCACCAAGAGCATGATTAAAGTGACTTTCTATCTTTTGACCCACCCAGTCATGTCACCACCAAGCCATGCAAAGCTGGCTGAGGAATTCTGGGAGCTGAAGTCCACCAGTCTTAAAGTTGCCCAGATTGGAGACCGTTGACCTAAAGGCCCTTCTGGGTAACCAAGCTTCTAACTTCCGTGCCTGGCTCTTTTTCCTGCAACTGTTGGCCAACAATTCGTGATTACAACATGAGGCAGCCCTTTCCTTCCAGAGAACCAGCAATTTTCTTCTGCAAATGTTTCTGTTTGAGAAAAAAAAAAGTGTGGGTTGGCAAAGCCTGGTGGTTATGATAGTCAGGGGTGGATCTAAGGTCAGGCGAAGGTGGATTAAGGAGCCAGAATAACTGGTTAACAGGCCTGGATGGCAAGTAACCGCCTCTTTTGTTGGAAGAAGTCCAGGTATGGTCATGGACGTTTTGGGGAAAGAGTTGCAGAAAAGATTGATTGGAGATCTCAGAATAGCAGAGCTGGAAGGGACCTTGGAGGTCATCTAGTCCAACCCCCACTCAAACAGGAGACCCTCTCCCATTTCAGGCCAATGATTGTCCAGTCTCTCCTTAAAAGCCTCCGGGGATGGAGCAGCCACAACTTCTGATGGCAAGCTGTTCCACTGCTTAATCGTCCTCATCATCAGTTTCCATCCTTATGGCTTCTTGTCCTGCCTTGAGTTGCTTTGGAGAATCGCTTGACTCCCTCTCCTTCGGGGCAGCCCCCCCAATATTGGAAGGCTGCTTTCATGGCATCCCTCAGTCCTTCTCTGGGCTAGCCATGCCCAGTTCCTGCATATATTTTAGCCTGCAGTCCCCTAATGCTCTGACCCAAACCTGGTTCCAAGGAAACAAACACATAACAGAAGTAACAGCAAAACCTTTTAACGATTCTTCAGGAATTCTGTTCCTTCCTGGTTAAAAGGCTGTTTCGAACTCATTGTCTCTGATAAGAAGGAGCCTTGCCAAGGTGGTGCGAGGCTGCCAAGAACACTAGATAAAGTTGCTAAGAAATATTTCTTATATTTTACAAAGAGTCTCCAAACGCCAATCAAGATAATTCAAACGTCCACAAGGCTTGAGTGCAAAAACGTCTTTGCTTCCTGCAAAGAACTCCGGTTTCTCAGCTAGCTTTTATCTCTTGAGGGAGGGGCCATCACCTTGCAGCCTTACTCCCGAGTTTCTCATGCTGCTGCAGCTGTTCTTTCCTTCAAACAGCGCTGCACACACACACATACTGGGCACAGGCTCCTCAGGGACCTCTTCATCACTGCTGCCAGCCTCCACAATCTCCAAAGGCAGTACCCCACTCTCCAATAGTCCTGGCCCCATCCCTACATCACCTGCAGGCCCCTGATCCGAGTCCTTGCTCTCCGAGGCCTCAGCTGTCCACACCTGCTGCTGGCGAACCACAACGCCCCCAAATCATCCTGGCTGCTCTTCTCTGCACTCTTTCTAGACTCTCAACATTTTTTTTGCATCGTGATGACCAAAATTGGATGCAAATATTCCAGGTGTGGCCTTCCCAAGGCCTTATAAAGTGGTGTTAACACTTCACGTGATCTTGATTCTTTCCTTCTGTTCAAGCAGCCTAGAAATGTGTTGGCTTTTTTGGCAGCTGCTGCACACGGCTGAAAGTAATTTGTAAATATGTAAAATATATAAGAATATAAGATAGAACTAAGTATTGACAAAGATAATGGTTACTGATAGGTGTATATCAAATGTACTAAGACGTACAAGGTAATAATATTTGTAGATGTCAAATGCTGTTGAAAATGTGATTATGATTTGCGTTGTATTGTTGGAAAACACAATAAAAATCTATTTTAAAAAAAGTTCGTGAAATGGGGCAAAACTCCCTGAACAACTGTCTCACTTAACAGCAGACATTCCAGACTCAGTTATGGTTGTATGTTGAGGACTACCTGCATTGTGCCTAATGCGTCACCTTACACCGTACCAAAATAATCCACGTGTTACCTTCCTTTTTCTCACCTTCCGACAGAAAGCAAAGCCTATTTTAACAGAACTCTTATTGCTTGGAGACGGGTCCCTCGTTGCATACTATGGAGGGAGGTACCACCTGTACTGTACCTGTGCCTTTTGCTTTTCTTGCCTAAATGTGGAACCTGGCTTTTGTCACTGCTGAATTTCATTTTGTTCGATAGGGTCCAAGGTTCAGGTCTGTCCATATCCTTCTGCATCTTAAGACTTTATCTTCTGGGGGTGTTGGCTGTTCCTGCTAGCTTGGGGTCGTCTGCAAATTTGATGAGCTCCCCTCTATTCCCTCATCCAAATCATTCATGAAGATGTTGAAGAGTCCTGGGCCTAAAACAGAGGCTTGGGATACCCCACTGCATAGTTCCCTCCATGAAAACGCAGCTCCATTCAGGACTAACCTGTTTTCCCAAAAAATACAACCTACCCTGAAAGTAAGTCCTCGCTTGATTTTTACACGTACATCCCAGTGGTGGGATTCACATATTTTTACTACGGGTTCTGTGGGTGTGGCAGGGGAAGGATACTTTAACATTTCCAATCAGAGGTGGGATTTGCCAGTTTTCCGAACTACTCAAAATTTCTGCTACCGGTTCTCCAGAACTGGTCAGAACCTGCTGGTGCACCCAGTATAAGCCCTACAGCCAAAATAAGCCCTAATTAAGATCCCACCCACTCCAGAGTGCATGGGTACAAATTAAGCTAGGGTGAGGATGAGGGGAGGTGGAGCTGCCCTACTCCTTCCCTTTGGGCAGGTGTAGCCAGGCCTCGCACACCCCGACACCTGCCTGGCCGGCCCATTTCCTCTGCGACCGGCAGGGCTGGCCAGGCTCTCCTGAAGGCCTCTGGAGCTGAGAGCAAAGCTCAGGATCGATCCAGAGGTCTGTTATATCGGCTGCAGAGGCCTTCAGGGAAGCCTTGCCGGCCGCAGAAGAAGAAGAAGTTCCTGAAGGCCTCGGACAGTGAAATGGAGGCTGGGGGCGACACGCACAAGTGAGGTTAGCCAATGGATGGCATCCCCGAAAATAAGACCTGGTGCCTTTTTTTGGTGGCACAAAAATATATATGTGACAGGGTCTTATTTTCGGGGAGACACAGTACACCTTGAGTGCAGTTGGTCAGCCAGTGGCGCATCCCTCTGGTGGTCATGCTGTCTAACCCACATTTTTCTATTTTATCAACTAGCAGGTTATGGTCTACTTTGTCAAATGCCTCACTGAAGCCCAAGTAAATCATATCGACCGCATTCCTCCCGGTCCACGAATGTTGCCCCTTTGTCAAAGAATGCAATAAGATTAGTGTGGCGCGATCTGCTTTTGGCAAACCCATGTTGACTTTTGGTTACGACTTTAGCGCTCGCTGATTTGTCGCTTGATTATCTTTTCCAGAATCTTCCCTGGCATACTAACACACATACTCACACGTGCTTACACACTCCCCTCCTACCCCCGTGTTGCACATGTGTGTGTGAGCTTACCTTGGCTTGGCTTTCTGGGGCACCACCCTGGGGGGCAACGTGGGTGGGCGCAGGGGGACGGGCGGCTTGCTTTCCAGCTGGTGGTGTTTGGCGGGCAGCGGCAGCAGAGGGGCCAGAGGGGGCTTGGCCCTTTCCTCCAGAAAAAGGGGGCTGAGCCTCTCGCCAGCTGGCTGCGAGGAAAGGTCCAATCCTGAGTCCAAGCAAACATCCGCAGGGAAGTCCAGAAAGGAAGCGGAGAACTTCACTGGAGGGTGGCAACTGGTCCTCGGAGGGATAGGGGGAGGAATAAGGGGGAGGCCGGCGGGGGCTTCGGACCCCCGTCCTGGGGGCGCCCCCTTGCTACTTGGTCCCGCCAAGTCCAGCCTGGCCTCTTGCTCCGGCAGGGAGGCAGCGGCGCTCGTGCAAGTCCGGAAGATGTGGCGTTTCATGGGGATGGGTCTCCTCGGGGGAAGCCGGGGACCTCCGGGTGGCGACTCAGCGAAGACCTTCGCCAACGCAGAGAGGATGCGCTTGCGATGGCCGGGCAGCAGGACGCCGAGGCGGAGGAGGCTCTCGTCGGTCAGGGGCTGGCAGTCCTGAAGGCACCTCAGCTGGCTGTGCTCAAAGGCCTCGGTGTACTGGTCCAGGCGGAGAGTCCGGAGCCACTCGGCCAGGGCGAGCGAAGGCCCCTCCGCCATGGCTCCGGGGGAGGGGGGGCAGGGAGGGGGCCACGCAGGGGCTTCCTGGCCAGCAGCTCAGATGGTGCCTCTCCAGGCGTTGTCGTGTTCTCAGGATCCTCGAGGAGAGCGAGCACTGTGGAGGGAAGGAGAGCAGCCTCATCAGTGGCCAAGCCTGGCACCGCCAACCCAGAAGGGCAGGTTCACCATAAGCGCTCTGCACATCTGCAAAAACATGTGGCATTTCATGGGGATCAGTCGCTTTCTTCCTTCCCTCTCTGTCTTATCCTTCCTTTCTTTCTTCCTTCATTCCCTCCCTTCTAACTTCCTTCCCTCCCTCCCTCTCCCTTCTAGATTGCTTCTTTCCTTTCTTCCTTTCCTCCCTCCCTCTTAGCTTCCTTCCTTCCTCATCCTTCCTTCGTTCCCTCACTTCCAGCTTCCTCACTTATTTACTTCCCTCCCTCCCAGCTTCCTTTCTTCCTTCCTTCCTTCCCTCCCTCCTATATTCTTTCCTTCCCTCTCAGCTCCCTTCCTTTCCTCCTAGCTTCCCTCCTTCCTTCCCTCCCTGTCCTTCCTTCCTTGTCCTTCCCTCCCTTCTAGTTACCTCACTTACTTACTTCCCTCCCTCCCTCCCTCCCAGCTTCCTTCCTTTCTTCTCTACCTGTCCTGCCTTCTAGATTGCTTCCTTCCTTCCTTCTTTCCTTCCTTCCCTCCTAGCTTGCTCGCTTGCTCCCTTCCTTCCCTCCCTCCCTCCTTTCCACTTTCCCTCCTTCCTCCCTTCTTTTCTCCCCACAAATCTCACTCTTTTTTGGAACCCAGAATGCCAAAAATGTTGAAATACAAGAAGCCAAACCAGTCTTTCAACAAGGGGACGGAAAGCTTCAAGAGCCAGCATGGAACGGATTTCCAGGTTGGTTCTAGACCTGTGCCTTCCAAAGGGACATGTTTGACAGGGAAAAAAGGGGAAGACTTGTAGACTTACGACCGTTTTTCACACTTATGACCGTTGCAGTGTCCCATGTGATCAAAATGCAGACACCCAGCAACTGGTTCCTGTTTATGATGGCTGCAGCCTCCCCCGGAGGGATCCCCTTCTTCTGACCAGCAAAGTCAACATAAAGCCAGATTTATTTCAATAACCGTCTTCCTAACTTTACAACGACGGCAAGAATGGGCCTAAAATGGGGCAAAACCTCACTTCATCTCTGTCCCGCTTAGCAACAGAAAGGTGATGGCTCAATTGTGGTTGTTAAGTCAAGGACTACCTGTAGAGTAAATCATTGGCATAGGGGTCTCCAAACGTGGGCCCTTTAAGTCTGGCGGACTTCGACTCCCAGAATTCCCCAGACAGCCACGTGTGGAATTCTGGGAGTTGAAGTCCGCCAGGCTTAATTTGGAGACCTTTGAAGAATCGGAACATTACATGGTATGGGATAGATTTTATCAATGGTATTTATCATGAAAATATCAAGAAAATAAAATAAATTAAAATTATTATTTTTAATTAAAATTATAGATGTCGTTATAAAGCAGTAAGATAAGCTGGCGAAATAGATATATCAGACAGTACTGATATTATTCATGTGGAAATGTGATTATTGTTGTACTGATAAGAGTATTATTATTAATTGTAAGCACACGGAATATGTACCTTAATCAACACATGATTGAAATGGAATGGATTTATTGTATGTAAAAATAAAAATAAAAATGGGGGGGGGGAGAAGAACGTACAAAACTGTTTATAAAATATAAAAATATTAGCTTTAAATTTTGAGTAAAGATTCCAGACCTTTTTCCCTGCTTAAGTCCTCAAGTCCCCATCACCCTCTGACCCCTTTGGCCTGGTCTAAAAATGAGATCCTTTGGAATACAAACACCCTCATTTTCACTCAATCAATCAGAATTAAAGCTGGAAGGGACCTTAGAGATCTCCTAGTCCAACCCCCGTACTCTTCACAGGTTTCTTCCTTCTATCCTTCAATCCCCCTCTTTTTTTTTTTCCAAGCCCAACCCAGCTGGCCCCCTGCCCCATTTCTGCTTTTGCAAGAGACCCTGGCTAGATTTTGCGGAGACCAAAACCTTCTCCAAAAAGTCATTTCCTGCGGCTATAAATAGGAAGCCAAAAACAAAATACAAAACCAAAAAAATCCCTCTGGTTCTTCTTCTCCCATCCAGTCACACTTCTCTGACTCACCGACACTCGTTTGCACATTTTGCACACATCCCAACACAAGACCGACACCAAATCACCAACTCTGAACACTTCGATACACGCCCCTTTGCTCCCTCGACGGCCAGAATTCAGCCCAAAGTTTTGTTATTAAGCGAGACATTTGTTTTCAGTCAGCTTTGCCTCACTTTTTTGCCATGGTCATTAAGCCAATTGATGCTATAAAGTTGGTCACATGGTTCTTAAGTGAATCGATCCCGTTGTTAAGTTAGTCACACGGTTGTTAAGTGGATCTGGCTTCCCCCATTGACTTAGCTTGTCTGAAGGCCTTGGAAGTTGTGGGACCTTCATCCCTGGAGGCTTTCAAGAAGAGACTGGAGTCCCATCTGTCAGAAATGGTGTGGGGTCTCCCGCTTGGGCGGGGGGTTGGACTAGATGACCTACAAGGTCCCTTCCAACTCTGATTATCTGTTATCTGTTAAGGTTTGTCTGCGATCATCATAAATAGCAGTTAGTGGCCAAGCCTTCAAATTTTTTGACCCCATGACCGTGGGAAATGCTGCAACGGTCAGTAATTATGAAAAACCATCATAAATCCCTTTATTCACCGCTGTGTCACTTTAGCCAGTCACTAAATGAACTGGGGTTGCTGTTTTTTTCCCAAATAATATTTATTCAAGAAACAGTTAAAATACAAGACACTAAATTAAACTTTTAAGTCAAGACAAGGACCCTTTTAAAAGCACCAAGGACGTCTTCGGAGTGCAGCCCTCTCTGAAGCTGGTGCCTTCGCCCCTTGCAGGGATGCCAATACCCATCATCCCCAGCAGCAAGGGGTTGGCGTCCAACCCATCAAAAGAGACAAAGAAAAAGAGTAATTTATATAATATGAATTTCAAGTTAAGATTAGGAGGGACATGAAATTGAAATGTTGTAACTGTAAGGATGTAACTTAAATTTTTAAATAAGATTTGAAAAAAGATACAAATACACTCCAGTCTAGTAATTACAGGGGGAAATTTATTTTATGAGAAAAGATAATATGAAATTGGAAACAGGACGGATGAAAGTATAAAAAAAATTGATTAGAAAGATTTTAAGAATTAGAAAAAGATATGTAATTGAATTAAGAAAGGAATGAAATAATTTAAAATAAGGCTATAGGAAGTAAAGAAAGGGAAAAGCTACTGAAAAAATTGTGAAAATAGTTATAAGACATGAATTAGAATGTATAAGATAAACATGTGTTGAGTTCATGTCTGTATGGAGAAGTGATAATCTGGGGCCACGCTGTTCTCACAAAAAAGATATTTTATTTGTATTTGTATGCTTTGTGAAACCTTAAATAAAACTTTTATTAATAAAAAAGATTTGGAGGGAAAGACTGTGAATATGTGCACAAGAGATATGTACCAACCGACACACAGTATATAATGGAGAGATGGCTTTATGCTTTATGCCTTGTGTTTATGTTTGTGTTTGTCCATGTCGTTAAAAAAATTAAAAAAAAATTAAAAGAAAAGAAAGAAAGAGACAATATCAGGGAAGTTTTGGGGTATGTCGGCCAAAATATCATAAGTTAAGGGCTTTTTTGGACAGGGGAAAACTTTTTTGGTCTTGCCAACCTGACTTTTGGGTGAGAAACCCTGGATTATCCGCCAAGCCGCTTTCTTTTTAATTGCGTTGTTTGCAAAGCAGAACCCGTGGGAAATATCACAAAAAGGGGAACAAGAGATGAGAAGGAAGAAACATAGAAAACTGACGGCAGACTGAAGATCCGTCAAGTCTCCCCTTCGAGTTCTATTTTGGTTGGCTCCCTTTTCTTTTCTTTTTCATTCATTCATTCATTTGTTCTTTTTTTTTTTAATCCATTAATTGTTGGTCTATTTTGACTGCTTTTTATTGGATTTTTGCATCTGGCATTTTTTAGGGGTTTTTTGGCTTACAGCCCCCCCCCCCCCCCCCGAGCTCCTTGAGAGATGGTTAAGAAGGGTCTTGCCCCCATTGTTAATGACCTTTCCCATCACTGTTGGTCAGTGAATCACTGCAGCGTTTTTAAGTGAGTGACCCGGTCATTAAGCAAATCCAGCTTCCTCCGTTGATGTTGCTGGTCAGAAGGTTGCCAAAGGGGGAGATCCAGTGACGCTGGGAATGCTGCGGCCATCATAAGTACGGGCCAGTGGCCCAGGGAATGAATTCTGATCACGCTGCGACGGTCGTAAGTGTCAAACAGGGTCCTAAGTCACTTTTTCAGTGCCGTCATAATTTGGTCACTAAACGAACTGTTGTAAGTCAAGGACTACCGTGTTTCCCCCCAAAATAAGTCCTGGTCTTGTATTAATTTTTGCTCCAAAAGTCACATGAGGGCTTATTTTCTGGTCAGGTCTTATTTTCAGGGAAATAGGGTTCCAAATGCATCCGTCTGGCTGACAATGTTAACTGGGGCTTATTTGGGGGGTAGGTCTTATACTACAAACGTCCTGGGGAAAAATCATGCCAGGGCTTATTTTCCAGCTGGGTCTTATTTCCAGGGAAACGGGGGTAGCTGTGTCTGATATTCTTTTTACAGGTCATCCTTGACTTACAAAGACAGTGGAGCCCAGCCTTTCTGTAGCTAAGCGAGACAGTGGCTGACTGAGCCTTGCCCTGTTTTACAACCCTTTTGGACTCCCCCGGGGGTCAAATTCAGAAAGAAAGCCAGCCCCCAGCCCCCTCTGACCCCCGCTGGGAAAGGCTACCTTTTCCTCTGGATATTTTTTGCTGATTGCAAGATAAAAAATATCCTGGCTGAACTTTAGTTTCCTTTCCGGGAGCGTTCAGAGGCCGAGATGTCATCCCAGCACGTGGTCAGCAGCTCTTTCCCAACCCCAAAGCCTCTTCCGCTGATAATCCCACCCCCACCCATCCCACCTCCCCAAATCCAGCCTGCTGCTTCCTCTGCTGATTCGGCCGTTGGAGCAGGAGTCTCCAAACTCAGCCGCTTTAAGACTCGTGGACTTCAACTCCCAGAATTCCCCAGCTAGCCATGTATGATAGAGTTGGAAGAGACCAGAAGGGTCATCTGTCAGGGGTCTCCAAACTTGGCCACATCAAGATTTGTGGACTTCAACTCCCAGAATTCCCCAGCCAGTTTTTGGGAGTTAAAGTTCAAGGTTAGAAACTCCTGGGCTGAAGCATTGACTGCTACCCTTTGGTGCTTTTGGTTCCTCCATTCCATAACCAAACTTTTTAAAGGTCCCTTTTTCTCAGCCAGGCTATCGTGCAACGGGTCCTGGACTTACGACTACAATGGAGGCCAGCACTTCGGTGGCTCCAGCTTTGAAATTGACCCCACTATACGACCTTCCTCATCACCGTGAAGTGAATCCTTGCAATTGTTTAGTTAGTCTCACCGTTGTTAAGTGAATCTGGCTTCCCCGTGGACTCAGCTCGTCAGAAGGTCGCAAAAGCGGATCACGTTATCCCCGGGACACTATGACCGTCAGTTGCCAAGCGTCTGAATTTGGATCACATGATTGTGGAGATGCTACAATGGTCGTTAAGTCTGAAAAATGGTCCTAAGACCCACTTTTTCAGTGCCGATCACTAAACGAATTGTTTTAAGTTGAGGGCTAGCCATATCTCATATTATTTTACAGGTAGTCCTCGACTTACAAATACAAGGGAGCCCAACCTTTCTGTCACTAGGCAAGACATCTGCTAAGTGAGTTTTGCCCAGTTTTATTTACAACTTTTCCGGCCACCGTTGTTAAGTGAATCACTGCAGTGGTTGTTAAGTGAATTCTTCCTCCCCATTGACATTGCATGTACATAAGATTTAAAAAGGGGGGTCCCCTGAACCCTGAGACACGATGTCCATCGTAAGTATGAGTCAGCCGGCAAGTGCCCCATTTGGATCACGTGACCAGGGGAAAACGTGGTAAACAGGTTGTTAAGTGTGAAAAGCGGTCCTAACTCAAGTCCCTTTTCTCAGTGCCATGGCAACTTCGAACGGTCAGTAAATGAACCATTGTAAGTTGAGGACTGCCTGAATTCCGTCATTCTGCTTGGATTTGCTGTTTTCGGAAAAGCTCCGCAAAAAATTGTGGTCAAAAATGGACCCAGAATAAACTCTTGTTATTTCCTTTTTTTTCCCCTGTTTCAGAACTGACCCACAACTCTGGCAGTTCACACCGCTGTGCTGGTTTTGCAGACACACACACACCCCAGTTCTCCCCCTACCTCAGCCTTTGGCAGGAAGGAAGCCCTTGCCCATCCCGGCTAGATGGTGGCCTTTGCCCTCGCCACTGTTTCCCCCTGACCCGTGGCCCCGTGGCCTCTCTGGGTGACTCACGCCGACCAGGCCCGCCCCCCCCCTTGATGCCTCTCCAGGGACTGCCACCATTTTGCCAAAGCCACAACAACCCTCTTGCTAAAGTTGTGGGAAGCCTCCTGTTTGCAAAACCTCTGGTCATGGGTGGCCTGGGGTTCAACAGAGGCCTTTACACGGTCAGAGGAGTGACCGTCCGTTGGACATCCGGTTTCAAAGGATAAGAGAGCGCAGAGAATCTGGATGTGACTCACGGCACAAAACACAATCCCAAGGGAGGGAGGGGGCAAAAGAGCCGAGATGGTGGCTTGGAGTCTCACACACACACACACACACACACACACACACACACACACTGTCCCTTGCAGGTCTACTCCAAAGCAGATCCCTGAGATTCAATGGGACGAGCATAGAAGCGATTTTAGCCATCGGATGGTCCTTGCAAATCAGCTGCTACCACTAAAAGTCTGTAGAGATTCTCCATCCTCCAGGTTGTGGTTGTCTCAAAAGTGCTTTTTTTTTTTTTTCCCAGGAGGCACCTGGACTTTCTTGTTTTTCTTTGAAGACATTTCGCTTCTCTTCCAAGGAGGTTCTTTAGCTCTGCCTTGATGGTGGGGAATGGAAGGATTTATATTCCTTGCAGACAGTTGGTCATCTGCATCCTTTCAGAGAGTGCTTGAGGCCACTTGGAGGTTCCCCTGTGTCCTCAGGCTCAACTCAGTGGTGCAAATGGATGTGGAGGCTTCTTGAAATTGCTGAGAGGATTGTATTGTGAAGCTGTGCTTTCTGAAAGATATTTTGGCAGTTTCAAGAAGGCTCCACATCCATTTGCACTACTCAGGTGACCCTGAGGACACAGATAAAATTCCAAATGGCCTCAATGACCCTCTCAAAGGATGTAAATGACCAACTGTCTGCAAGGAGTATAAATCCTTCCTTTTCCCACCATCCAGTCAGAGCTGAAGAAGCTTCTTGGATGAGAAGTGAAACGTCTTCAAAAGAAAAAAGCAGAAAGTCCAGTTGCCTCCTGAAAAGAAAAGCACCTTTGGGACAGCTGCTATCCCTTTTTTTAACCTTTAAAAATTAAAAAGACAGGTGACTCTTGACTTAAGACCACAATTATAACATATGTGGGTACATACATAGACAATTTTGTATTTATCTATTTAATCATGCTCATGTAGTAGTGTATGTTGGAGTATGGTGACCCTTTGAGAGCAATTATTACTGTTTAATATTTATTATTATTATTGTTGTTGTTGTTGTTATTGTTGTTGTTGTTATGATGTTGTTGTTGTATTCTATTATTATTCTATTCTACAATGGAGCCCAAAATTTCTGTTGTAATACAAAACATTTGTTAAGTGACTTTTGCCCTGAATTTGGACTTATAACCATGTGATTTCCTTAACAACCACACAATGGTGACCCGCCTAACAACTGTTGGAACATGGTCACAAAATTAAGTCATGCGAGGATTTGACCTGCAACTGCAATGAGTTACCCCCCCAGAATTATGGGGGCTCCACTGTTGTCGTAAGTCGAGGACTATGCCAGCTGGTACATTCTGGGAGTTGAAGTCCACCCCTCTTAAAGAGGCTGGAAGTTGAGAAATACTAATTTAGGAAATGGAAAGTTATGCAATTAACTGCCAAACAACCTCAGATGCAAGAATGGAACAAAATATCATCAGTGTTGTGAAAAAAAATTACTGCAATGCACATGATTATATATCTTGGTTCTTAGCCCTCCAAAATGTTTCAGCAATAAATGTTTTACAGATGGCATTTTTCATCAACATGATTGGCCAAAATGTTTATGGACAGGTCCTCTATATGTTGGAAGTGTAACTGGATACCAGGTTCGTATTATCATACATGGTGGACATGTCCAAAAGCAAAAAAATATTGGATGAAAATATATATTTGCTTGGGAGAAACGATAAAACTGCATATCGATTTGAAACTAGAAATGTTTTTTGTTGGACATCCTGCTGGAAAAGTATGACAAAAGGAACATATATTTGATTTTAGATGTATTAACTGCAGCCAGAATTGTATTTGCACAACAACAGAAAAGTGAAGAGATCCCAACAGATGAGAGTGTAATTAAAAAAAATTAGAATGTGCAGAAATGGACAGATTAACACTTACAATTAAGGAAAAAGAAGGAACTGAATATTTCTTGACGTAGGACTTATTTTATCAATGGTTATTAGATAATAAAAACAGAAGTTAGAAATATGGGGATATAAAAAAGGGGCTAATGTTGTAATAAAGGAGATTTGTTAAAAGTGGACAAGTAAAATATTATCATGATTATAGAATTAATATTGTTGTGATGAAGATTATTTCAAACATTTTGATGATGATTTCCTAAAAATAATTGTACCCAGACATCACAACTGTTGGATTGAAATTGAATTTTTACATGTTATATAAATAAATAAAAAAATGAAGAGGAAAAAAACAAAATGTTTCACCAAGGAATAAAGCTCAGAAATACTTTTTTAAAAAAAAAAAACTAAGCAGCTTAAAAATTCTGCAAAAAAAGGGAATTTGGGTAGACAAAGGGAGGGTGATGCCCGGCCAGAGGAAATACCAATACACACACGCCGTGCAGCTGCCATAAACACTAAAGGGGGCTTGTTCTCCAGACCAGTTGCATGCCAAGGGCAGGAGGGGGGTCAGGGAGAAATTCGGACTTCCTTCCCTTGGCCTTGAATGGGCAGCTGTGTTGGCCCCCCCCCCCCCCCGTCTCCCCTGCACCCAAACTTTGCAAAACTCAACCATGCCCCAAGATGGGCTGATAATCATCAATGTGTTTGAAAGCCACTTAAGGACAGAAGCAGCCAGGATGTCCCAGGAAGGAGGAGCCCAAAGGCAAGGGAGAAAAAACGGGCAGAAAATCCACAGGTCAGGTTACAAAGGGGAAAGGGATGACGGAATCCTAGAGCTGGAAGGGAACTCGGAGGTCATCTAGCCCAACACTCTCTGCCCAAGGCAGGAGAACTTTATTCCAACCTAGACAAAAATGGTTGTCCGGTCTATATTTTTTTGAAAAGCTGCAAAGATGGAGCACTCACAACAAAGTGTCCCATCTGTCTGTCTAGAGCAGGGTGTTAGAGAGACAGACAGGCTAGATAGATGGATGGGCGGGCAACGAGAGGGAGGAAAGGGAGATAGAGAGAGAGATAGAGAGATAGAGATAGAGAGATAGAGAGATAGAGAGATAGAGAGATAGAGAGATAGAGAGATAGAGAGAGAGAGAGAGGGAGGAGGAGGAGGAGGAGGAGGAGGAGGAGGAGGAGGAGGAGGAGGAGGAGGAGGAGGAGGAGGAGGAGGAGGAGGATAGATGATAGACAGACAGACAATAACAGAGTTGGACGGTTACAATATCCTGTATATATTGAGCAAGGGATTGGATGAATATCCAACTCTGTTATACTTTGTTATTCTGTCTATCTGTCTGTCTGTCTATCCATCTATCCATCATCAATCTCTCTCTCTTTCTTTCTCTTTTCCTTCCTTCCTTCGCTTTCTTTCCCTCCTCTTCATTCTTTCCTCCCTCCCTCCCCCATCTCTCTCCTTCCTTCCTTTCTTTCTTTCTTTCTTTCTTTCTTTCTTTCTTTCTTTCTTTCTTTCTTTCTTTCT
>BLBF01000006.1:1055488-1079353 GCA_015471245.1 Laticauda colubrina | reverse complement strand
TCTTTCTTTCTTTCTTTCTTTCTTTCTTTCTTTCTTTCTTTCTTTCTCTTTCTTTCTTTCTTTCTTTCTCTATCTATCATATGTATCTATCCCGTAGAACCATAAGGCTGGAAGAGACCCCAGAGATCATCTACTCCAACTCCAGTTCCCAAAGCAAGAGACCTTATACCACCCTGGCCAAATGTTCAAATGTCCCAAGGAGACCTTTTCTGACCACAAGAAGAATCAATCAATGGCACAGCTTGACCCTTGGACTTCAAAGCGCTCCAACACTGGAATATATGTCAAAAACAGCCCGGACAACCATTTTGACCGGGATGACATATATAAGGTCTGCTGCCCTCAGCAGAGGGCTGGACTAGAAGACCTCCAAGGTTTATTCTAGCCCTAAGATTCTACGTTCTACGTGGTAATTGTCCCACCGTGCTGGGGGGATTAAAACACAAAGCAGCCCAGGGAAAAATCAGATTAAAGGGCCAGGGCTGGCGGAAGTGTGTTGCTCCTAACATGGCTGGCTTTTGTGCTCTTTCTTCCTCCCCTCATTAGTGCAAGCCTCTTAATGAGATTTCGGAGGGTGCTGGCGTGCGAGGGGGCTTGTTCAAGGGAGCCGACTGAGCATAATGTGTTTATGTATAAGCAGGTCAGCCATGCTCTCTGCTCTCTCCTGGGTGCTATAATTTCATTTGCCAGATGCTCATCCCGTGTTGGTGAGCCAAACTTCCCTTCCCAGGGACAACAAATCCACGTTGCCTTCCAGATGTGCCAATGAACCCCTCCCAAGCAGCAAGGCTGCAGAGGACCCCTGGAGGAGTTCACTTAGCGCCCACACAATTCGCTTGATAGCCACACACACACCCCCCCAAAAAAGATTGTAAAATCGAGCAGGACTCAATGAAGCAATAAATCCAGGACTGCCTGTAAACAGTCGGCCGGATTTAAGCTCTGGGGATTTCAACCCTCAGAATTCCCCAGGATGGGAAAAAGCTGACATGGAACAATAACATCCAGGTAATCCTTGATGTACAGCAGTTCATTGAATGACCGTTTGAAGTTATGGCAGCACAGCAAAAAGGAACTTTTTTTCACACTTACGACCATTTGCAGGGTGGAGCAAATGCCACTCTGGTCATGTGATTCAACATTCAGAGGCTTGGCAACTGGCATGGACTTATGACAGTTGCAATGTTCTGGGGGTCATGTGATCCCCTTTGGTGACCTTCGGACCAGTCGAGTCAACAGGGAAACCAGATCTGCTTTATGACCATGTTCCCCACTTAACAACTGCCAGGATTCATTTAACAGCCGAGGCAAAAAAAGGTTGTAAAATGGAGGAAAATTCACTTAACAACCATCTAGCAACAGAAATCTTGGACTTGATTGTGGTCGTACATTGAGGACTTTTTGTAGGCTTCCGGTCTTTTTCCTGAGCTGGCCTACCTCGAAGGGCTGCCAAAATTAAACCCAGTTGGGTCTAGAGATGCAACATGCTCCCTTGCCTCCTATGTCGGGGTAGGTGGTAGATGCCTCTTGTAGGGCAAGGGGTTTCCAAACGTGGCCCCTTTAAGACTTGTGGGCTGGCTGGGGAACTCTGGGAGTTGAAGTCCACAAGTCTTAAAGGGGCCACGTTTGGAGACCCTTGCCTTAAGGGGTTCTTGCCAACCATCCTTAGGGAAGGCAAGCCCCCCTCCCCAAAGGAAACAGGACCAGTTTTCCTGATCAGGGGTCTTGTGCCTCCTACCAGCTGCCCCACAGGCAGGCATTCAACAGGGCTAGAGTTTCCTCTCTGAGGAATTTCAGTTGGACGACCATGTCGCCATTTAGCGGAAAGCAACCCTACAAAATTGCCAGCAACTGCTTTGCATGCATTCACTTCCTGATGTATAAATACACACGTGCCCTTATTCAAAACCGGGAAGAACTGCAGGGGGAAAAAAACCCCACAATTTTTATAAGTGGCACGTTGAGTATTTTAGCTTCCTGATCAGAGCGGGTACGGCTATCCTGGCCACCCAGGGTTCAAACTGTCTTTTTCCAAGCTTGGCATCAAAAGCCTCAGGTTGCGTGCCAGAAAGTCAAGTGCCTTGGGTTTGATATTTAACAAAATGAAACTCAGTGTCCAGATAAGTAAAGTCCTCCACTCAGGCAAGAAAAACCCAAAGGACCCACACAGTCTGGGTGAAACCAGGCTCAGTAGCAGGAACTGGGAGAGGATCTTGGAGTCTTAGTGGACAAGCAGCTAAATGGGAGCCAGCTGTGTGCAGCCGCCGCCAAAAAAGCCAATGCAATCCGAAGTTGCATTAACAGAGGGATACAGTCAAGATCAAGGGAGGTACTAATACCACTCTGTAAAGCCTTAATAAGAGCACATCTAAAATACTGCATCCAGTTTTGGTCACCACATTATAAAAAAGAGGTTGAGACTGTAGAAAAAGTACAGAGAAGAGCAACCAGGATGAGGAGGGGACTGGAGGCTAAAACCTACGATGGATGGTTGCAGGAACTGGGCCTGGCTGGTCTAGGGGAAGAGAAGGACCAGGGGACACCAGAGAGCATCTTCCAGTATTTGAGGGAGGGGCTGCCCCAGAGAGGAGGAGGAAGGAGGCAAGTTCTTTTCTGAAGCACCCAAAGGCCAGACAAGGAATAATGGGTGGGAACTGAACAAGGATAAATTCAGTCTGGAAATAAGGAGAAATTCTCTGTCAGAACAATCCACCCATGGAACAGAAATTGCCTTCAGAAGTTGTGGGAGCTTCATCCCTGGAGGCTTTCAAGAAGAGACTGGACTGCCATTTGTCAGAAATGGTGTAGGGAAACCTGCTTGGGAGGCGGGTTGGACTAGATGATCTGCAAGGTCCCTTCCAACTCTGATTATCTGTTATCTGGCTTGGCACCAAAAGTCCCAGGTTGCAGGCTGTAAAGTCAAGTGCATTGGGTTTGATTCGCCCCGCCACATCAGCCTCATGGGGGGGGGGGGGTTTATTCAATAAACCATGATTAAAGCATGGCTTGTTGCATGTGTGAAATCAGAAAGTGGGATTAGGAATTCTAGTTTGGCCCAGGGATTTTCTCAGGGGAAATTTGCCTCTTAGCTTCCTTCTTCTTCCTCACCGTGGGGTTGCAAAGATCAATGAAGATGCACCCCCACACATACAGAAGAAGATCAATACAATATCAGTGTAATCAATACCTCAAACAATGGGCTTAAACTACCAGAGTAGGGGTTAAGAGGTAAGGGTTGCTGGACCAGCCTTGGAAACCAGGTTCCAGGCCACTCTTAGCCCCTTAGAGCAGTGGTCTCCAGCCTTGGCCAAAGCTGGCTGAGGAATTCTGGGAGTTGAAGTCCACAAATCTTAAAGTGACCAAGGTTGGAGACCCCTGCCTTGGAGGGTTATTGGTTTGGGAAGAGAGGGGGGGGAGAAGAGAATACAGCTAATCCTTGCTTAATGACCAGAACTGGGAACGACAACACAAACATTAAGCAAAGTGGATGCTAAGTGAAACTATAATTGTTCTCCCTATCTGACAACGTGCAAATGTCAACAGTGCAAGGACATTTTCACCACCGTCATAGCTGCAAACAGTTGCTAAATAAGGCTAAATGTGTTAAGCAGAGGGTTCCTGGCAAGATAGAAATCTAACCCACATAGACTACTGGGAATTGAAGTCCACCCATCTTCAAGCATGGTGGCTGTGGAATTCTGGGAGTTGAAGTCCAGCAACCTTAAAACATGATGGTTGGGGAATTCTGGGAGTTGAAGTCCAGCAACCTTAAAGCTGCCATGGTTGAGAAGCACTAAATTAGATATTTCCTAATTTGATGACCACAATCCATTTTTCAAGAGAAAACCGGAAGCATGACATCTGTCATGGAGACCCATCAAAGGCCCGTGAGCTCCCAGGATGTGATTCACACACCCATTACAGGAGGCCCAACCGGCTGACCTTGAACCATCAGCGAAAGGAGAGACCTCTGGCACAGAGGCCCAAACGGGAGTTCCCAGCATGCAGTCACTTCTGCATCCTCTAAAAATGTGAGAAATCAGCAACGATGCAGAGTCCCACCCTGGGTTACCCAGGGGCCACCCACTTTCAGACAACTCCATCACTGCGTTCCCTGTATCGTCCACGCTCTTTGGTTTTCACCTTTTAATTTTCTTTATTAATTTTAATGCTTTTCTAATTGTGCTTTTATGCTATTGCAAGCCGCCCGGAGTCACTTGAGACGTTGATGGGGGAGCCTGTAGGGAATTGCTGAAAGCCTGGCACTCAAGACACATCGGGCATCAACAAGCGCAGAGAGATAAGTAACATCTACGCATCATTCAAAAGGGAGGGGCAAAGAGCTGAAAACAAGACCAAACTACCCCCCATGTCAGCAATCATCACTAAACAGAGATTAACACCAAGATTAGCACTAAACCAACAACCGAGGGATAAACTGACACCCCAGTCAAGGAATTGGCAACTCAGACAAACAAACAGTAAACAATAGTCTAATCCACAGGTCTCCAAACTTGGCAACTTTAAGACTTGTTGGAGTTCAACTCCCAGAATTCTCCAGCCAGCTGTGAAGTTCACAAGCCTTAAAAGTTGCCAAGTTTGGAGACCTCTGATCTAATCAAAGAACCACCAAGAACTGATGGTGAAGGAAGGCACTGTGTATAAGCAGAAGGCAACACACACACATACCCCACTTTTCTAGCACCGAGGACGTTCCCTTGTTGGGTCATGAAATGCCTGCAAGAAAACCACCCAGCTCAGAAAGCACCAAAGACCCCACAGATGTTCTCCTCCTCTTCTTCCGCTCCACAACCCCATCCCTTCTAACACTGATGATGCTACCTAGTTGGGTCACAAAATGCCTGCAAGAAAACAACCCAGCTCAGAGAGCACCAAAGATCCCACAGGTCTATGGAGCTTCTCTCAGCCATCCAGGTCCTGGTTCTCCCAAAGGTGCTTTTTTTCAAGAGGCAATTGGACTTTCTGGTTTTTCTTTGAAGACGTTTTGCTTCTCATCCAAGGTGCTTCTTCAAGGAAAAAACAGAATGTCCAGTTGCCTCTTGAAACAACCACCTTTGGGAGAAAGACCCAACAGTTGTCATTGCCCTCCTCCTCCTCCTCTTCCTCTCCTTAAACCCCACTCAGAAGAGTGGGGAACACTACCCAGTTGGGTCATGAAACCGTGCAGCTCAGAAAGCACCAAAGACACCATGCTTGTGTCTCCTCCTTCTCTCCATAAGCCCCACTCCCTTCTAACACTGATGATGCTACCTAGTTGAGTCATGAAATGTCTGTGAGAAAACCACCCAGCTCAGAGAGCCCCAAGGACCCCATAAATAATGAATCACTCTCTTTAAAAGTGTTGCATCGTGTATGATTTTTCTTTCCAAGAGAGGAAACTGAGACTCAGAAGGGGAGGGGGATCTAGCCATCCCATCAAGGACAAATCCACAAATATACTAAATAGGAGAGAATATTTGTAACTCAAGTTACAAATTTGAATTGTGGGATCCGTGGTGCTCTCCGAGCTGGGCTGTTTTCTTGCAGACATTTCCATCGAAGGATCCTCCCAAATCCTTTGTGTCTTCCGGACACAGCACTCTGCCTTCTCCTCACCACTTAAGCCAGCATCTAATTCCTTTTCCTATCGACAGCATCCTTTCTCCACACACAGTTTCGCTCTCAGGTTGAAACACCGCTTAGAAAAAGCCAAGAAATGGATCAATCCGGACTATCATCAAGTGTTGTACCTGATGATTCTTGACTCTTGACAAATGTATCTTTTCTTTTATGTCCCCTGAGAGTATTTGCACCAAAGACAAATTCCTTGTGTGTCCAATCACACCTGGCCAATAAAGAATCCTATTGCTTTCCCCTTTATTTCTTAAGCGAAGCAATAAACCCTGAAGCTTTCTGCTAAATGGTTTGCAGGTGCAAAGATTAGCCTCCGGGGTCATGAAAAAGTATTTACAAACCAGACAGTTTTAGAAGTGTTGGAGACACAAGGGGCTTTCTTTTTTTGTTTTGTTTTTTGCACAAAGCAGTTTCAGGGGTTGAAGGAAGTGAAAGGTGTCAACAGATGCTCTCTAACCAGGCAAGACATCTAAAGCGAAACAAAACCTCTCTGCAAATGGACCTTGAGGAGAAAAAAAACTCACCCTGGTGCAAAAATCCATTGCCAAAGTTCAAAAGCATCTAAAGTTACCAAGTGGAGGAGGTTGTGTGAGCCAAAGTAAAAAGCGGATTTTATCTGCAGGCGAGATACAGGAGGACAATCCCATAGAAGAGAATATCTGGAGCTGAAATGAGGGGTCTCTGAGTTGAGTTCTTTCCTTGCAGTTGTTTCAGTACCCAACTAGGCAACATCATCAGTGTTGGAAGGGAGTGGAATTGTGGAGAGGAGGAGGAGGAGGAGGAGGAGGAGGAGGAGGAGGAGGAGGAGGAGGAGGAGGAGGAGAAAGATGACGACTGTAGGGTCCTTGGTGCTCTCTTGACCCAACTAGGGAACATCATCAGTGCTAGAAGGGAATGAGGTAAACAGAGTAAATCCCACTCTTTTCTGATGATATAACCTAGTCAGATAATGAAACATCTACAAGAAACAACCAAGTTCAGAAAGCACCAAGTACTTCACAAATGCCTCCTCCTCCTCTCAAGGCTCTCCTTTCTAGCACCGGTGATGTTACCTAGTTTGGTCATGAAACATCCACCAGAAAACAACCAGACTCAAGAGAGCACCAAGCATCCACAATCCTGCTCCTACTCTTCCTCCTACTCTTCGTCTTCCTCCTCCTCCTCCTTCTCCTCCTCCTCTCTTCTTTTTGTCCTTTATTCTACAACCCCCTCCTTCCCTTCTATCATGGGTGATGTTCCCTAGATGGGTCATGAAATGCCTGCCAGAAAACAGAGAGCAGAAAGGACCCCACAGGACTCCTCCACCTCCTCCCTTCTTCTTCTCCTCTACTCTGAAAACCCCACTCCCTTCTAGCATGGATGATGTTTCCTAGTTGGGCCATGAAACGTCCGCCAGAAAACCACCCAGCTCAGAGAGCACTAAGGACCCCAGATGGTAGAAGTCTCCATCAGGCCATCCAGAAGCTAAGTCAGACGACGCTCCTTGAAACGACAAAACCTCCCCAAATCCAACCCTAAGGCCTTCTCCACCAAAGCGGGAGAAAAACCTCCTTTAAAGCTGATCAGAAGTTGTGAAGTCCCACAAATGCTGCTTAAGACTTTGGGCCAAAATAAACCAACCGCCCTCCTCACTTTTCATCTTTTCAGGGTCTTGTTTAAGGGATTAGTTGCACCTGAATTAATAGATGCCCCTTGAACCGAAAGGACTCAATATCCCTCTCCTTGAACCCATAGAGGAGGGGGGGGAAACTCAAATAAACTACAGTGTTTATCAAGCATGGTCACTTTAAGTCATGGGGACTTCAACTCCCAGAATTCCCCAGCCAGCTGGGTGTTGAAGCCCCCCCCCCTTAAAGTGGCCACACTTGATAAACACTGCACTACTAAATCTATTCCCAACCAAAGAGGGGGGGGGAAGGAAAAAATTGAGCCACCAAACCTCTCAATTTTGGCCTGCCCAAGCCACCGGTTCTCAAGACTTCAGCTATGTGTGTCCTGCTTTCTCAAAAGACTTCTGAATAATCATGCAAGTCCTTTGACCTCTGATCACGAAAAACCACAGAAAAGGAACTGAAAAAGTCAGAAACACCCAGAAATCCTTTACAAAAAAAGAAACTGGAGTGCTTCATCGTTGAGAGAAAGTCAAAGGCATTGCAAACATCACTCACAGCCCCTCAAATCATGGGAAGCCTCAGCTCATTGGTTTAAATCAGAATTAAAGGAATTAAAGGCTGGCCAAGAATTAAAAGAGATTCCTTTTTTCCCCCCTTAGGTGGTTATTAAAGTCCTTTCTGATCAAATCTGATCTGATTTGAAAACCAGCCATCCCTCTCTTTCTCCAAGGGGCCCCGGTGAGTAGAAAATACAGGTAGTCCTCAACTTACAACACTCCATTTAGTGACCGTTCCAAGCTGCCAGGGCACTGAATAAAGTGACTTTTGATCACATTTACAGATTACAGATGAACAGAGCTGGAAGGGACCCTGTAGGTCATCTAGTCCAACCCCCCGCCCAAGCAGGAGACCCTACCCCATTTCTGACAGAGGGCAGTCCAGTCTCTTCTTGAAAGCCTCCAGGGATGAAGCTCCCACAACTTAACAGATAACCAGAATTGGAAGGGACCTTGTAAGAGATCTAGTCCAACCCCCTGCCCAAACAGGAGACCCTACATCATTTCTGGCAACTTCTGTTCCACTGAATATAGAATAGCAGTGTTGGAAGGGACCTTGGAGGTCATCTAGTCCAACCCCTTGCCCAAGCAGGAGACCCTATACCATTTCTGACAGGTGGCACTCCAGTCTCTTCTGGAAATATTTCACAGTTACAATCGTCGCAGCATTCCCCCATGGTCATGTGGTCAAAATTTGGACGCTTGGCAACTGACTCATATTTCCGACAGCTACAGTCACCGTGGCAAGAAAAGTCATACAATGAGGCCAAGCTCATGTCACAAATGTTTCATTTAGCAACAGAAATGTTAGGCTCAATTGTGGTCATAACTCCAGGACTATCTGTACAGGGGTTGTTGGAGGACAGCTATTAGTTTAGTGTCCATTCAAAATTGTAACTAAACTGGAAAAAGTGATTTCAGAGCAGTCCTCGCACTTACAACCGCTGCAGCATCCCCATGGTTACAGGATCAAAATTTGGATGCTTGACTCATATTTATGACGGTCGCAGTAATTCTGAGGTTCATGCAATTCCCCTTTTGGGACCTTCTGACAAGCAAAGTCGACAGTGGAATCCAGATCCGCTTAACGACCGGGTGACTAACTTAAATGCAGGGAGGAACGGAGAAGGGAGCAAAGTGGATTAGGGGAGAGGAAAAGGCCCTGATCCCCTTCATGGGCTGCAGTGATTCACTTAACACTGGGGCAAACCAATCTGTAAAATGGGGACAAACCTCACTGTACCCGTCTCACTTAGTAACAGAAACTTTGGGTAAAACTGCGGTCGTAATTCAAGGATTTCCCATCCAATGAAAATAAAAGATTTTATTTCAAAGAAAGAACATGTGCAGGATGAACAGAAGAGGGGGAAAAAATGACATCAAGTATCGAATTCGGAATCCTTTTAGCATGATAAAGTAACTAATTAAAGATTGCAGCTAATTACATTTTGCATTTACGTGGAGCGACTACCGTGGTCCTCGACTTATGGCCTGGGGTTTAGCAAAGTGTTTGAAGTTACAACGGCAGTGAAAAAAGTGACTCAGAAGTGGTCCTCACACTTACGACGGTCCTAGCGTCGCGGTGACATGATCCAACTTGGGCGACTGGCAAACATTTACAAATATTGCAGCATTCTGGGTGAGGTAATTTCCCCCCAGCTTCTACTAAGCAAATTCAATGGGGGGGGGGGGGAGGCCGGATTTGTTTAACGATGTTTGATTCACTTAACGGCCGTGTGATTCGCTTAAGAACCACGGCAAGTCTCTTAATGACCGTGACGAAAAGACATTAAAGTCAGACTTGTTTAACAACGGCCTCGCTTAGCACTGGAAGTTTTGGCTCCCCCTTACAGTCGTAACTCAAGGACTTCTAGCCCAAGCTGTTTCTATAGCAATAAAGTTATCCCATTTTTTTAAAAAGACCTGAAGTTTCGTTTTTCTTGGAGCATAAAATCCAGAAGCGATTTCCCAATGGAAGCCAAAGCAAACAGGATGGTTCAAACCGTTGCCTTCACCATCTCAATCAAATTCATATTTCTTTTTCCCATCGAGTTCTCCGCTGGGAGAAATAATAAATCTTTCTCTTTACACTGATTGGATTTTCTACATCCTCAAATGCCTGCGATGTCTGCATTATCTCTCAAAGATCTGCATTATCTCTCACACTCTTTTGTCCCAACAGCTACTAAGGGAAAACTTCTTCGTCTCAATTTTATGCTGGCTTCAAGAAATATTCATGCCAAGGATTAACCAGAAAGGCAGGAATTCCGGTCAGACCAGGTTTATGATCTCAGCTTGATTCAGGGAGATATTTTGGGTGGGGGGGAAGGAATGGGAAGGAAGAGAGACCTTTGCCCAACTCCCCTTCACTTCAGTGGGGCACGATTGGTACCTTCCCAGCTGAATGACCACCATTAAGCAAATCCTTTCTCCTTCTAACACTGATGGTGTTATGTAGTTGGGTGATGAAACGTCTGCAAGAAAACAGCCACGAATTGTCCTCCTCCACCTCTTTCTCCTTCTCTTTCTTCTTCCCTTTCTCCAACTCTTTCTCCTCTTCCTCTTCTTCCCGCTCCTCCTCTCTGTAGTCCCAACTCCCGTCTACCACTAATGATATTACCTAGTTGGCTAATGAAATGTCTGTGCCGTTGTGACTGCAGTCACTAAATGAATGGTTGTAAACTGAGGACTCCCTGTTTCTGAAGAGCTGTTCTGCTCGCTTCAAGCCTTTCACAAACTTCCTCCAAGCCCCTTTTCCCAAATATAATTGCTAAAAAGAACAACTATTGTAAAACCAGCTCAATACCTGTGCTTTGCTCCGAAACTATGTAGCTGGGCTTAGTTTTTGGGAAGGAAAATAAGCGGGGGGATTCTGCCTCTGCCTACCAGCATCCATCGGTATTCATCTGGCTAGCATCCTGTCGGTGTGTGAGAGATTTGAGGGCTGTTTAGAAACTGAAACAGTATTTGCTGTGTGAGCAAGGAGACAGCAAGGAGCCTGGGCATGGCTTAGCTCAACTGTTCTGTACTAAAGCTGATTGGTGCTCTGAAACTGAAACTGAAACTCTTCTCCTCTGCTTGTGTTTTGCATTTGGAAGAGATTTCTTTCCAGGTGGGGAGAGGGAGTAAAACTCCTCAGCATCAGAGTGCGTTGTTAATAATAACAATAACAATAACAATAACAATAACAATAACAATAACAATAACAATAATAATAATAATAATAATAATAATAATAATAATAATAATAATGGAAATACTCTAAATGCTCTGAGGGTCCTTTGGAAAAATCCTTTCTTAGTGAGCCCCTAGAAGCCAAGAAGAAGATAGGTGCCAAATTTCAGGTTTGTGGCCTTTACAGTTCTGGAGATTTTGTGATGATGAATGAGGGGTATTTCGCTTTTAGATAGATAGATTTAAACCAACCCAGCCCCTAAAAGCTTAACTTCAGCCTGTTTAAAATGCCCTTCGAAGAAGACAAATTGAGAAAAAAAAATAGCTCCAGATTAAGTGTTTCTGCAATGCCAAGGACATCATAACAACAGTTGTGTTGGTTTTCACTATCCGATTTTACACCAACATCCCTTATTCTGTATCTCTGCTTTTAAGCGCTTCTCCCATATTTGCAGATTCTCAGCTCTTCTCTTTGCAGGTGGCAAAAGTTGTCTTTCACTATTTTGCAAATTGTTGCAAGGTCTGACACACTCACACAGAGAATGCTGCAATAAGTGGAAAGGACCAGGTGTAAGTCACTTCCCTCGACCCCAGTCCGGTTGTAACTTCAAACAGTCACTAAGCAAAAGTTGATAAGTTGATTTATATTGATTTATATTCTTTGAGCATCAAACATGGTCAACCCGCCCACTCACCCACCCACTCCCATGAAGGTCTGTTCCCAGGTGCAGATGCTCCCCCAACCTGTTGTTTCTCGGTTGTTATTGTACTTCTGCAAATTGCTGTGCGTACACACTTCCCCTCGTGGGGGCAGCTGTGGCGGCTGTGGCGGCTGTGACTGGATGACTGGCTGGCATTAGCTTGCCATGCACCCTGGGTTTACACTGGGGGAGGCGGGGAGGAATATCCAGCTCAAATGCAGGATTTAATTTCAGGTATTCACACATAAATACCACGGTGGAACCACATAGCAGGAAGCCAGCTCAGACACAAGACCAAAGAAACGAAAGCAGCCTGCTCAGAAACAGAAGGAGGCTGCTATAAGAAGACCCTCAAGCATTAGGGGTTGGAGGGCATGCCTGGAATTGATAGGATATTTGTAGCTCAGGGTCGAATTGTGGGGATCTTTGGTGCTCTTTGAACTTGGGGTTTTTTTTTGCAGACGTTTCAGGACCCAACTAGGGAACATCATCCGTGCTAGGAGGGAGGGGGTTACCAGGTAGGAGGGGGAGGAGGAGGAGGAGGAGGAAGAAGAAGAGGAAGAGGAGAAAGACTGTGAGGTCCTTGGTGCTGTCTGAGCTTGGTGGTTTTCTTGCAGACGTTTCATGACCCAACTAGGGAACAGCATCAGTGCTAGAAGGGAAGGGAGTTTATGTAGAAGGAGAAAGGTGAAAGGGGGGAGAACAGAGGAGGAGGAGGAAGACTGTGGGGTCCTTGGTGCTCTCTGAGCTGGGTGGTTTTCTTGCAGACCTTTCACGACCCCACGAGGTGACCTCATCAGTGCTAAGAGAGAGGGGAGGTTGCTCCCTATTTATATACAGCACCTTGCCCTGCCCGTGTTGGTGGGAATGTGCCCTTCTTCTCCCTGGCAGCTCCTGGGTGAGGCTGGGCCAGAACAGACCCTCTCCAGCATCCAAGCCCAGCAGAAAAAAGCCATCTGTCAATGGGGTGGTGGAGACTCAGAGGGGGCAGCCCACCCTGCAAGGGAGCCCACTCAGCACGGGCGCCCTTCACCCTCCTGGCCCATCCTTGGGACTGCCCCTTCCATCATCCCCAGCCTTGCCGCCTCCCCCACCAGCAGAAAAGGTACGGGAAGCCTTCCCCGGAAGGTGGACGGCTTCCTGCACTGGCCTGCCCAACGAGGCCACTTTGGCTGTTCAACCAGGCAGGCTGGCATCCCCCCCCCCCCCCCCCCCCGCAGTGAGGAGAGGTCAGCCATGGAGCAACGCCGCCAGAGGAGAAGGAGGCTCTGTTCCCCGGCCCTCCTTTCCTGGCAGGCGGAACAGGCCTCCCATTCTTCCGGCTTCATAAAAGGAGGCGCCAATCGCCGCCCCCCCCCCCCAATTCACTTTAAGAGGAAAGAGGAAAACTCCCAAACTCGGCCGGCCGGCCGGAGGGGACTGCGGCCTCCCTGCCCTTCCCAAGGGGCCTGGAGAGGAAAATCTTCCCAGGGCCCAGAGGTGGCCCTCCCCCACCAGGGACCCTAGAGGGAGGGGGGAATCCCTGCCTGAGGTCCCTTCCTGCTCTCTCACCTGGCCCAGAAGAGAGAAGAAGGGGGAGGGGTCTCCCGAAGCCGGGCGGACTTCAACTCCCAGAATCCCCCAGCCAGCTATGCTTAAATCTCTTGGGATCCCTTCCTCAGCAGTCTCTCCATTTTAAGTTAGTTCTCTTCAGTTCTGGGAGTTGGTCTTCCAACTTTGCTGGCTGGGGAATTCTGGGAGTTGAAGCCCTCCAGGCTGAAAGGGGCCAAGGTGGGAGACCCCTGACTTAGGTGAGCCTTCTGGTCCCTTCCAACTCTATCATCCCTAGCTAGCTGGGGAACTCTGGGAGTTGAAGTCCTCAAGACCCTGAGACCCCTGCTCCTGAGGAAATCTAGCCAAGCCTCAGTGTTCACGGCTCAGCTTGGGCGGCCACACAGGGGCTGAAGAGAGCTTGGCGAGCCATGCTTGACCTCCAGGGCATCGGGGAGGGGGTTGGCATTCTTCTCCAGCACAAAGAGCCATTCTTCCCCTGGGGGCTTCGGGGGGGGGGGGAAAATGGGGGGGGGGGGGGCCCTGCCTCCTCCTCCCTCCAAAAGTTATTTCCCAACAGACAGGAGGAAAGCCGGAATCTTTGGCTGCTCTAGAGGCTGCGCAGATCTGACTGGGGCATCTGGTCTCTTCCAAAGCCACAAATAATGTCCAAGTGGGTTTCTAAAGGGGGGGGGGGGAGAGGAGATACAGTTCCCCCTCCCCCAGTATTCCAGACCCCCAGCACAAAGGACCCACCCCACCTCCCTGCGCAAGGCCTGAGCCAGGCAGCCTTTTGCAAAGATGCCTCATACCAGCTTGGAAAAAGTTTGACTTCCTACCAGATACAGGTGGCCTCGAATTACGACCACAATCGAGCCCAGAAATTTATGTTGCAGACATAAATTGGAGTTTTTATATATTATTGTTTTTTTAAAAAAAATATTGAACAAAAAGAAAACATTTAAAAATAGTGAACATGCTGCAATCATCCTGACACACCTAATTGTCATACATAATTATTTCGGGTGACCCATAATACATATGTACATCATATATACATCCATATCAACAATTCTTTATACTGCTAATCTGTTATCTTAACATCCTTATGTCATTTTAGTTCAAGTTTTAAGTCCTTCCTTTTTCCCAACCAGTGGTCAAATTTATCCCATGCTTCAGAATATTCAGACGCGTCTTTATTTTTTAATTCCAACCATAGTTTATCCATTTCTGCGCATGTCCATGTCTTTTTAATTCTCTCCGCTTCATGTTATTATTATTAACGCGCTCTGATGCTAAGGAGTTCTACTCCCCCTCTCCAACTGGAAAGAAATCTCCTCCAAAGGCAAAACACATGCAGAGGAGTTTCAGTTTCAGAGCACCAAGCAGCTTTAGTACAGAACTGTTGAGCTTAGCCACACCCAGGCTCCTTGCTGTCCCCTTCTTGCTCACCCAGCAAATACCGTTTCAGTTTCCAAGCAGCCCTCAACTCTCTCCCACACTGACAGGACGCTATCCAGATGAATACCCATGAATGCTGGTAGGCAGAGGCAGAATTTCTTTCCCCTTATTTTCCTCCCCCCAAATTAAGCCCTACCGCATAGTTGCGTAGCGAAGCACGGATATCCAGCTAGTATAGTAATATGGTCATTAAGTGAATCTGGTTTTCCCATTGACTTTGCTTGTCAAGTGGTCGCAAAAGTGGGACCTACGACCATCATAAATACGAATCATTTGCCGACCTTCCGAATTTGGATCCCATGACCAAGGGGGTGTTGCAATGGTCATAAGTACGAAAAATGGTCCTACGTCTCTTTTTTCAGGGTCATTGTCCCTTCGAACAGCCACTAAACGAACTGTTGTAAGTTGAGGACTAGCTGTACTCAGAAGGCCAATATAGAAAGGAGATTTGGCAAATGAATCCAGAGCTGATCTTTATGGGTAGACCATCACTTACAACCATTCGTTTAGCGACTGTTCAAAGTGACAAGGGCCCTGCGAAAAAGTCGTTTCCAGGTAGTCCTTTAGCGACCACTGGAGAGTCATTTGTCCGGGATGGTATACGTTCTCCAGCTGGAGCAGGGGGTTGGAGTTGATGATCTCCAAGATCCCTTTCATCTCTGTCATTCCATGATTCTCAAAGGGCCTCCTGCTTGAGCAAGGGGGTTGGACTTGATGATCTCCAAGGTCCTCTCCAACTCTTATTCTGACCACTCGAAGTTGCAATGGCACTAAAAACAGTCACTTGTAAGTAGTCCTTGACTTACAACCATCCCTTTCATGTCCATTTGAAATTCCAATCACCCTGCAAACGGTGACTTACAACCAGTCCTCGCACTTATAACCATCACAGCATCCTGACAGACGCATGATCAAATTCCAGGGCTGGCAACTGGGATGCCCTTACAACAACTGCAACTTCCCCAGGGGCACCTGACGGGCATTTGGGACCTTCCCAGCCATCTCCTGACAAGCCGGATTCACTTAACGACCTAGGATCTATTTAACAACCACCACGATTCATTTTTAACAACTGTGGCAAGAAAAGAAAAGGAAAATGGGGCAGAACTCACTCTCAATGTCCAACTACCTGGCACAAGTTGTAATCCTCAATTGTGGATTTAGTGCCAGTCCTTGAACCTCTGTGTCAGAGGGCCAGGAATAAACTAAAATAAAGTAAAATAAAATAAAGCAAAATAAAATGTAACATAAAGTAAAACAAAATCATAAAAAATAAAGTAAAATAAAATACAAAGTAACATAAAGCAAAATAAAACATTAACACACAAGTCCACAACATACAACATGGATCCCAAGCTCAGTTGGTGCTCCAGGGCTTCTCTCCGGCCTCCTGGGCAACCTTGGCACCTTGGTGCCCCTCCAGTTCCAAGATGTTGCTAAACACAGAGACCCCAGCCACCCACCTCAAGGCTTTCAGAGATGGGGGGCAGCCCAGCCCCCTACAAAGGAAGGGGCAACCCCCCCCCACACACACACACACAACCTGCTGTGCGATTCTGCTCTGGGTTTAGCCAAGGGGCCCCTTCGGAAACACCAAAGAGAACCCAGAAAAGTGGGAAATCTGGACTTTGGAAGGCTTGTCGGGGGGGGGGGGGGGGGAGCAGGACCGAACTATGGCCTGTTGTTGTGACAATCATTGGTTAGTCGAGTTTCTGCACCAACTGAAGCCGGAGCAACTCTGGGCAGCTTCTCCAAAGATTGGAAACACCAATCGAACCGTGGAGGTTTGATTCTTACCAGTGAAGGGCAGCAGCACTAGATCTTGCAGGTTTACTACCGGCCCATTTCCAGGTCCAGAAGGGGCATCCTGAGAGCCTCCATCTTGCTGCCCCCTCCCCCTTTTTCTAAAAAAATAAAAATAAAAACCAGCAAGAAATGGCATGTACAACAGCTGGCATGTACAACCTTTCCGGTTGCAAAAATTCCAAGAAACCACCAAGGACCTCACACTCCTCCTCCTCCTCCATTCTGCAAACCCCACTGCCTTCTAGCACTGATGGTGTACCCTAGTTGGGTCAAGAAACATCTGCAAGAAAACCACCAAGCTCAGAGAGCACCAAGGACCCCACAATCTTCCTCCTCTTCCTCCTCCTCCTCTCCACAAGCCCCACGCCCTTTTAGCACTGATGGTGTTACCTAGTTGGGTCATGAAACATCTGCAAGGGCAGGATCTGCACCAGGGACACACACATCCCTGTACTCTAGAAATGCACAAAAGGAGATGGAGAATTTGGTACCCAGAAATTGTGGGGTGGGACGGTACAGGAGCTGCAGAATTATCACCAAAAGTTACCAATTCTCTCCCAAGATGCTCTTGTCCCGACCACCTCAAGGCACCAACCATATTTTATTTCCCCCAATGGAAGAGAATACAGGCAGTCCTTGACATTTGTTAAGTCAGTTTTGCCCCATTTTACCAATTTTCTTGTTCCCGTTGTTAAGTGAATCAGTGGTTATGATAGTAACATGGTCGTTGAGTGAATCTGGCTTCCCCATTGATAGAAAGTTGCACAAAGGGAGTCACGTGACCCTGGAATGCTGCAACGGTCATAAATACAAACCAGTGGCCAAGTGTCTGAATTTTGATCACAGGCCCACGGGGGATGCTGTAACCGTTGTACGGGTGAAAAACGGTCATATGTCACTTTCTTCTGTGTCGTTCTAACTTTGAACGGTCACTAAATGAACTGTTGTAATGAATTAAATGAACTACCTGTAGTTCTTCCTCAGTATTAAACCAACCCCTCTCCCTTTTGGCACTGATGTTGTTACTTAGTTGGGTCATGAAACGTCTACAAAGAAGCAACCAAGCTCGGAGAGCACCCAGGACCCCATAGTTGTACTCCTACTCCTACTCCTCCCTCCACTCCACAACCCGGAGTCCCTTCTAAGAACTTATGTTACTTAGTTGGGTCATGAAACATCTACAACCAAGCTCAGAGAGCACCAAGGACCTCATAGTTGTACTCCTCCCTCCCCCCTGCAAATCCACTCTCTTGTAGCACTGACAATGTTCCCTAGTTGGGTCATGAAATGTCTGCAAGAAACCCACCAAGCTCAGAGAGCAGCAAGGACCCACCAGTCCCCCTCCTCCTCCTCAGAAACCCTCCTCCCTCTTAACACAGATGGTGTTAGCTAGTTGGGTCAGGAAACATCTGCCAGAAACCACCCATCTCAGAGACCATCATGGCCCCGCAGTCGGTCGCCTCTTCCTCCTCCTCCTCCTCCTCCTCCTCCTCCCTCTCTGCAAAGCCCATTCCCTTCAAAGCACTAATGATATTACTTCACTGGGTCATGAAACCTCTGCAAGAAAACAAGCCAGCTCAGAGGCTCAAGGAGGCCACACTCCTCCTCCTCCTATCCACAATTCCCACACCCTTCAACCACTGATGGTGTTACCTAGTTGGGTCATGAAAGGTCTGCCAGAAAACCCCCAAACTCAGAGACCCCCACACATATTTTCTCACTCAGATCAAGGGGAGATCCAGCCACTTTCTCAATTTTTCAACAAATCCTTTGGGAAAGCGCATCGCTCCAACCACCTTGGCACAAAACAATCAGCGGCACGAACTCTCTCGAACACCCAGAGAAAGCCCACCCCGTCACCTTTCCAATCCCCCCCCCCCCCCCCCCGCTCTCTCTCCCGCCCCAGACCAGCTTCCAGAGCAGGGCGGACTACATTTCCCATCGCTGCCCCGGCTTGGGAGAAGTTGCAGCCTGGCCCTGAAGAGAGGAAGAGCTTTGAGGAAGCTGAGGGGAGGCTCGTAAGGCTGTGGAGGTGCCAAAGACCCAGCTGTGCAGGTAAGAGGAAGAGCAGAAGGGAAGGGAAGGGAAGGGAAGGGAAGGGAAGGGAGGGGGGAGGGCTAATGTCTGGGGAAGCCCCTCCCCACCCAAGCCCTGGAAACCCGTCTCTTTTTGGAAAGAGGCTGGAGGCTCCGTGCCTGGCGAAGCATCGACGGACGGCGGGTCTGGCCGTGCCTGGAGCTGCCTAGCCGGGTGAAAAGCGGGGTTCGGGGAGGGAGGGGGGGAGCGGGCCACCCCCCCTCTTGTAGCACCCTGAGCGCCCCCATCTCCTGGCACCCTCCGGGGAGATGGGGCCGCGCCGAAGGGGACTGGAGCCGCTGCCGCCTCTCTTTCTCCCCCTTCTCGCCTCCTTTTTCTTTCCTTTTCCCTCCTTCTCTCCTTCTTCCTCTCCTCCTCCTCCTCCTCCTCCTCCTCTCCGCAGGCGGCGACTCAACAGGTGAAGTTTCCCGGCGCCGGGAGAAACGGGGCGAGGGTCCCCTTCCCCGGCCCAGCCACTTACTTCCCTGCGGGGGCTTCGGGGGGCTCCCAGCCCAGGGCCCCCCTCGGGGCCTCGGCGCGTCCTTCGGCGGCGCTGCGCTCGGGGCGGCTGCGGGCGGAGGGAGGAGCGGGTCGCGCCGCCTTCCGCGGCCAGAGGCGCCGGGGACGGACCCGCCCGAGCTCCGCCTTCGCCCGCCGAGCCGAGGGAGGCTCCGCGGGGCCGGCAGCTCTTGGGCTCGCTCGCTGCCTTCCTTGCCCGCGGCCGACGGGTTGGGGCATCCCCGCCCTTCCCGAGCTCTGGCCGGGCGTCGGGGGCTGCGTTCAGACGGCAGAGAACGGGGAAACGGTCGCCCCGGAGCCCGTCCCCACGACCGGTGAATGATCCGGGTTGAGACGGCCACGAAAACCAGTGTTTCTCGATCGCAGAAACTTGAGGAGGGGTGCACTACAACTCCCACAATTCCCCAGCCAGTAGGTGTTCAGGCCGGGGGGGGCTTCCACCCCCAGAATTGCCCAACCAGCGAGCTTTAAGATGGGTGGACTCCAACTCCCAAATCCCCCAGCAGGCATGGTTTGAGGGGTGGGCTGCGCTCCCCAAGTTCATGCAGGTTGGTTCTTAACCCAGGAGACCTCAAAGATCAAAGTGTGGGCAGAGTTACGGCCCCGTAATTCGCCCGCTCCATCTTTGCGCCTTCTGACTTGTTAAATCGTCCAGCGTGAATTAATGCAACCTCTATGAAAGGAAGAGGAAGACTGAGAAAGGGGTGGCCATGCAATCCCACAGGTACATGGGTGTGAAACTGATTTTCTGGGCACACCTTTTTAACTGGGATTTTGTCCACAAAATTAAGGCCACCCATCCCACTTCCACAAATCTGGCCAATTAATGATTAATTAATTTAAAAAGAGTGCGGAGAAGAGCAATAAATATAATTCGGTGGCTGGAGGCTAAATCATGTGAAGAACCATTTGAAGCAGGGGTGGGATTCTAACAGTTGGCACCTATTTGCAAGAACCGGTTATTTGCATTCTAAGCAGTTGGGAGACCCGGTTGTTTGAGGAAATTACTGGGCTAAGCCTGTAAGGAAGGCCGGAAGGAAACATTCTGGTGTTGCTGACAGAAACTGCCTCTCCCCTAACCCTTGTTACATTCTTGGCAGGACAAGACTTTCTGTCTCTGGAACTTCTCTGGAGTTTTTTTCCCCTCCTTTGCTGGTACTTTGCTTGTGTGGAGTGATCAAAGTTACAATGGCACTGAAAAAAGTGACTTAGGACCATTTTTCACACTTATGACTGTTGCAGCATCCCCACAGTCATGAGTGGCCAGGCAAGGAGATGTGTGCCTCGACGTGAGTGATGTTGAGTTGGCAGTGAGAACAATAAACCAGTGGAACTGCTTGCCACCAGAAGTTGTTGCTCCATCACTGGAGGCTTTTAAGAGGAGATTGGACATCAATTTGTCTGAAATGACATAGGATCTCCTGCTTGAGCAGGAGTTGGACTAGAAGACCTCCAAGGTCCCTTTCAACGCTCTTGTGCTGAAATCTCCAGTCAATCTTCTCTTCAACTATTTTCCCTTCCAACTCTGCTGTACTGTTAAATTAAACTGTAACAAGTCAAACAAATAAAGAGAAATTGTGTTACCATTTTTTGGGGGTATCTGGGGCTTTGTTTTTATATAGGACTACAGCAGCAAGCGTGTTTATATGCCCAAAGATGGAGAGTAATCTTCAACTTATCACCACAATTCAGCCCAAATTTTCCATTGCCAAGCCAGGCAGTTAGAAATTAATGGAAGTGCCTGGGAATTGGGGGAATTGGTTGCATTGCTCAGAGAATAGAATACAATTCTTTATTGGCCAAGGAATTTTTCTTGTTGCAAATGCTCCCACTATACATAAAAGAAAAACATTCATCAAGAATCATAAGGTACAACACTTTGTGATAGTCATAGGTTACTAATAAGCAAACAAATCCTACTAGGAAAACAAATAAAACAATATACATTGTAAAGATACAAGCAACACAGTTATAGCCGCAAGTGGCAGGAGATAGGTAATAGGAAGGATGAGAAGAATAATAGTAATACAGTCTTAGTAAATAATTTCACAGTGTTGTGAGAATTAGTTGTTTAGCAAAGTGATGGCCTTGGGTGGGGGGGGAGGAAACTGTCCTTGTGTCTCGTGCTCCATAGGGTCGTTTTGAGGGAAGGAGATGAAACAGTTTATGTCTGGGATGTGAGGGGTCCGTAGGTATTTTCACAGCCCTCTTTTGGACTCGTGCAGGATATACAGGTCCTCCATGGAAGGCAGATTGGTAATTTTTTTTTTTTCCTGCAGTCTTAATTACTCTCTGGAGTCTGTGTCTGTCCTGTTGGGTTGCAGAGATTGCCTGACATTTAATCAAAATTAATTTAATTAAATGTCAGACAATCTGGTGACCATTGATAAATTTCTTACAGGATAAAGAGAAGAATCAACTTTTGACCTTGGGTTTTGAAGATTACATTGGGTTTGAGTAAAGAAATACTGTGTATTTTAAATGTTATCAGATGCAAATAACCTTAACTTTAAAATATACAGTTTTTTAGATGACATCAAAAATACATTTCATGAACACTGATTTTTAGTAAGTTGACGGTATTTTAAAATATTGTAGAGATTGGTGTTATTTCTTTAAATGTAGCTACGATTGTTTTGTTAATCTCCCTGTATTAAAAGAAACCTTTGTTATATTCTTTTCGTGTATATTTGTCACTTTTAATGTGTTTTGCAATATTCCCTTTCCTTTTTCCTTGTATGTTAATTTGTATTTTAATGTATGATGTCGAAACCTAATGAAGATACTATTTCTAAAAATCATATCATGTGTATTTCTTATTTATTAGATTTTTCCTGCCTTTATTATTTTATAAATAACTCAAAGCGATCAACAGGCCTCATACTCCCTTCTCCTATTTTGCCCACAACAACAATCCTTTGAGGTAGGGTGGGCAGAGAGAGAGAGAAAGGGACTGCCCCAAGGAAACCCAACCAGCTTTCACAACTACGGCAGGATTACAATTCCCCTTCTCCTGGTTTCTCGGCCAGCACCTTTAACCACAAGACCAAACCACCTGTGGGGGAACTCTTTATAGGGTTTCAAACATCTTTATTTTTATCGTGGCGACCAAAACTGGATGCAATATTCCAATATTACCAAGGCTTTATTAAGCGACATAACTTCTTTTTTTTCTTCTTTTAACAATCCTGTAATGTTTTGTATCAGGGCAGCTGAATGGAGCTTGAACATTTACGGTCCGGATGCCCTTCTTGACGCCTTCACAGAGTTCACAGCAAACAATTACTCATTGCGCCCAGAGACAGAAATATCTGCTGCTGCCTGGGATCGAACTCACAGCCTCCACCTCTAGGCCACCATTCTCACGTGATCTTGATTCTATCCCTCTGTTAATGCAGTTTAGGATTATGTTGGCTTTTTTGGCTGCTGCCACACACGGCAGGCTCCTATTTAAATGATTGTCCACTCGGACTCCGAGATCCCACTCCCAGTTCCTGCTGTTGAGCCAGGTAGTAGCTGTACTCCAGGTAGTTCTTGACTTACGATCGCAATTGAGTCCAACATTGCTAAGTGAGACATGGCAAGAAATGTCATTGAAAAGGTCACAAAGCTATTTCTTTACCCTCGGAGTTAAAAAAAAGGCCTTCACCATGAGCAGATGTGTTCTTGTTTCGTCTCGGAGTTTATCCATCACATCAAGGCAGTGGTGGGGTTCAAATTGTTTTACTACCAGTTCTGTGGGCGTGGCTTGTGGGCGTGGCAGGGGAAGGTTACTACAAAATCCCCCTTCCCTCCCCACCCCACTCACCTGCTTTCCAGCTCCGTTCTCCTGGGCAGGGCAACCCAAGGAGACCCAGCCGATCAGCTGGGACTCAATGGGAAGCAGAGAAGAGGTGGGGTTGGCCAGTTCTCCCAACTACTCCAAATTTCCGCGACCGGTTCTTGAAAACCAGTCAGAACTGGCTGAATCCCACCTCTGCATCCGGGGGGGGGGGGGGGGGGGGGGCGAGTCCTTTCCTTCCCTTCATAGCAGAGGAACCTGCTGAGCTCTTGAGAGAAATGAAATTCCTGGCAGATAGATTTTTATTCATGTTCTTAGGATGCATCATATCGGATTAATTTTCAGGGAATTAATTTGCAAATGAAATTCGCCCATTTTGGGGGGTGGGGTTGGTGGTGTAGCTGCTTGACTCAGACAGTTGACCAACTTTTGCACCTGTTTGTCCAGGAATTCAAACTGGGTTTGTGCAAAATGTGAGTGTCCCGCCCAGGAACTGACTGCAAATTCTTTGGGATGGAAAGCAGAGACGGCCAAGAGGCCGAAAGAGAGATTGAAAGAAAGTGTGCAGGGGAATGACATGGAGTCCTCGACTTTTGACAGTTCCTTTTAGGACTGTTTGAAGTTGCACCATTGAAGTGACTTACGACTGGTCCTTGCACTTATGACCGTCAAGGCACACTCATGGTCACACGATCAAAATTTGGGCCCTTGCCAACCGACGGTAATTCCAATGGTGGCAGCATCCTGGGGGTTACGTGGTCCCCGTTTGCGACCACCCCAGCCAGCTTCCAACAACCAAAAGACACCTGAAATCTTCTTCATCTCTAAGGCAGTTTCTCAACCTTGGTTGCCTGAAGATGGGAGGACTTCAACTCCCAGAATTCCATGCTGGCTGGGGGAATTCTGGGAGTTGAAGTCCGCCCATTTTAAAGGCCCAGGGGTTGAAATATTGCCGGGTGGGGGAAACCAGCCAGCAGAACAATAGTTTTTGCATCCAAGGAGACAGGAGGGGG
>BLBF01000006.1:1044571-1055388 GCA_015471245.1 Laticauda colubrina | reverse complement strand
CCATGACTTTCTTGGATGCTGCAGCTCTGGTTCCTTTTGGGACTCCTTTCGATGTTTTGAAGTGTGGGAAGAAAATACCCTTCTGGGTTCAATCCCAAGTGGGGAAAAAGACACCGGGAACATGGTGACTGCTTGGAAAGATGGTTTAATGGTGGACAGGATCACACGGCTTGGAGATCCTGGGTGAAAAAAGGGCTGAGATGCTGAGAATGCTTGGATTTCCTACCCTCTGTTGGGATTTGAATTTGAGCTTGAATTCTGATTGGTTGCCAGGCTCCCATGGGGCCATGCAGGGGCAACTCTGTACGTTGTCCCGAGTCCCAGGCTTGGTTGAACCTTGCTGGATGGTGATGGCTGGCTGGGGAATTCTGGGGAGTTGAAGTCCACAAGTCTTCAAGTGACCCAGGTTGGAGACCCCTGACTTAGTTGGCCCTTCTAGTCTCTTCCAACTCCATCATTCCTGGCTGGCTGGGGAATTCTGGGAGTTGAAGTCCAGCAGTCTTAAAAGCGGCCAAGGGTGGAGACCCCGCCTTAGTTGGCCCTTCCGGTCTCTTCCAACTCTATCATTCCTGGCTGGCTGGGGAATTCTGGGAGTTAAAGTCCACAACTCATAAAGTCACCAGGGTGGGGCATCCTAGTTTATATGTCATAAAACTACCAATTCTTCCCATTCCCAACTCTCCCCCAACCATACCTATATCCACCTTCTCTGTCAGGGAATTCTGGGAGTTGAAGTCCACCCTCCTTTTTTTTTTCTTTAAAAACAAAAAATACAAAAAATCCACCTCTCTTAAAGGAGCCAAGAAACACTGGCAAAGATGACCCTTCTAGTCCCTTCCAACCAGTGGTGGGATTCAAAATTTTTTACTATCACTCCTGTGGGCCTGGCTCGGTGGGCGTGGCAGGGGAAGGATATACTGCAAAATCCCCCTCCCCTCCCCTCCCCACCCCCCCTAACCTGCTTTCCAGCTCCGTTCTCCTGTGCAGGGCAACCAAAGGAGACCCAGCCGATCAACTGGGACTCGATGGGAGGCAGAGGAGAGATGGGGTAGGCGGGGCCACTCAGAGGTGGGATTGCCCGGTTCTCCCAACTACTCAACATTTCCACTACCGGTTCGCCAGAACCAGTCAGAACCGGCTGAATCCCGCCTCTGCTTCCAACTCTTTATCATTCTATGAGGTTGACAAAGACCTCCGCTGGTTTTGAGCAACGCTCTGGACTTCAAGACAGGTCCATGGGCTTTGCTGTCCCCTGCTGGCCCATTCTTTTAGGCCCCTCATTCAAATCCTGGTGCTCGTTGCTGGGCCTTTCACTCCTGATCTTCCAGGGCAGCGTGTCATCTCCACCTCTTTGCAAGTAAGAAACTCAAAGAATTGGAACTCCGTTTTATTTTGAAACAAATGGTCCAGTAACAAGATATGAAATCCCCATCCCCTTTTTTTAAATCCAGCCCCCCCCCCCCCGAAATGCAAAAGGAGCCATAGGGAAAGCAACTCCTGAAAGCTACATTAACAATCCTACAATTTAAGGCTAGTCAAATCTCACTTTTCTTGCTCCACTAGCCTTTCAGACTCGGCAGGGGGCAGTGAGAGTGAGAGAATGAGAAAGAGAGAAAAAGAGAAAGAGAAGGGGGAAAGGGAAAGAGAGGGAGAAGGAGAAAGGAGAGACAGCGAGAGAAAGATATAGAGAGAGAATGAGAAAGAGATAGAGAAAGGGAGAGAGAGAATGAGAAGAGAGAAAAAAGGAAGAACCAGAAAGAGAGAATGAGAAAGAATGAGAGAAAGGGAAAGAGAAAGAAAAAGGGAAAGAAAGAGATGGGGAGGAAGAGAGGGGGTGGAGGTCCCATGGAAAGCATCCCCTCATAACAATTGCTGCTAGACACCCCCCCCCCCAAGCTAGGGGCTCCCCCACCAGGCAAGGTTTTCCCCAGCACAGAAAGAGCATTAATAATCCCGGAACAAAGGAAGAAGGTGGAAAATGTCTCGGTTGGCTCCACCTGCCTTTCCAAGGTGGGTTTAAGGGAATGGCAGAACTGGGGGTGGCATCAAACCAGGCACCAGCCTAGAATCCTTACAGAGCCACAAACTAAATCCAACTTCCCTAGAATTGCCTCAACTCCAGTCTAGCAGGTGCTGAGACTGTGAGTTGAGAAGATTCCTTTGCATAGGTTTTTAGCAATCAATCAGGTTCATTGAACCTTCAGGCTTAGACCTGGCCTTTCCCACCTGGATTGGCCCAAGATGGCCTCACTGGGAAGGTCTCTCCACCCCCACCCCCACCCCCACTGTTTTGTAGGCAGCTCATCCCATTAAAAAGAATCTGCTGACATCCACCGAGCTCAATTTCATTGGGAGGAAAAGGAGCGGAGCAGAAGGTGTCCGGCTGCAACCAGTTTAGGGTGGCAAGGTGACTCTGCTGTTGGACTCGTCCCATCTGGCAGCCGGAGAAGGCCGACGGCACGTTCCGCTCGGCACGCCATTGAGAACATCGTGCCTTCATCTCCGGCAGTTTCAACTGCCTGTTGGCCAAGAGCCTGGAGACCTCAAGGATCACCAATGATGCAATGTGGTGGAGATACCCTCTACAGTCGGGGTTGCCATCCTTTTGGACCTCAGGGACCACCAAACTCCTAATTGAAAATCCCGCGGATCAGAGACCCTGGAAAAATCCCCCAAAAAGTCTGCAGGAAAATTCCCCACCCCGTTTTTCTAACGATCGATCATTCTTTATTTGGGATTGCAGGATACCGTCTCCAGCTCTGTTCTCAGGGGGAGAGAGAGAGACTTTTGGCTTCATGCAAGGAAAGCAACAGAAGTCTTTCTTTCTCTGCCCCAAACTCTGCCAGAAAGGAGTCTTTGCCAGCGCAGCCTCTTGGAGCAGGAGGCCTTGCAGGGCCCCAAAGACTCATTTTGGTGGGGTTTGGGGGAGAGAAAGACAGACTTTGGCTGCTTTCCTTGCGTGCAGCCAAAAGCAGAAGGAGGAAGAAGCGGAGAGAAGCAGCCCGGTGGCCAGGCCAGGCCAGGCCAGGTGTGTGGGGCTAGTGGGGCAAGTTCCCCCCCTCCGCCCTTCCCCCCCTCCCCTCACTACCCCGTGATGTTCGCAATGCAAGCGACACAAACTTTGTGTTCCCGTGGGCCATGTGGGCGGCACAGCCTGGATTAATTCCTTTGAGGGGGCATTTCTCTACGGACCACCAAAACTTTCTCGCGGACCACCAGTGGTCCCCGGCCCACCAGTTGGCGACCCCAGCTGTATACCAGGGGTCTCCCACCTTGGCTGGCTGAGGAATTCTGGAAGTTGAGGTCCACAAGTCGTACCTGCTCTACAGGGTGGAACTCTCCTTCTCTCTACCTCTCCGAGAGTGGGCCCAGAAGGACATTTGCTTCTTGGGGTCCCATCATTCTCAGCCTGCGTCCAGCTGAAACCAGGGGGTCAAAGCAGGGAGCTGATGTTCCCCCCCAAGGAGCAGAAGGCCTCCTTCTCCAAGCTGAAGGACTCTCTGCAGGTGGACCTCCCTCCCCCCCAGGACAGGGAGGCAAAAGCTCACAGCAACGACAGAAGGCAGCCAGATGTGTGCAGATGAGCCGTGGGAAAGGGTTTGAAGCACCAACCAGAGCAGGGCTGGCGATGTCCACCTTCTCCTTCCAGAGGCAAGGTGCACTTCACGCTCCTCTCTGTACAGGTAGTCCTCGACTTACGAGCCCAAAGATTTCCGTGGCAAAGTGAGACGCTTGTCAAGTGGATTTTAATGAACGTTCTTGCCACAACTGTGAAGTGAATCACTGCAGCTGTTAAGTGAGTCACACGGTCGTTAAGCAAATCTGGCTTCCCCGTCGACTTTGCTTGTCAGAAGGTCGCAAAAACAGATCACGTCACATCCTCCTGGGACACTGCGATCGTCATAAATACAAGTTGGTTGGTAAGTGGCTGAATTTTTTTTCGGTGCTGTTGGAACTTCAGTCACTTAGTGAGCTGTTGTAAGTCGAGGACTACCTGTGAGGTGAGAAAGCAAGCCCACAGGTTGCAATGACCCTGCCCAGCAGCCAGTGCTTTCCACGAGAAAGGGGGGGGAGATGTCCATGGGCCACAGGCCACGAATGGCCGTTGGGATGGTGCCACCAAAGCTCCGGTGGCGTTTCATGCGTCTTCCCTGGGGGAGGCACAGCAAAAGACAGGCAGAACCATCCTGACCCATCCCAGGATTTTGAACCTTGGGGAGACCCACGGGGGGGGGGGGGACCCAGCTCCTTCTTGGGGGCAGAGATGGCATTGAGAGGGGCTTGGCGGGGGCCTGGCAGGGGGGGGGGGGGTCCTTGTCATTTGGGAAGGGGCTGTTGGGGAGGTCCAGGTCAACGGTGGGATTGGAATAACTTAACCGGTTCTCTGGCTGAGTAGGCGGGGCCAGTTGGTCATGTGACTGGATGGGGGACGTCACTCATCACAGCCAGCCCCGCCTCCTGGCCACTCACCTCAAAGGCAAAGGGGGGATTCAGCCAGGTGGGGCTAATCTCACTGCTGGCTGGCCTCGCCCATGCCTGGGTTTCGGCCTGTTTTCGGGGCCCTTTTCAGGCCATTTTGGGACTGTTTGGGGGCCATTTTTCAGGACATTTTTAAGCCATTTTGGGGCTGTTTTGGGCCGTTTTGAGGGCATTTTCAGGCCATTTGGGGGGGCTGTTCTTGTCCCAAAAATGGTCTGAAAGCCCAAAAACGGCCAAAAAAATCACCCCAAAACCAGGCTGAAAATGCCCCCAAAACAGTCCAAAAATCAGGGGCGAAAAAAGGAGTGGGGGAAGGGGCGGCCAGTGGGGGAATTTGCCGGTTCTCCAAACTGTGCAGTCTTAACAACTGGTTCTCACAAACTGGTGCAAACCGGCCACAGCCCACCTCTAGTCCAGATGCCGCCGCCCCTTAGGATGCTGCAATAACGCAACCCTGAACAGGTTTAGGATCGCCACCAAGAGCTTTCTGGTCAAGGCTGGAGGAAGCTGAAGCCATTGAAAATCCAGTTGCCTTCTTCATCTGGGGGGGGGGGGGGGGGGGAGAGAGAGAGGCCTCTGCCTGGTCATTCCACTCATGTCCTCCCCCCTGTGAAGGCAGAAGGCTTTGCATGGGGAGGGGGCCTCTTCCCTGCCAAGGAAGACCCCCTTCCTGAAACCCCCCCCCCTTCAAGGAGCAGCAGGTGCCTTCACGGGAAGAAATGCCCTTCTTCCTCCGGATTATCTGCCGTCTTGCAAAGCTCGGGGGTCCCGTGGAAAGACCCCGGCTCTGCTCCCCCCTGGGTGCAGTTAAAGGAATGTGGGCAGTTGCAGAAAAAGGCCAGGGCGAAGGGAGTGTGTGGGATGGGCGGGGGGCGGGGTGAAGGGAGAACTCCCAGCCTGGTGTGGTGCCTCCCTCTGAAAACTTTGCTCTCTGGCTTCAGCGTCCCACGACTGATCGACCCTCCCTCCAGTGGAAGAGGAGAATCCTCTCTTACGACCGGCACTAAATGAAGCCGGCCCACCCTTCCTCCTTTGCAAACACAGGAGTTACACAGACGAGAAGAAGCCCAGGTGGGCCAGAGTGGGTGGGTCAAGTGGGTCGGTGGGTGGGTGGGCACAACCCTCCCCACCTCTCCCTCCCTCCTGCCGCCGGGCCCTCAGTTGACGCTGTCCTCGTCGCTGCCCTCGGCCCGCTCCTCTTTGGTCTCGGCCAGGCTGCTCTCGTCAATGTTCTCCAGGGAGTCGGCATGCTGGATGGAGAGGTCCGAAAGCACCAGGCTGGGCAGGGGGTTCTGCTCTGGGTAGAGCCAGGGCTTGAAGTGGGGGTTGTGCTTCTGCTTCCAGTCAGGGTACTTGACGCAGGCCTTGTACATCTTCTTCATGGCCTGGAAGGGGTGGAGGGGGAGGAAGAGGAAGAGAAACAAAGTCAGCCGAGAGGGAGGGGAGGGGGGAGGGAGGAGGAGGGGAGGAAAAAGGAGGAAGACAGGAGGAGGACGACTGTGGGGTCCTTGGTGCTCTAAGCTTGGCTGTTTTCTTGCAGATGTTTCATGACCCAACTAAGGAACATCCGGTCCCTGGTACAAAAAAGGTTGGGGACCCCTGCCCTAAATCATCCTGCTTGCTCTTCTTTGCCCTTTTTCTAGAGTCTCAACCTCTTTTTTTACAGTGTGGTGACCAAGACTGGATGCAGGACTCTAGGTGTGGCCTTACTAAGGTTTTACAGAGTGGTGTTAGTACCTCCCTTGATCTTGATTGCATCCTTCTGTTAATACAACATGATTAAGCTCCAGTCGCCTAGAGGTGGGGCTCTCAACTCACAATTAGATGGCTGTGAGTTTGATCCTAGGTAGAGGCTAATATTTGGAATAGACTCTCCTGCTCGAGCAGGGGGGTTGGACTAGATGACCTCCAAAGTTCCGTCCAACTGGTGTTATTCTATGAACCTATGAACAATCCCTCTGTTCATGCAATCTGGACCTATCCAAGAGCCCCAAGACACGCACACACTCTGCCCTCTTCCCCACCCACTCTGGACCCAAGGAGGACCAGCAGGGTCCCTCCCCCCCTTTCTGTGGGTCTCCACGAGATCCAAAATCCTCTGCAAATCTGCAAGGCTTGCAATGGGCAAAGCTCATTTGCAAAGCTGATTGCTAAACCTCAAGAGCTTCTTTGTCACGGGAGACAAACCCAACAACCCCTTTGTTGGGGAACACAAAGCCACCCTCGAAATCTGAGACCTTTTTCCATCTCTGGAAAGCCGATATGCTTCAAGGGGACCACAAAGGCCTCCTCCTCCTCCTCCTCCTCCTCCTCCTCCTCCTCGTTCTTTGTCCGCTTCTCCTGCAGGTTCTTTTTCTTTCCACTCTCTCTCTCTCTCTCTTTTCATTAGCGGGAGGTTGGGTTGCATTTGCTGACGGGGTTGCTTTCCCTCAGCCATTGTGAGCGGAGGTTCCCCCCCCCCCCCCGTGCCATCACTCAGCAACCGGGAGGCACATTCATCGAGGGAGGAGAAAGGGGACAGGATCGGAATACAGAATAATGGGGTTGGAAGGGACCTCGGAGGTCTTCTAGTCCAACTCCCTGCTCAGGCTAAGAGCTGGTGAAGACTTTGCTCATTTATTGTAAGGTTGCACGAACAGAATCCTACAACTACAGAATAACAGGAAAGTTTGGGAGGGACCTTGGAGCTCTTCTCGTCCAACTGCCTACCCAAACAGAAGACCCTTTGCCTTTTGGTCCATTGGTTCTCCAGTCTCTTCTTAAAAAGCCACCAATGACGGAGCACCCAGAACTTCTGGAGGCAAGCAGTTCCACTGGTTAAATAGTCTTCACCGTCAGAAAGTTTCTCCTCAGTTCCAGGTTGCTCCTTTCCTGGATTAGTTTCCATCCGCTGCTTCTTGCCGTGCCTTCTGGGGCTTTGGAGAATAAGGTGACCCCCTCTTCTTTGGGGCAGCCCCTCAAATACTGGAGCACTGTTATCATGTCGCCCCTGATCCTTCTTTTCTCGAGACTAGATACCCCAATTCTATTCAGTTCAGAATAGAGGGACTTTGGAGGCCTACTAGTCCAACCCCCTGCTCAAGCAGGAGACCCTATACCATTTCAGACAAGTGACTATCTAATAACTTCTTTAAAACCTCCAGTGATGGAGCACCCACAATTTCTTGAGACCAGCAGTTCCACTGGTTAATTGTTTGAACTGTCAGGAAATTTCTCCTGAGTTCCAGGTTGCTTCTACTCCTTGATCAGTTTCCATCCGTTGCTTCTTGTCCTGCCTTCAGGGGCTTCGGAGCATAGCTTGACTCCCTCTCCTTTGGGGCAGCCCCTCAAATATTGGAAGGCTGCAATCATATCCTCCCCTAGTCCTTCTTTTGTCTAGACTAGCCAAACCTAGTTCCTGCAACCATTCATCGTATTATTTTAATCTCCAGGCATCTAATTGTCTTTCTTGCTCTTCTCTGCACTCTTTCCTGAACCTGAGAAGCTTGTGGGATGAAAAAAAAGGAACATTTTCAGGAAAAATAACCCCAAAAGTCCAGTTGCCTTTTAGGAAAAAAATCATCTTTGGGGCAACCTGATCAATAATGGAGCTGACCCATTATTGGATCCAATGGAACATCAGTCCAGAGGTGCCTCTGCTAATCTCTCCCTGGATGCAAAAACACTTCTCACAACCCACAAATGCAACCCATTTGTGAGTTCGGAAAGCCTTACATCCTTTTCTAGGCCATTTTATGGCAGGTTTTCCTTGACTGACACAAAGAAAGTTTGTTCAAAGGTGGGAAAAGAAGCAACGGATGGAAACGGATCAAGGAGAGATCCTACCTCAAACTCAGGGGGAATTCCCTGACCCTGAGAACAATCACAGGTACGTAGTTCTTGACTTACAGCCACTTGAACCATTTGAAGTTATAATGCCTCTGAAAAAAGCGACTTGTGAGCAAGATTCACATTTATGACCATTGCAATATCCCCAGGGTCACGTGATCAAAATTGAGACCCCCTCCGGCAACTATTTACGACAGTCCCAAGGAGTCACTTGATCCGCTTTTGCTACCTTCTGACCAGTAAAGTCAATGGGGGGAAGCTGGATTCGCTTAAAGATCGTGTCACTCAACTGTGGCAAAGCAAGATTGTAAAACGGGGCAAAATTCACTTAACAACTTCACTCACTTGGCTACAGAAAATGAGTACCAGTAATTTGGCCATCTTCCTTAAGAACCCATCAAAACGTTTGTTACCTTCAGTCAATTTCAGTTTCACTCCCCAAATCCAAAGTTTACAAAGTTCTGAACTGCATCCCTAACAGCAAAGCAATTGCCAGCAAATACTTATTAAACATTCTTCGAAGAGCCTCGTATCTTTGAAATATTTATTTTTCTTCTTCTTTTTTAAATTCCATCAACTTCATTTTAAGATCAAAGCAACCTTTCATCCGTTCACCAGCAGAGAACATGCAAAGTCTTGTCTTCCACGCGTGGCATCAATAATTCATCCCCATTTCAACTCCACTTTTTAACTTCCCATAAAAAGGAATCAATAACTTTGGGAGTCTTGACTGGTTAATCCCCAACCTCCAACCTCTGAAATATTTTTACAGCAGCAGCAACCTCCCTAATATTCCCCTAAAGAAGCAAGTGACCAAGAATTACGCAGCAATAAAACTTGTGTAAATCTACAAAAGTAGCTTTGGCCAAGATCTATTTACTATCTAAAGCATTGCTTAAATGCCAGGTTGGAGAAACAAAATTTAAATCACCTCTGAAGTCCAATCTAGCTTAACCTCACTATCTCATCCCATCAACCAACAAGAATAATCCTTTTTTTTTTGCCCTGTATTAAACATTTTCTTAAGCAACCTTGCTAGGCTAAGCTACTCTATATAAACAGGGAGTAAACCACTCAATTCGGTAGCAATGATGAGGTTCCCTACTTGGGTCATGAAATGTCTAGAAGAAAATCAGCAAGCCCAAAGAGCACTGAGAACCCCACAGTCCTCCTTCTCACCTTCCCTCTCCTTTCCCTCCTCTCCTCCTCTCCACAAACCCCACTCCCTCCAAGCACTGATGATGTTCCCTAGCTGGATCATAAAACGTCTGCAAAGAAACCATCCAGCTCAGAGACCACCAAGGACCCCACAGTTCTCCTTTCCTTCTCCTTTTCTTTCTCCTTCCTTCTCCTTCTCCTTTTCCTCCTCTCTTCTTCCTCATCTCCTTCTCTTTTGCATTCCCTTCTCTTTCCTTTCTCCTCCTCCTCTCTGTAAATCCCTCTCCCTCCTAGCACTGATGGTGTTCCCTAGTTGGGCCATGAAAGGTCTGCAAAGAAAATAGTCAAACTCAGAAACCACTAAAGATTCCTTTCCTTCTCCTTTTCCTTAAGTCTTAAAGGGGCCCAGGTTGGAGACCCCTGACTTAGATGACCTTTCTGATTCCTTCCAACTCTATCATTCCTGGCTGGCTGGGGAATTCTGGGGGTTGAAGTCCACAAGTCTTAAAGGGGCCCAGGTTGGAGACCCCTGGCCTGGAGTGGGGAGAAGCTCCATAGACATATTCCCACCTATTCCCAGCAACAGGTCTGGAACCTCCCAGCCAATCCTGGCCACTGGATGACCCCAGGTGAGCCAGGTAGCTGCAGAAAGAAGGGGGGGGGAATGATCCCAGCTTACCTTGGGAGCCAGGAACTGAGAAGATTTATTCACCACCCACTTTGGCAAAGAACCTGCAAGAGGGGAAATCGAAGTATTGATTATGGCACCATGGCTCGCTCAGGCTGCTCCAAACGATGTGCAAAATGGGCCCACACATGCCTGGGAATTGTGTGCAGGTGCACCTTCACCCCCCCACCTTGCAACACCTGAGACACCCACTCAAGAGTCCGGATCCAGAAGGACACCCCCAGTCCAGCTTGGGACATACGGGCAGTCCTCAACTTACAACGAAGTTATAAGTTTGTTCAGTGAATGAACCAAGGTACTGAAAAGAAGGGACTTATCACCATTGCTCACATTTATGACCATTGCAGCACCCTATGGTCATGTGACCCAAGTTCAGAGGCTCAGCAGCTGACTTATAGTTATGACAGGCATCGCGTCCCAAGGTCACGTGATCCCTTTTTGCAACCTTCTCATGAACAAAGTCAACAAGGGAAGCTGGATCCAATCAACAACCGTCTTACTAACTTAGTAACTACAGTGATTCACTTAACAATGGAAGAAAAGGAAGGAAGGAAAGAGGATGGAAGGAAGGAGGAAGAAAGGAAAGAAGGAAAGAAGGAAGGAAGGAAGGAAAGAAAGAAAGAAAGAAAGAAAGAAAGAAAGAAAGAAAGAAAGAAAGAAAGAA
>BLBF01000006.1:1028950-1039694 GCA_015471245.1 Laticauda colubrina | reverse complement strand
GTGGAAGTGGAGATGGAGATGGTCTTAGAGTTGGGGTGGAGGGGGGGTGGAGGTGAGATGGAGATGATAGTCTCAGAGATGGAATGGAGACGGAAGTGGAGGTGGGGTGGAGATGGAACTGGTGATTGGATAGAGGTGGAAGTGGAGATGGTCTAAGAGGTGGGGTGGAGACGGAGGTGGAGGTGGGGTGGAGGTGGAGGTGAGATGGAGATGATAGTCTTGGAGATGGGATGGAGGGGGGTGGAAGTGGAGATGGAGATGGTCTTAGAGATGGAATGGAGACTGAGGTGGAGGTGGAGATGGAATTGGTGATTGGATGGAGGTGGGGGTGAGATGGTTTTGGTCTTGGAGATGGAATTGGAGGTGGGATGCAGGTGGAAGTGGAGATAAGATGGAGATGATAGTCTTGGAGATGGAGGTGGAGATAGAGGTGGAGATGGTCTTGGAGGTGAAAGTGGAGAAGCAGGTAGAGCAAGTCCCAGGTAGAGCAGCCTGGAAGCATCTCTCTCCTTTCTTGCCTTGACCCCCCACCACCACCACCACCATTCCTTCTCGGGGCCAAGGTCTCTCCTGCCTGCCTTGCCTGCAGCTCTTCCTCCGGCCTCCCAGGGCGATTCTCCTCCAGCAGAGCTTCAACAGCACCTCGGTCTTTCTGACCCCGCTGAGACTGTCCAGCATCCCCCCCAGCCCCACCCCAGAAACCCCTGTTACCTACAGGATGCTTGACCGAATAGTTCATGATGATGTAGTCGCTGCCCATCGGCAGCCAGGAACGCAGAGTGATGACATCCCGGTTCTTCAAGGGTTTGGGACACTTCCCTGCCGGGGGTGGGGGTGGGGGGAGAAGAGAAGAGGACTTGGGTGAGTCGGGGGCTGGGGGCTCCAAACAGCGGGACAACCTCAGCGTCTGATCTCCGTTCCAGGAGGGAAGGTGCTTTTTCTGGGCAGCCAAGTGTCCAGGGTGGGATTTCAAGGATTCCACCAGCTGGGAAGCTTTGGGAGGGAGGGGCCAGGCCAGGACTCGGATTGGGCCTGAATGCTTGGCCTCCGTTGAGCCTGGCCAGTTCCTGCACCTTCAAAGACATCGATCCATCGAGCATCGATAAACCCCCGAGTTAATTTCTACTAGGGGGTCCCTGGGGCTCTCTGAGCTTGGGGGCTTTCTTGCAGACGTCTCCTGGCGAAACTGGGGAACATTATCAGGGAAGGAAGGGAGGAGCAGGACTGTGGGGTCCCTGGGGCTCTCTGAGCTTGGGGGCTTTCTTGCAGACGTTTTATAATCCAACTAGGAAACTTCATCACTGCTACTGGGAGAAGGGAGGGGCCTTGCAGGGGGAGGACTGTGGGGCCCTTGGGGGCCTCTGAGCTGGGTGGTTTTCTTGCAGACGTCTCACGACCCAGCTAGGGAACCTCATCAGTGCCAGAAGGGCAGAGGGGTTGCTTTCTGCCTCCATACAGAACCTGGCCCTGTCAATGGGAGTGGGGTGTGGGTGTGGGTGTGTGTGTGTGTGGGTGGGTGTTCTTGCTCTTGGTTCCTTGATTAGGCCATTCTTTTCTGTTTGATGGTTTGATTGTTCTTTCATTGGGGCAACACTGATAGGGCAAGCTGCTTGTATATAAACAGAGGGCAAACCCCACTCCCTTCTAGCACTGATGAGGTTCCCTAGTTGGGTCACGAAACGTCTATCAAAAAAAACCCCTACCTATATATTTGATGATGGAGCTTGCTGCTCCAAGTATCAAATCCAAAAACCCCTGGAGGTGAGTCCCCACGGCTCTGCCCCCCCCCCGGGGTCTGGGGCTTATCTGGTCCCACTTCCACCCCCACCCACCCAATCTGTCCGCCCGCCCCAGTTTCTCACAGGCGTAGTATCCCACATCCGCGTTGACGGTGAGTTTGCCGATGTCAAAGGTCTCGATGACGTTGGTGTCCCACTTTTTCCGGTACTCGATGTCGTGCAGCACGTCGTAGAGCGTTTCCGCCGAGGCCTCTTTGCAATCCATCCTGCACTGGAGAGAAACTGGGAATCAGGGACCTCCGTGGGTTTACGCAGGAGTAAGCCTGGCCAGGTTCCACAACAGATGGATTTCTGTTTGTGGGGTTTAGTCTCGACTTATGACCGCAGCGGAAGCCAACATTCCCATTGCTGAGTGAGGAATTGGCCTTGTCCCATTTTACGACCCTTCTTGCCACAGTCCTCGAATTGCAACCACAATTGAGCCCAAAATTAGAACTTAGGAGACATTTCCTGACAATCAGAACAATTAGTCAGTGGAACAACTTGCTTCCAGAGGTTGTAAACAGTCCAATACTGGAAGTTTTTAGGAAGAGATTGGATAAGCTTTTGTCTTAAAGTGGTGCAAGGTTTCCTGCCTAGGCAGGGGGTTGGACTAGAAGACCTCCAAGGTCCCTTCCAACTCTGCTATTCTATTCTAATTTTTGTGCCAAATTTTTGTATACATTTATTTTACTAAGTGAAATATACAAACCACAATGGACCCCAAAAATTCAGTGGACAAGCAACACAGTTCTTAAGTGAGTGTGCCCCATTGTATGACCTTCCTTGCCACAGTTGCTAAATGAATTAATGACTTAGATGAGGGAATAGAAGGGGAACTTGCCAAATTTGCAGATGAGACTAAGCTGGCAGGAATAGCCAACACCCCAGAAGATAGGCTCAGGATCCAGATGGATCTTGACAGACAAGAACACTGGACCGTATCTAATCAAATGAAATTCAAGGTAGAGAAAAGTAAAGTCCTCCACTGAGGCAAGAAAAACCCAAAGGACCCATACAGACTGGGTGAAACCAGGCTCAATAGCGGGAACCGTCGGAGGGATCTTGGAGTCTTAGTGGACAAGCAGCTAAAGAGGAGCCAGCAGTTTGCAGCAGCTGCCAAAAAAGCCAACACAATCCCAAGTTGCATTTATAGAGGGATACAATCAAGATCAGAGGAGCTACTAATACCACTCTGTAAAGCCTTAGTAGGGCCACACCTGCAGTACTCAGCATCCAGTTCTATTCAACACATTACAAAAAAATGTTGAGACTCCAGAAAAAGTACAGAGAAGAGTAACCAGGATGATTTGAGGGGACTGGAGGCTGAAACATGCGATGGACGGTTGCAGGACCTGGGCCTGGCTGGTCTAGGGAAGGGAAGGACCAGGGGAGACAGGAGAGCAGGGTCCCAATATTGGGGGGGCTGCCACAGAGAGGGGGGCAGTCAAGCTATTCTCCAAAGCACCCAAAGGCCAGACAAGGCATAATGGATGGAAACTGATCCAGGAGAGAACAATCCACCCATGGGACAGAAGTTGCCCTCGGAAGTTGTGGGAGCTTCATCACTTGAGACCTTCTAGAAGAGACTGGACTGCCATTTGTCAGAAATGGTGGAGGGGCTCCCGCTTAGGCAGGGGGTTGGACTAGATGACTTCCAGGATCCCTTCCAACTCTGATTCTCTGAATCACTGCAGTTGTTAAGTGAGTCACATGGTCGTAAAGTGAATCTGGCCTCCCCACTGACTTTGCTTGTCAGAAGGTCGCAAGAGGGGATCACAGGACCCCCAGGGACACTGCAACTATCATAAATAGGACTCAGTTTGCCGAGCATCTGAATTTTGATCATGGGGATACTGCGACAGTCGTTAAGTGTGAAAAACAGTCCTAGGTCACTTTTTTCAGTGCAGCTGTAATTCGAATGGTCAGGAAATGAAGTTGTTGTAATTCGAGGACTGCTTATATTGCCCCAAAGTGCCTCACTCCGAATCTAGAAAGACAATTTTTCCCTTTTGGATTCGGCCCCTGGGCTGAGTGGGCTCTTAGCCAAACAATTAGAATTAATGGTGCGTTTTTAAGCTAATGACTCATTAAAATAATGAAAGGAAAACTCTGTCCCAGAAACGCCAGCTGAAGAGCCTTCGAAGACGCCACCGGCACAAAAAGAAAGCTGAGGCGCTTTTCATGTTAAAAATACTTTAGGAAGATATGCATTATTTATATTTTATTTATTCATTCATTTAGAAGCTGCCCATCTCTCTCACAGAGCATGGAAGGGGTAGGCATAAAAACAGAACAGCTATATATAAATATTGCAATAGGAGGCAGTTACAAACAAGAATAAAACAATAGGATTTGAGTAATGGTCAAACAATAGCACTGTTAATTCTTCCCCTCATGGGGCAGCCCTAGTTTCTAGATTTTAGAAGAAAGCCTCACTGAATTCAGTGGAATTTGCTGCTGGATAAAAGGAGTATAGAATTTCTATTTTTTTATCCTTACCTATACAGATAACTACAGGAATATAAACTTGAAAGATTTCTATTGGGGATTCTACCTGAAAAATACAGCAAGGAAAATGCACATTTGGTTATTCATGTATTAACTGCTGCTAGAATTGTATTTGCACAAACTTGGAAGAGTGAAGAGATACCTACAGATGAGAATGGGGTTAGGAAAATATTAGAATGTACAGAAATGAACAGATTAACTTTGGCAACTAGGGAGAAAAAGCAAACTGAATATTATATGACATGGGATTTATTTTATCAGTGGTTAAAAAACAAAAAGTGGAAGTTAGAAACAGGGAAGCAAAATAAAGAAGATATGTTAAAGGAGATAAGTAAATATTATGATTAGTATGTGGAATATTACTATTTTAATATTGTAGAATTATGGCAATATCAACATAATGAAGGATATTGCAAATTTTGATTATTGTTCAACCAAGCTATTTGTACCCAACAACACTGTGTTCAACTGAAGATGGAATTATTACATTAAAAATTACAAAAAAGAAAAAAAAAGGAATATAAACTACAGGACTTAGGACCATGGGTTTAGTGACAGTTCAGAGTTACAAAGGCACAGAAAAAAGGGACTTGTGACCTAGTCCTCGGTCTTATGACCGTTGCAGAATCCTCATGGCCACGTGATCAAAAGGTCTTTCCCATATATCCCTACCTTACAGGCCTAAAAGTTAGCCCTGGGAGGGAATTTATAGATATCCAGGCTGAGCCCAAGGGAAGGAGGAGTGAAACATATCATCAGTCTCGAGTCCCTTTGCGCCATTAGTAGTTCAGAGTCTTATAGGGAATTTAAGCTTGCCATAAATCTTTAGATCCATTTGAACTGCCTTAAACTTCCAGGTTTTCCCGCGCTGGACAAGGCATGTTCTAAGTACTGGAGGTCACTATCCCTTCTCAGCCCACTTGCTCCAACATCTGGACCTCCGGCCAGAGCCCCCATCTTCCTCTTACCCTGCCTTCCCCATCACACTGCCCTCGGTCCTTTGCAGTGAATTTCCAATGCATTCACCAAAAGACAACAAAATGCAGGGCTCCCTCAACTTACAGCCACAATTACCATCCTGCAGTTAAGCGAGACTTGTTGTTGTGAAGTGAGATTTGTCCCATTTTATGACTTTTCTTGTTAAGGGGATCTTTGTCATTGTTCTTGACTTGACTTGATCTTGAGCAATGTTTCTGGACCTCAAGAAGTTTAAGATGGGTGGACTTCCACTCCCGGAATTCCCCAGCCAGCTGGGGAATTCTGGGAGTGGAAGTCCACCCATGTTAAACTTCTTGAGGTCCAGAAACACAGATTTAGATGCTTGTTTTCTTCTTGAATTCTGCCCAGCTCTGATTCTACGGATCGTCCAAACCTCCAACACACACACAACACACACACACACACACACACGTTTGTGCACATGGATGGGCATGCACAGAGGCCCCTCATGCCAGGAGCAGACAGTCCCGTGCCCGCCCTGCTTCCCCAGCCAAAGTGGGCCTCGGGTTTCATTTTCTAAACATGCTCATTATTCCTCAAGTCACCATTTTGTGCAGGCCGGCAATCCAGGAGCCACTAAATATTTCATGGGCCCCCTCCGTGAAATCCTTCCTCTGCTGCCACCCAGCCAGCCGACAAGCACCTGCCAAACAAAAGCAGTGGGGGCCTCTGCCCCACACAAAGGCCGGGACCCTGAAACCTGAGAGCTGCCGGTGAGCATCCTGTGCAGAGCAACAGATGGGGGAGGCAGGAGAAGGAGAAGTCTTTTGTTCCTGGGGGGCATATTGCATAACTGTGCTGGTTTCAAAGGCTGGTGGTTTTTTTTTCCACCCTGGGTGGATGAGACCAGAGTGGACTTCTTGCAAAGGATCGCGGCCTTCCAGTATTTGAGGGGCTGGCCCAAAGAACAGAGAGGGGTCAAGCGATTCTCCAAAGCAACTCAAGGCAGGACAAGAAGCAACAGATGGAAACTCATCCAGGAGAGAACCAGCCCGGAATTGAGGAGAAATTTCCTGACAGTGAGAACAATTAGCCAGTTGGAACTGCTTGCCACAAGAAAGGTGTGGGTGCTCCATCACTGGACATCTGCAAGAAAAGACTAGACAACCTTTTGTCTGTAAATGTATGGGGTTGGACTAGAAGATCTTCAAGGTCTCTTCCAGTTCTATGATTCTATGAGACAGAAAGATAAAATAGATATGATAGATAGACAGGTAAGGTAGAAAGTGGATGGATGGATGGATGGAGATGGTAGGTAGGTAGGTAGGTAGGTAGCTGATAAATAGAAAGGTAAGAGAGAGACAGATAGAGATGATAGATAAATAGATAGAAAGATGATAGATGGATGGAGATAGATAGATAGATAGATGGATGGATGAGTGGATAGATAGATATAGGTAGATAGAAAGATAGCTGATAGAACAGCTGATCTCCAGAAGTTGTGCGTGCTCCATTCTTGGAGGCTTTTAAGGAGAGGCTGGACTGCCACCTGTCTGAAATATTATAGGGTCTCCTGGTTGGGCAAGGGGTTGGCATAGAAGACCTCCAAGGTGCCCTCTATTGCACTCTATTGTGATTAAGACTAAGTGTACTGGCCTCGTGCATAGAATGCAATACTGCAGGCTACTTCAGCTGACAGCCGGCTGACAGCAGTTCGAGTCTCACCAACTCAAGGTTGACTCGGCCTTCTGTCCTTCTGAGGTGTTAAAATGAGGATCCAGATTGTTGGGGGCAAGAGGCTATTCTGTAAACTGCTTAGAGAGGGCTGTACAAGCACTGTGAAGTGGTACATACGTCTAAGTGCTATTGCTCTCTTCCTCCTCCCTCCTTCCAGCCCTGATGATGTCCTCTAGTTGGGTCATGAAACGTCTGCAAGAAAACAACCCAGCTCAGAGGGCACCAAGAACTCCACAGTCTTCCTCTTCCCCTCCCCTCCTCCTGCTCCTCCTCCCCTCCTTCCCTTTCTCCTGCACTCTGCAATCACCCATTCCCTTCTAGCATGGATAATGTTCCCTAGTTGGGTCATGAATCATCTGCAAGAAAACCACCAAGTTCACAGAGCACCAAAGACCCCACAGTTCTCCTCCTCCTCCTCTCCACAAATCTGTCTTCCTTCCAGCACTGAAGATGTTCCCTAGTTGGGTCATGAAATGTCTGCAAGAAACCCACCAAGCTTAGGGAGCACCAAGGAGCCCCTCTCATCCACATCTGTCACTCCCAGGTCCTCAGGAAGGAGTCAACAGGCCGACAAAGCTGCCAAATCCAGATAACAGATAAATCAAGAGTTGGAAGGGACCTTGTAGGTCATCAAGTCCAACCCCCCGCCCAAGCAGGAGACCCTACACCATATCTGACAAATGGCAGTCCAATCTCTTCTCGAAAGCCTCCAGGGATGAAGCTCCCATAACTTCCGAGGGGAAGCTTCCAATCCAGTCTCAACATCTGACTGACTAATCTGATCGACGTTAACAGTTAATTTATTCAGCGCATAAGTCAGACGGCCCCCAGCGACTGCGAGTGCGAATGAACGGCAAAGCTGCAACAACTCCGACTTTGGCATAATGAGAGAGCGAGAACAAGATACGCAAAAATATGCAAAGCAAGAGGAACGTGGGAACCCAATTATACAGCCTTTTAGGCCTTTTTATCCCTTTATATAGGTAGAACGGTGGTTTTTCAGTTTATATCTCCTGTTATTCTCATTCCCTCCGTTTCCTTTCTTGGCTTTCTCCCTCCTTCCTGCTGGGTTTCAAGTTTGCAGAAGAGCCACAGTTTGTTAAAAATATTCCTGTGGCATTAATTGGGAATCTGGGACTTAAAATTTTGCTTTTGTATTTTTTCATCTACTCCTGGAATCTCTTCCACCAGCCCCTCCTGGCAACCAGCAGTCTAAAATAAAAGGCCAGCCTCCACGAACGAGGAGGCTCTAAGTATCTGCACTTAGGTGGTTTTTAAAATACATTTATGCATTCAACATACCCATCCACATGCATAGCTGTGCAGGAAGTTCTCGACGTACGACTGTTCGGCTCAGTGGCCATTCAAAGTGACAGTGGAATTGCAAAAAAAAAGTGGGTTAAAGGCCATCCTCTCCTTCTGTCCATTTGCTTGCTGACCATTTGGAGTTATAAGTCACGGGGGAAAAATGACTTTCAGGTAGTGCTCAACTTACACTGTTCGTTTAATGACCGTTCAACGTTGGGTGCTGGGTGACTTTGGGCCAGTCACCAGGAGAGGGTGAGTTCTAGTTTCACCTCAGGCAGGAAAGCCGAAGTGACTTTGGGCCAGTCCTTCCCTCAACCGGTCCTGCCCAACACACCTCACAGGGTTGTTGTTTGTGGGCAAAATAGAAAAAGGGAATATGAAGCATGGTCCCCATCTTGAATTTCTCTCTCTATAAAAGCGAAAGGCCCCTCACGCATCATCACAAAATCTCCAGGACCGTAAAGCCTACAAACTTGACATTCGGCCCGTATGTTCCTCTCGGCTTCTAGGGGCTCACGAAGAAAAGGATTTTTCCAAAGGACCATCAGAGCATATTACTGACCTATATGATGATGATGATGATGATGATGATGACGTTCTGATGCTAAGCAGTTCTACTCCCCCTCCCCACCTGGAAAGAAATCTCTTCCCAAGGCAAAACAGAAGCAGAGGAGTTTCAGTTTCAGAGCACCAAACAGCTTTTGTACAGAACAGTTGAGCTAAGCCACGCCCAGGCTCCTTGCTGTCTCCTCCTTGCTCACCCAGCAAATACCCTTTCAGTTTCCAAACAGCCCTCCACTTTCCCACACACTGACAAGACACTAGTTTTAATTCAGCTTTGCAATGGGGATGCAAGAAGGCTTACTCCAGCTTTACAATAGGGATGTGAGAGGAAAGATAACTTCTGAATTTCAATGGTGTTGCAAGCAGGAGATTTACTCTAGCTTTACAATGGCGAGGCAAGGAGGAGGTTTCTCCAGCTTTACAATGAGGATGCGAGGAGGTTTACTCCAGCTTTACAATGGGGTTGCAAGGAGGAGGTTTGTTTGTTTGTTTGTTTATTTGTCAAGATAGTATTAGATAACAGGTATAAGTATAAACATGTTTATGAATACATGAAATGGATATGAATAAAAAAAGAAACAATTTTACTTTTTAAAAAAACAAGTTTTCTCCTACTTTACAATAGAGTTGCAAGAAGGAGATTTACTCCTGTTTTACAATGGGACTGCAAGGAAGAGGTTTATTCCAGCTTTGCAAGGAGGATGAAAGGAGGAAGTTAGCTCCTGCTTTATAACGGGGCTGCATGAAGGAGGTTGTCTCAGCGTTTTACAATGAGGATGCAAAGAGGAGCTCTACTCCAGCTTTACCACACCAGCCAGGCCTTGACTGCATGAATCCTGCCCGGACGTGGAATGCATTGAAGGTAAAAGCATCTCTAACCCCACCCACCCCTCCCCAAATTGTTCTCCTGAGAACCCCGTTTGGATAAACAGCAAGAGGGGGGGCAGATAAGGATGCCTGCTGCACACACACACACACACACACACATGCCCCGCAGCCCTGATAAGAGAGGCAGCACTGGAAGGGAGAGCAGCCCGAATGGAAGCCTGTCAAAGACCTAGAAAACCTGGAATTACGCCATCTTCGGTCCGATCTTAGTATATAAAATCATACACTGCAATGTCCTGTCAATGAATCCTTCAGCTTCAACCACAACAACACAAGAGCAAACAGTAGATACAAACTCGAGGTAAACCGCACCAAACTTGACTGCAGGAAATACGACTTCAGCCACAGAGGGGTCGATGTCTGGGATCCTCTCCCTGACTCTCTGGTTTCTTCCCCAAACCCCCCCAAAAACTTTAACCTTAGACTGTCTACTACTGACCTCACCCCCTTCCTAAGAGGTCTGTAGGGGACATGCATAAGCGCACCAATGTGCCTACCATCCCTGTCCTATTGTTTCTTTTATATTTTTCTTATATGTACCCATTTCGTATATTCATAACTATGTATATACTTACAGCTATTATCTTGTAAGCGATTGGCAAATCAAATAAATAAAAAATAAAATGCCAAGGGTGGGAGAGGGAGGGAGGTGGGGCTGGCTGGCTGGCACCCTTGGCCCGAAAGCGAAGGAGAAGCAAAGAGGGAAATGGAACAATCCGCACATTAATATTAACAGAGGAGTCAAAGCGACTGTCGACAGGGAAGAAGTGAAAGTGTTACTTTGGTTTCCTTGGGAGAACTGATAATGAATTAGGTGCCCAAGAGAGGGAGGGGGAAGGGGAGGGATGGTGGAGGAGGGGGAGGAAGGGAAAGGGAAGGAAGAGGAAAGGAAGGGGGGAAGAGGAGGAGAGGAAGGGGAAAGGATGGGGAGAGGGGGAGGAGGGGGAGGAGGAGGAGGAGGAGGAGGAGGAGGAAGAAGAAGAAGAAGAAGAAGAAGAAGAAGAAGAAGAAGAAGAAGA
>BLBF01000006.1:1013822-1027715 GCA_015471245.1 Laticauda colubrina | reverse complement strand
AAGAAAGGAAGAAAGAAGTGAGGGAGGGAGGGAAAGGGGAGGGAGGGAGGGTAGAAGAGAAGAAAACAGGAAAAAGGGAGGGAGGGAAAGAAAGGAAGGAAGAGGGGAGGGGGAAGGGAGAGAGAAGAGAGATGGAAGGAGGAAGGAAGAAGGGAAGGGACAAGAGGGAAGGAAAAAGATGTGAGTGAATGAGTGAGGAGAGGGAAGGAAGGAAAAAGAGAGGGAGGGAGGGAGCTGTGCCAGTTGGGGAACTCTGGGATTTGAAGTCCAACCATCAAGGTTAAGAAACCTGGTTGTGCCAATCAAACTGCCACAAGCACAATTTCAACAACTCTTTTTTAACAAGGTTTAGGAGGTGCAGGAAGAGACTTGGACTAAATGAACAGTCGTAAGACTCATGACCACAATCGAGCCCAACATTTCTGTTGTTAAGAGAGACATTTCTTTTTATTCATTTTATTGTTTTATTTTTAATGTAATAATTCCGTCTTCAGTTGAACAGTGTGTTTTCCAGGTACAAATGTCTCTGTTGAACAATAATCCAAATTTACAACATCCTTCATTGCATTGGTATCAATACTGCAATATTAAAGTAATAATATTCCACATATTAATTCTACAACATTAAAACAGTAATATTCCACGTACCAATCGTAATATTGACCTATCTCTTTCAGCTTCTTTTCTTTATTTTGTTTCCCTGTTTCTAACTTCCAGGGAGACGTTTCTTGAGCGAGTGAGTTTTGCCCCATTTTCTGAGTCACTTTCTTGCCACTGTTGTTAAATGAATCATAGTTGCACATAATCAAAGTGCAACAACTGGCAACCAGGAGCAGGTTCCTTCTATCTCTCCCCCCCCCCCCCGTGGGAATACAATAACTCCCCCCCACCCAAAGCCTGTCGCCAAACTGGAAGAACAAGGTGAGGGTCACGTAAATCACGGAAGCCACAGGCAGGAGGAAGAACCGGTTCCCAGCACCCAGGCATGACGTGGCACCCCTTGTCACGCAAGGGAGGGGCTCAGCGAATCACCTGCCCAGGGTTTTCCTCCTGGGGGGGGGGGAGGGATGGTCATACATTGGGAGAAGTCGCCATATAAGTGAACCAGAGGGGGAGGAGGGCTGGTGGTCCAGGAAGAGCCTGAGTTAGTTGTTTTATTAAGGGTGGGTGGATGGGATGGGATGGGATGGGAAGGAAGGGAAGGAGGGAGGGAAGAAGGAAGGAGGGAAGGAAGAGGAAGGAAGGAGGGAGAAAAGGCAGGGAGGGAGAAAAGAACGGGTGAAGGAAAAGGGAGGGAGGGAGGAATGAAGAAAAGGGAGGGAGGGAGGAAGAGGAAAGGAGGGAAGGGGGGAAAAGCAAAGGGAGGGATGGAGAGAGAGGAAGGGATGAAGGAAAAGGGAGGGAGGGAGGGAGGGAGGAATGAAAAAGAAAAAGGGAGGGAGAGAAGAATGGACGAAGGAAAGAAAGAAGAAAGAAAAGGGAGGGAGGAAGTCTATCCTATCTATCTATCTATCTATCTATCTATCTATCTATCTATTATCAATCCATCCATCTATCTATCTATCTATCTATCTATCTATCTATCTATCTATCTATCTATCAGTGGTGGGATTCAATATTTTTTACTACTGGTTCTGTGGGCGTGGCTTGGTGGGCGTGGCTTGGTGGGCGTGGCAGGGGAAGGATATACTGCAAAATCCCCCTCCCCTCCCCTCCCCACTAACCTGCTTTCCAGCTCCGTTCTCCTGGGCAGGGCAACCAAAGGAGACCCAGCTGAGACTCAGTGGGAGGCAGAGAAGAGGTGGGGTTGGCCGGTTCTCCGAACCGACTCAAATGTCCGCTCCTGGTTCTCCAGAACTGGTCAGAACCGGCTGAATCCCACCTCTGCTCTCTATCGTCTTCTCCCTCTTTCTCTCTCTCTCCTTATCCATCTCCCGGATGCGCTTCCTCCGCTGTTGGGTGCAACAGGCAGGGAGGGGAAAAGAACAGAAAGACCCTGGGATTCCAGGGCTGGGAGGGGGCTCCAGCCCCCTGACCAACCAACTTGCTTCCCGACCTTAGTGGCTCCATCGTGGTCACAACTTGAGGCCTACTTTTGCAAGGCCGCCGGAGGGAGGGTGATGCCCACGGAAGCGTTGGACCTCGCCTTTCCTCCTGCCCAGCAAACCGCCCCCCCCCCCAGGGCTGCCTTCCCCAGCAGAGGATTCTCTGCAGGTGCGGCTGCCATTATTCCCCAGCAGCCCCACGAACTGAACCCCGAACCGTGAGCCCCACCGGCTGCCCAAGGACCAAGGCTCTACGGTTGGTCTGCCAAGCCGAGTTAGAGACGCCGAGGGGCATCACCAGGCTGCTGGGAGACCGAGCGTCGCTCCCACCGCCGGCCTAAACTGCGGATGAAAGGCTAAAAACGCAGCTCGCCTTTTTCCTGAGGTCCATTAGCGGAGTGGAAAAGCTCCTGGGGGAGCAATTCCCGGAGGGGATCTGGAGAGAAGGGGGGGGGGGGGTCTGTGAGAAGGGAAGAGGAGGAGGAGGAGAACAACTGTGGGGTCCCTAGTGTTCTGAGCTTGGTGGGTTCTCTTGTAGATCTTTAATGACCCAACTAGAGAACATCATCAGGGCTAGAAGGAAGCAGGGTTGGCAGGCAGGAGGTGGAGGACGATGGGGGACGGAAAAGAACGATGGGGTCTTTGGTGCTTTCTGAGTTTGGTGGTTTTCTGGCAGACATTTCACGACCATACTAGGTAACACCATCAGTGCATCAAAGGAGAGGGGTTACTCTCTGGCTATGTTACCAAAGCTCGCCCTGACACTGTTGGTGAGAGTGTTGTTGGGCCATTGTTTGCCTGGTGTTAGTCCCTGCTTATCAAAGTGTAGCCTGGTCCAGTCTAATTAAGGAACTACCAAGGAGAAAACCACATTCCCACCAACACTGGCAGGGCAATGAACCCCGCCCTCCCTTGCACTGATGATGTTCCTTAGCTGGGTCGTGAAATGTCTGCCAGAAAACCACCAAGCTCAGAGAGCACCAAGGACCCCACAGTCCTCCTCCTCCTCCTCCTCCTCCTCCTCCTCCTCCATGTTAGGAAACCAGACTGACCCCCCTCTTGCTTCAGCTCCTTCCTCTCTGACCACCCTTCCCCCTTCTTCCTTTTGCAGCTCATTCATTGCAATTTAGAGCCCAGGCTCCACCTCCCTTTGCATCCATGGGCCTAATTTTGGGGGGGGGACGGGGGGGGCAGGGAAATGGATTAGAAAAATGCAGGGCCATTCGTGGCTGCTGACATCACAAAAAATACAGCCAGCTGCACTGCAACCTTCTGATGCAAATAAACTTCGATTCAGGGCCTCCTTAAATTAATTAACTGGAATAAGCATCTTCAACCAGCCCCCCCACCCCAAGATAAGATTTAAGGAGGCTGGCAAAAGGCCTCTGAGCTAAGCCAGAACAAGGTGCTAAGTACAGTCCAGGCGTAACAACCGTTTCGTGACTGTTCCAAGTTATAATGGCATTGAAAGAATAGAATAGAAAATAGAATAAAATAGAAGATAGAAGAGAATATAGAATGGAATGGAACGGAACAGAACAGAGTAGAATAGAATAATAGGGAATAGAATAGAATAGAATAGAATAGAATATAGAGAAGAGAGTAGAATAGGAGAATATAGAAAAGAAAAGAATAAAGCAGAGGAGAGGAGAGAAGAAAGGAAGGATGGAGAAGAGGAATAGAATAGCAGAAGAAATAAGAATAGAACAGAACAGAACAAAACAGAACAAAACAGAATAACAGTTGGAAGGAACCTTGGAGGTCATCTAGTCCAACCCCACCCCCCCAAGCAGGAGACCCTGCACTATTTCTGGCAGTCCAGTCTCTCCTTGAAAGCTTCCAGTGATGGAGCTCCTACAAAAAATGACATAACCATTTTTCACACTTAACGTCCATTGTAGCAAAAAAAAAAAAACCACAAAGTCACACAATCAAAATTCAGGCGCTTGGCAACTGACTCATATGTATGATGGGGTCCCTTGTGTGACCTTCTGACAAGCAAAGTCAACAAAGGGGAAAACCAGATTCACCTAACAATTGTGTGATTAACCGCTGCAGAAATTCCGCTTAACAATAGTGGCAAGAAAAGGTGTAAAATGAGGCGGGACTCACTTAACAACCGTCTCACTTAGCAAGGGAAATTTTGGACTCAATTTTGGTCATAAGTCAAGGACTACCTGTCGCCTGGATTTGTCAGCATTTCAACCTGGCTTCAAAAGAGAGATCCCTCACTCCAGCAGAGCTCAACATTTCTTTTCTGCGCTATGGAAAATACTTAGCTGCAAAAATCTGGAGTTCTCTTGTTGTTGGACATGCAGATTGCAGCAAAAATTCTTTCGGGAAGAACAGACGGAGTGGAGTTGGCAGAGGTGGCCAAATTAATAATTAAAGAAAAGATCTGATCCTGTTTGGTTTCCGCTCTGAAACCAATTCTAGACACAGAAACAGGGGCTTGAAACAGAAAAATAAATGAAATTCCAACTGGGATTTATTGATAAGTTTGTTGTTACAAAAATGGCTGGTATGTACAGAGGAAGGAAGGAAAGAGAAAAGGGAGGGAGGTAAAGTTCAAAAAAAAAGTTAGGTTGCATATTATTATTTTTGTTCTACTACAATGAATAAATTTGGAAATTAATGGGGGGTTTTATCTCTTCTTTTTTCCTTCACCTTACACTTTTCTTAGCCTCTCTATTCCCTTTCCTGTTTCCTTATTCTCTTTGTTTTTCTTTGTATTTTATACGACAATAATTTCAATAAAACTTGTGTTAAAAGAGATTTATCTGCAGATGAACCTGCTGCTAAAAAGGCAAAAGGACATTTCCTTTTTACTGTTATAATTTCAATAAAATATTGTAATTTTTAAAAAAGATTTATCTGCAGACCTCTGCCAATGAACCTGCTGCTAAATAGGCAAAAGGACATTTCCTTTTTTATTTATATTATGATAATTTCAATTCGATATTAAATTATATATTTTTAAATTATCTGCAGATTTCCACCAATGAACCTGCTATTCAAAAGTCAAAAGGACATTTCCTCTTTTCTTTCATTTGTACATTTGGATGCAATTAAATTATTAAAAAAAAAAAAAAAGATTTTGCTGCAAAGTTCTGCTGACGAACCTGCTGTTAAAAAGGCAAAAGGACATTTCTACTTTTAGCTTATTTATTTCAGGACCCGAGGAACGTTTCGCAAAGGTTTATTGTAATCCACGTGTTAAAATCCACCAGCTTTTCACCGGAAAAATAGCAAGGAGGGCTTTGAGCCCCTGGTTGTTGAGAGGGATTCTTGGAGAGGAAAGCAAGATGGTGGCACTCCAAAGCTTGTTTCCCCTGGTCTCTTGGGAAGATTAAGGGGAGGGGGTCTTTGCCACAAGGCTGGGAAGCTGGGCGGAGGAGGGGGCCATAAAACCTCCCTCCCTCTGTGAAAATCCCACAAAGAAAAAGAATAAATACAATGCAAAACAAAAAGAAAAAAATCATCCCCACCAATTCCATAAAAGAAAAACTTTAAGGTTGGTTTGTTTCCATCCCGCCTTTATTATTTTTACAAATAACTCAAGGGGGCAAAGATATGCAATACTCCTTCCACCTCCTCTTGGGGTGGGCTGGGCTGAGAGGGAGGGACAGGGTCTAAATTACCCAGCTGGCTTTCATGCCGAAGCCAGGACTAGAACTCACGGTCTCCTGGTGATTGGTTCAAAGTTACTTGAACCAGCTGGGTGGGATTCAAATTTTTTAACAACCAGTTCTGTGGGCATGGCTTCGGTGGTGGCGTGGCTTGGTGGTCATGTTATTGGCTGGGCATGATCAACTAAACCACTCACATTGAGGAACACATTCCCTCGCCTGGCCTCTCATAACTGTGGGGATGCTGCAACAGTCGTAAGTGTGAACAAGGGTCATAAGTCACTTTTTTCAGTGCCACTGTAACTTTGAGTGGTTCCTCCACACAAGCAAAATACCAGCAAAGGAGGGGAAAAAAACTCCAGAGAAGTTCCTGCGACAGGAAGTCTCGTCCTGCCAAGAATGCAATAAGGGTTAACGGAGAGGCAGTTTCTGTCAGCAACACCAGAATGTTTCCTTCCTGCCTTCCTTACAGGATTAGCCCTGTAATTCCTTCAAACAACTGGTTCTCCCAACTGCTTAGAAGGTTAACAACCCTTTCTAGTGAATAGGTGCCAACTGTTAGAATCCCACCCCTGCCTAAGATGGACTAGAGCTCCGTCTGCTGGTGATTGGCTTAAAGTTACCCAGCCACTTTCATACCTAAGGCAGGACTAGAACTCACAACCTCCTGCTTTCCAGCCTGGCGCCTAACCACGAGACCAAACTGCCTCAACCTATTTTATCGTGGGCCACTATGTGACACAGGAGTCCATTCCATTTTGTTCCCTGGGGTTGAAGTTTCAGCTTTTTGTTTTTTTTTTCTTGGCATTTCAAAACCTGGCAAACCTTTATTTTCCCTCCGGGCCGTGCAGGGAATTTTGCTAAATGCCCAAAGAATCTGCAAATCAGCTTTAAGTGGCACCAATGAGTGGATTGTGCTTTTTTTTGTGTGGTGTCCTGGAAGCAACTTCCCCTTGGCAGCCTGCAGGCCAATTGGAAATCCAAAGAAAAGAGAAGATCAAATTGCTCTTTCAAACCCCTTTCCCCCCCCCCCCCCCATTTCTGTTGGCAACTCTAAAATGACCATAGAAATATCTTATGAGTTGACAGGCTGGTTGGCCAAGCACAACCACAAGCCAAGAAAGTCCACCCTCTGCATCTGGGGTTGAGTTGGGCTCTCCAGCCTCTGAACCTTCAAAGGAAGGCCCAGATGTTGAAATAAGCTCACGTCCGACACACAACCACGAGCCGGAACTGAGGCATGTTGCAAAGACCGAGGTTGTGTTACAGGCCAAACTAAGATGAAAATGGGGCTGGTTGTGTGGTGGGAATCTAAGTTTTCGTTGAGTAGAGTTGATGGCCGAAGGTAGGCTGTTATGTTAATCACACTCCATGTAGTCCAGTGGTCGCCAACCGGGAGGCTGGAGACCACTGGTAGTCCGTGAGAAAATTTTGGTGGTCCACAGAGTAACGTACCCCCCAAAGCAATTAATCCAGGCTGAGTGGGAACACAAGGCTTGCATTGCAAACATGAGGTAGTGAGGGGAGGGGGGAAAGGGCGGAGGGGGGGAACTTGCCATACTTGCCCCACACACCTTGCCTGGCTACCGGGCTGCTTCTCTCCGCTTCTTCCTTCTTCTGCTTCTGGCTGCACGCAAGGAAAGCAGCCAAAGTCTTTCTTTCTCTCCCCCAAACTCCGCCAGAAATGAGTCTTGGGGACCCTGCAAGGCCTCCGGCTCCAAGAGGCTCACAAGGACTCATTTCTGGCGGAGTTTGGGGGAGAGAAAGAAAGACTTCTGCGGCTTCTGCTACTTTCCTTGCATGAAGCCAAAAGTCTCTCCTCTCTCTCTCTCTCCCCCTGAGAACGGAGCGGGAGACGGTATCCTGCGATCCCAAATAAAGAACGATCGATTGGTAGGAAAACGGGGTGGGGGATTTTCCTGCAGACTTTTTTGGGGATTTTCCCAAGGCTCTCTGGTCCACAGGATTTAAAATGATGAGTTTGGTGGTCCCTGAGGTCCAAAAGGATGGCAACCTCTGAATTCTAGGGGGGCCCTGAAAAATATGAGAACCAAACTATTGATTAACCTGGTTATTTTGGGGAGAGGGCATAACACGGCCACGGCTACAGCTCCACAAAGGTGCGTTATTGCACAGTATTATTGTTCAAATGAAGGCAGTCTTCGACGTACGACCACAATGGACCCAAAAAAATTTTTGTTGACAAGCAAGACAGTCCTTGAGTGAGTTTACGCCCATTTTATGACCTTTCTTGCCACCGTTGTTAAGCAAATCAGCCCACTTGCTGAACATCAATGAATTAAACAAATGAATTATGGGGAGGCTGCAATGGTAGTAAGTGTGAAAAACAGCCGTAAGCCACTTGTTTCAGTGCCATCGTAACTTTGAATGGTCACTGAACGAACTGTCATAAGTCGAGGACTGCCTGTAGAGCCTGGTTCACATAAGCGTGACGGTTTTCCCAGGATTCTTCCGTGCATGACGACCGAGGGGGACAATTGTGATTCACTTAGCAACCCGTGGCAAGAAAGATAGTAAAACAAAGCAGAACTCACCTTAACAAATGTCTCGCTTAGCGACAAGAGATTTTGGGGCCCAATTGTGGCCATGGGTTGAGGACTCGGAAGTGAGTTGCCTTCGGAAGTTGTGCGAGCTTCATCCCTGGAGACTTCCAAAAAGAGACTGGATAGCCCTCTGTCAGAACTGGTGTAAGTTCGTTCTCCCACTTGGGTGCGGGGTTGGACTACATGACCTCCAAGGTCCCTTCCAACTCTGATTATCTGTTATTATCTGTCATCTGACGATGTAATTTATGTTTTTCCGAGCAAGCGTGTGCTCAAGCACAAACACACCCTCAGATACATCAACGCACCTACATTTGCTCTTTTTTTTTGGGAAGCCGCTCAGACCCACAACATACATTGTGATCGTCACAAAGGAGCCCAACGTTTATGTTGCTAAGCGAGGCAGTCGTTGAGTGAATTTTGCTCTATTTTATGGCCTTCCTTGCCACCATCGTTAAGCGAATCACTACTGTGAATCACTGGTTACGTTAGTCACACCATTGTTAAGTGAATCTAGTTTCCCCATGGTCAAAAGGTCGCCAAAGGGCAATCACGTGCCCCCCCGGGGGATGCTGCGACCGTTATAAGTACGAGTCAGTTTGCTGAGGGTCTGAATTGTAATGGACTGTGGGGAATGCTTCAAGGGCCGTAAGTATGAAAAACGGTCATAACTATGAATTAGCCGCTAAGCTTCTGAATTCTGATCACCTGATGATGGGGATAATACAAATGCAACTGGGAAATGGTCCTAAGTAACTTCAGACGGTCACTAAAAAGAACAGTCGTAAGTGGATGACTGCCTGTACGGGAACTAGCCTCCTAAGATGAAGAGGAGAGTTTTGGATTTGACTCTGGCCACCCAACAAAGGGAGGATTCTTCTCTCATCTAACAGATAACAGATAATCAGGGTTGGAAGGGGCCTTGGAGGTCATGTAGTCCAACCCCCCCACGCCCCATTTCTGGGGGAGGGCAGTCCAGTCTCTTCTTGAAAGCCTCCAGGGATGAAGGTCCCACAAGTGTGGAGATTAAAGTCCCATCCTGGATTTTGGGGTGCCAGGCAAACCTAGATGATCTCTCTCTGTCTCTCTCTGTCTCTCTCTCTCTCTTATGCGCACACACACACACACACACACACAGAGCCGTCCTTGCAGGCTTGCTGCCTCTTCCGGCCACAGCAGTCCTGGCTGACCAGTCCAGCTTCAAGGCTGAAGGACCCCTCTGGGCAGCCAGAAATCCCCAGAGCCCCCCCAGAACCCCCAGAAGAGGCAGCAGGCAAGTTGGGGAGGGCCGCCCCCCCCCCCCTCCCCGCAGCTTGCAAACCCACCACAGCTCCGGAGGTGCCAACCTGGCCTTTGCACCCCAAAAACCTGGTCGGGCTGAAGCCGGACCAGCAAAGCAGCAGCTGGCCAAGATCTTGGGGGGTGTCCCCCCCCCATCAGACCGAAGAGGGGAGGGGGGGGGTTTTCTGGGCTTACCTTGATCTTGTGCAGCGACTTCTCGGCCTCCAGCACCTGAATCCAGACGGCGATGCCCGAGCGGTGGTAGGTGAGGTGCCAGCCGGCTTCCGAGCTGCACTCCGTCCGGAAGCGGTGGAAGTCGCCATCGTCCGGGATCTGCACGCTCTCCCGGCCGGACATGCCGCCGCCGCCGCCGGAGGAGGAGGAGGAGGAGGAGGAAGGCCGGGAGACGCCGCGCGGCCCCGGGATGCGGCTCTGCGGGGCGGACGCCTGTGGCCGCCTCCCGCGCTCACCCTCCCCGGCGGGCGGGCGAGAAGGACGCAGGTGAGTCACGCGCAGGTGAGCCGAGGCCGGCCCTCCTCCTCCTCCTCCTCCTCCTCCTCCTCCTCTTTCTCCTCCTCCTCCCTTCTCTTCTTCCTCCTCCTATTCCTCCTCCTCCTCCTCTTCCTCCTCCCTCCTCCTCCTTCCTTGCCCTCTTCCTCCTCTATCTCTTCCTCTTCCTTCCCTTCCCCCTCCTCCTCCTCCTCCCCCTCCTCCTTCTTCCTCTTTCTCCCCCTCCTCCCTTCTTTTCCTCCTCCCCCTCCTTCCTCTTTCCCCCCCTCCTCCCTTCTCCTCCCCCTCCCCCTCCCCCTCCTCCTCCTCCTCCTCCTCCCTCTTTTCCCTCCCGCTTTTCTTCCTCCTCCTCCTCCTCCTCCTCCTCCTCCTCCTCCCCCCTCCTGTCCCGGATCCTCTCCGGGCTCCGCAGCCGGAGCGAGGCGGAGGCTGCCCGGGAGCAGCTGCAGAGGGCCGGCCAGGCAAGCTCGCCCCTCCATCGGGATGAGGCCTCGAGCGCCCGCCGGTGTCTGCTGGGTCCTACCTGCCGTCCCCCCCTCCAGGGCGGCCGCCTTCCCCAAGCAGGCGCCCCGCGGGCTCCGCACACGCGTCCTCCTGCCAGGCGGGCGCGTTCACACGTTGCCCGGGCAACGGGCGTGGAGGGTGGTCGGACCCCTCGCCCATGTTCCACGGCGGAGGCAGGAGGGGCACGCTGCTCCTCGGGCTGCCCCCCCCCCCCCCCGAGAGAGCCGGCTGGTTTGAAACTGGGTGACAGGCAGTCCTCGACTTACGACGCTTCCTTTCGTGACGGTTCAAAGTTCCAAGAGCACTGAAACAATGACTTATGGCCAGGTTTCGCACTTACAACCGCCGCAGCATCCCCACGGTTACATACATCATCATCAAAACTCCGAGGCTTGGCAACTGATTCCTAATTATGAGGATCGTAGCGTCCCGGGGGTCATAGGGTCCCCTTTGCTGACCATCTGACCAGCAGAGGTAACTTAGCCGGATTCGCTTAACGACCGTGGGTGACTAACTTAAGGACTGCAACAACTCAAGTGATGATTGTGGCAAGAAAAGGCTGTAAAAATGGGATAAAAAACTCACTGAATGACTCTCTTGCTTAGCGATGGAAATGTTGGGCTGCGTTGTGGTCGTAAGTCAAGGACTACCTGTATTTTGTGACTTCCAGTGGGTTCAGCTCCCTCTGTCCACCAACTCACACACACACACACACACACACACACACACACACTGCTCTGTTTCCTTATTTGCAATAAATGCAGGTTGTCCCTCTTGAGTTTTATCAGTTTATGGATAAATTTACATCTGCCCCCTTCTGGCTGGCAAACGATTACCAACAATCAAAACTTCATTAAATAAAAGGGAAAAAATAAAAATAAAAAGCAACACCACCAAAATTAAAAGCATGCCCCTGGGTGGGTGCTGGACTAGATGATCTCCAGGGTCCCTTCCAGACCTAGTAGGATTCTGTGAATTAAGGTCACCTGTTGCATTTTCTCCTCACGCCATGGTGAGAAGCATTTTAGGAGGAAGATCCTTTTATATTTTGCACTGATTATGTTTTTAATTTTTATTTTTTACTGGTTTCCTATAGTTTACGACTGGACATTCTCGGTTTCTTCCAGACCTTTTTCCAGATAGTCCTCGACTTACGACTGCAATTAGGGGCACAGTGCAGCTGCCGTCCACCTTCACTGACCCCGGCCTGCAGCCCACAAGAACAGAAGCCGCAGGGCATCCGTGGCCCTGGTGAGGCTTTGACGGGCCCTGCCGGGAAACCTGGCCAACCCTCCAGAATAAATAACATTCCGGCGGGTGGAATATTTGCCCACGGAAAACAAGCCGCCTTCCTCCTCGCTGGGCAGGAAAGAGGAAGAAGGGGCAGCCTGGCAGGAGAGGCCACCAAACCTCCAGGAGGGGCGTTTCCTTCCTCCCCTTTGCAAAATTGCTCAGGAGAGCCGGAGCCTTGCGGTAAGCAAAGAAACAAGGGGGATTGAGTCCAGGGTCAGCAGATCAAATGTCGAACAGGCTGACCAGCTTGCTGTGTATGCGGAATTCATCTTGGAACTGATTAAATTAAGAACCCACTGTGCTGGAATAGTTTAGGCGCTGGCCTGTAAACCAGGAGATGGTGAGTTCTAGTCCTGCCCTTAGACACCAGATCTGGCTGGGTGACTTTGGGCCAATCCTTGTCAGCCCAACCCAACTCACAGAGTTGTTGTGGGCAAAAAGGAGGAGGTAGCAACATTAGCTACATTCACCGCCTTGAGTTACCTATAAAGTCACAAAGACAGGATCAAAATGTAATAAACAAACAAAAATAAATAATAAACGTCTCCCAGCTCCCTGGGCATCCACCCTTGCATTATTTTGATGTTTCCAGCTGTGGCCTGAACCCCTGCCTCTGCCCGTTGGGAGCATGGCCGAAAGCCCAGAGGACACCACAGCAAAGGATATGGCTAAGAAGAGTCCGAAGGGCTGTGAAGGAAGTTGTGTGATTCATACCCACGCCTACACAACACACACCCCACTGACTGCCCCATTCTGGCTTTTTTCCTTTTAAGCCTCCGATTTGGCTGAGATGTTTGACATGGACCCGTGGGAAACTCGTTGAACTGGTTCACACGGTGCCCAAAAACCAGGATTGATTTAACTATGGCTTATTGATTAAGCATGATTGCCTGGATTTGGACAAGCTACTGAGCCATATAAACCATTCGTTAGCCAGCAGGGTGGCTGAGCTCATCAAGTAGGATAAGCCACATTAACATGTGTTACATGCGCACCATTCTACAGATTAAAAGAGCTAAAAGGGATCTTGTAGGTCATCTATTTGAACTCCCCGCCCAAGCAGGAGACCCTACCCCATTTCTGACAGAGGGCAGTCCAGTCTCTTCTTGAAAGCCTCCAGGGATGAAGCTCCCACAACTTCTGAAGGCAGCTTCTGTTCCATGAGTTGATTGTTCTCACCATCACGCACAAGTGCCTTTATTTTTATTAAATTTATATGCCACCTGTCTCACTGTCTTCAGCGACTCGGGGGAGATTACAACAGTAAAAAAGCATGCAGGGAATCCTCTTCTTATGACCACAAATGAGCCCCAAATTTCCACTGGTCGCTCTGCCTGAACCCTAAAGACCCTAACCCCTGGGAAGACTGGAAGGAGGCAGGATCAGTTCGAGGCTGCAGGTTGATCCTTTGCACAGGATTTAGAAAAGAAAAGGCATATTTTGTAGAATTTGCTGACAACCAGCAGCCAGCTTAATCTTCTGCAGTAAAAACCAGGAGATTTTATTGCACTTTAAAGCCCAACTCGTTTATTCAGCACTTAGCCAGATTTCTGGGGAATCGCAGCCAAGGAGCTTTTCCTAACCTCATGAATTTTTTTTTTTTTGGGGGGGGGTGGTGGAATTTTCTCAGAATTCCTCCCTGTGTCTTCCAGGCTTGGGAAGTCGATGCTATGTGGAGTGGAATCTCTTTGGTTTCTTGGCAACGCTGCTCTAGGAAGATTGGCTTCCTCGGGAGAAATCCCCTGCCGAAAATGGTCTGAATGCGGCGGCCGAATGGTGCAGTTTGGAATACATAAATAATTGTCTGTGTTTGTAGAAAAACAAGGTTTAGGGGAACAGCCAGGATGTACCCCCACCGTGCTGCTTTTCTCTATTTTATTTTATTTTGTATTATTATATACTTTATTGATTAAACATGAAATTCAGTCAACTGAACATTAAAAAATGCATCACAAATATAATTGACTGGTGGTGATGATTGATATGGGTTGCTGCCAGTATCAACCAAGTATTATTATTATTATTATTATTATTATTATTATTATTATTATTATTATTATTATTATT
>BLBF01000006.1:988316-1013812 GCA_015471245.1 Laticauda colubrina | reverse complement strand
TTATTATTATTATTATTATTATTATTATTATTATTATTATTATTATTTTACTTTTATTTTATTTGTTATTTTATTCCATTTCATTTCATTTCACTTCTTATTGGCACCTATATGAACAAGAGTCTCTGGGCTTTATTTGATGTTTCATGTCGGATTGGATTGGATTCCACTGTCGTTCATTTAAGTCCAATTGTATTCTTTTTTGGTGTGATCTGTTTATAGAATGAATGACTGATTAGTTGATCTGATTTGATTTCTATCATTGCCTGTCTCAACAAGAGATCCTCAGCTTTATCTGATGCTTTATGTTGGATTGGATTGCATTTTATCGCATGTCTTTTTAGTCCAAATATTTTGACCACCTTTTAATTCTGTATTAGATTAAGGAGCAGAGAAGGGCCCACTGGCAGCAGCCACTAGCTAGCTGATTGTGGATGAGGTGGATGGGAGACCACTCAGAAATCTCAGCTTGCAAGCTGGGCTGGAAAGCAGAAAACCTGTGGAATGCTGCCCAGGGCAGGATGCATCATCAGAAATTGAGTGTGTCTTTGTGTAAGGGGCAAGGTGGGCAGACAGGGCGATGGCTGGCATGCACAGAAACTCTTGAGTGAAAAAGGGTTTCGCTCTGTGGATGCCAGGTTTGTCTGCTCAGGGCACTAATGCGAAGGTGTGTCTCTGGCTGGCAAAAAGCTACTTTTGTCTCTCCGGTTGAGTAGCTGCCTGTCGCTTCCAGCTGAGCTGCATGTAACCCAGTGTGTCTCAGCCTTGGGAACTTTAAGACAGGCGGACTTCAACTCCCAGAATTCCCCAGCCAGGATAGGATGGGATAGTAGATAGGTAGGCAGACAGATGATTGTTAGATAGATAGATAGATAGATAGATAGATAGATAGATAGATAGGCAGATAGGCAGATAGATATAGATAGGGAAATAGGGAAATAGGGAGATAGGATAGACAGATAGATGATAGATAGATAGATAGATAGATAGATAGATAGATAGATAGATAGGCAGATAGATATAGATAGGGAAATAGGGAGATAGGATAGACAGATAGATGATAGACAGATGATAGATAGATAGATTGATAGATAGATAGATAGATAGATAGATAGATAGATAGATAGAATGATGGATGGAATGATTAGATATAGGATGGATTGATGAATACAAAGAATAGACAAATAGATAGAAAGAATAGAGATAGATAGATTCATAGATAGATAGAAGAGATAGATAGGAGAGATAGATGATTGATAGAGGATAGATAGATAGATAGATAGATAGATAGATAGATAGATAGATAGATAGATAGATAGATAGATATACGGATATATGGAATGATAGATGGAATGATTCGATATAGGGTGGATTGATGGATAGAAAGAATAGACAGACACCGAAATGGATAGACAGATCGATAGACAGACAGAGAGATGAGATAGAGACAGAGACAGAGATGGAGATAGATATGGATGGGATAGATAGAGGGGCAGACAGACAGACAGACAGACAGATGGAACAGCTCTGGCTTCAGAAGTTGTAGGTGCTCCATCACTGGAGATTTTCAAGGAAAGATTGGATAACCATTTGTCTTGCTCAAGCAGGGGGTTGGTCTAGAAGACCTCCAAGGTCCCTTCCAGCCCTGTATTTCTTTGAGTCCATAATCGGGACCCAGATTGTTGGGGGCAAAATGCCAGCTCTTCAACCACTTAAGAGAGGGCTGTAAAAGTACTGTGAAGCAGTATATGCCTAAGAACAATTGCTATCTTGGGCAGGGGGCTGGACTAGAAGACCTCCAAGGTCCACGGCGATGCTATGATTCTATGCTGGATACCTCAAGGGGTCCTGGGAGGAAGAACCCCCCTCCCCTGCAGCTCCTTTGCCAGGCTCCAGGCCCTGAGGTTGCACCCCCCAGGCCCTCCCCCCTTCCCATTGCTGCCTGCCAGGATTTGTTTCCCTGCCTGGGCATGCGGGGGAGGCCAGGGGGAGGCCGAGGAGGGGTCTGGATGATGCCAACTTGGGCATGTAAACAAGGGCAGATGGGGAGGCAGAAGCCCAGAGGCTGCAGGGATGAGTCACGAGGGGCGGGGGGGGGGGGCGGCTCTCAGCCATAGAGGAGGTGCCTGCCTGTGTCTGCGTGTGTGTAGTCACAGGGGGGGGGGGGGGGGGCTTGCACTGGCAGCCCCCTTTCCTCCCCTGCCGGTCCCATGGCACCTGCCTTGATGGCAAAGGAAGCTGGTTTCGCTGACAACAAACAATACAGGGTCGCCTGGTTTTTTGTTTTGAGAACAAGAGGGCTTGGGGGGGGGGGGGGGGGGGGGCTAAGCGACCGAGCAGCTGTTCCCCACCCAGCAGCTCTCCAGATGAGCAGGGCTGGCTGGGCAAGATGGGAGTTGGAGTCTCAAACATCTGGAGGTTCAGGAGGGCCTTCCTGCCAGCCAGGGGGCTGATCACCTCCCTTCTGAGTCTAATATGGTATTTCTCTCCCTTCCTTCTTTCCTTCCTTCCTTTCTTCCTCCTGCTCCCTCCCTTCTTTTCTCTCCTCCCTCTTTTTTTCTCCTTCCTTCCCGTTCCTTGTTCTCCTTTCTCCCCCTTCCTTCTTTCTTTGTTTTATTCTTCCTTCTTTTATTTCATATTTTATTTATTTCTGAGATTTGTCAATCGCTTACAAGATAATAGATATAAGTATAAACATGAGTAAATAGGTAGGAATTAATGGGGACAATAGGACAGGAATGGTAGGCACGATGGTGGCTTATGCAAGCCCCTTACAGGCCTCTCAGGGATGGGTATTCTCTCCCTTCCTTTCCTTCCTCCCTCCTGCTCCTTCCCTTCTTTTCTCTCCTCCCTCTATTCTTTTCTCTCCTTCCTTCTTTCCCCTTCCCTGTTCTCCTTCCTTCCTCCCTCCCTCCCACTCCCCCTTTTCTCACCTCCCTCTTTCCCTCCTTTCCTGCCTCCTCCCTCCCTTGAACCTTGGAGTTCTTCTAGCACAACCCCCTCCTTCGTTGACCCAAAGAGGAGGGGAGAAGCAAGATCCTGACTCCAGGTAGTCCTTGACTTACAACAGTTCATTTAGTGACTGTTCAAAGTTACAATGGCACTGAGAAAGCGACTTAGGACTATTTTTCACACTTATAACCGTTGCAGCATCCCATGATCCAAATTCAGATGCTAGGCAACTGACTCGCATTTGTGACAGTTGCAGCATCCCAGGCTCACAGGATTCCCTTTTGCGACCTTCATGACAAGCGAAGTTAACAGTGAATCCAGATTCACTTAATGACCATGTAATTCACTTAACAGATGCAGAGATTTACTTAACGACAGCAAGAAAAGTCATAAAATGAAGCAAAACTCAATAACTGTTTCACTGAACAACCTGTATAGCTTTACTATTAAAAATGGTCCTGGCTGTGGCCTCCGTTTCTTCCTCTGCCATCTCTTGTGGTTGTATTTATTTTATTTCACTTTATTTATTTACGTAGCATCTGGCGTACAGTGTTTGGAACAGTAGAAGTAGTCCTCAACTTATGACCACATTTGAGCCCAAAAGTTGTATCTGCTAAACAAGATAGTTGTTAAGTGAATTTTGCCCCGTTTTACATCCTTTTCCTACTCTCCAAACAATGCTACAGGGCCCTGCACACCAGAACAACTAGACACAGGAACAGTTTTTTTCCCCTGAACGCCTTCACTCTGCTAAACAACTAATTCCTTCAACACTGTCCAACTATTTACAAAGTCTGCACTACTATTACTATTAATCTTCTCATCCCTCCTTATCGCTCATCCCCTCCCACTTGTGACTGTTTGATTGTAACTTTGTTGCTTGTAACCTTAGGATCTATATTGACTGCTTCCTAGTATGATTTGATGGCTTATTGTACCCCATGACTATTATTAAGTGTTGCCCCTGATGATTCTGGACTTTTAAACAAATGTATCTTTCCTTTTATTGGCACTGAGAGCATTTGCACCAAGACAAATTCCTTGTGTGTCCAATCACACTTGGCCAAGAAATAATTCTCTTCTCTCCTACTGCTGTTCCATTCCATATATTTCCATTCTATTTTCTATTCCATTCTTGCTGCAGCTTTTCCCCTCTTTGACTTTACATGTTGGAAGCTGGTTTTCCTGGGCAGGTTGTGCAAGGCTTTGGACGATAAACTTTGCAAATCTTGGGGGTTTGCCCAATCCTCTCCCCTGCGCACACTCAACCCAGACACACACCATGCACCTTCCTCAGTTCTGCATCTTGCACAAATGTGGCTGGGGTGGCCTAAGCAGACAGCCGGAAGAGTTAAGGTCGACAGTGGGCTAATTCTCTGCTACTACATCTTGCCCACAATCCCAACCACCAATAGTGACTTCCCTGTGGTCCGCAACCCCCCCAGCCCCCGCCCAGGCACCCCTCGGGTCTCGAACACGAGGAGCTGTCCCACTGCCAACCGGAGGCCCCGCCCCGGCCGTGACGTCAATAAAGCGCCTCTTTGTTTACGCATGCGCCCTCCGTGCCTCCATGGGAGTCGTAGTCCTCCATCGCCGGGCGCCGCGGCGCCAAGCCCGAGCGTGGCCCTCCCCGAGGACTACATCTCCCATGAGCGCCCCCTCGGCTCCCTTGGCGCGTCCCCTTCGCAGCGGCGCCGCCTTCCCTGCCGCCATCTTGGTTTCCCGGGTGACTGGAGGAGCTGGCCGGCAGCGCTGGGCTGGCCGAGAAGCGCGATGCTGGCCTGCCTGATGACCAGGCCCGGGCCGTCCGCTCTCACCAGGCTCCTGCGGGCCGCGGCCGGGCGCCCGCTCGCCAAACGCGGCACGTCGGCGCGGGAGTCGGCCTGCCGAGAAGACGCGGCCCGCTGGGCCGAGCGCGAGGAGCCGCGCTTCCCCGCGGCTGCCACGAGGGGTCGCTCCGGACCCGTTCGGCCGGCGGAGGAGCGCGGCGCCGAGCTGCGGAAGAGGAGACCCGCGGCCTGTAGGGGGCGCCCTGCGGCCGGCGGAGAGCCCTGGGGGGGCTTATGGGAGCCCGGCGTGGCCCCCACGGGGGGCGTCTGGCTGCCCAGGCTGCCCCGCCCGGAGGAGGCGGGAGGAGAGGAGGCGGCCAAGCCCCCCCCCCCGCAGGAGGAAGCCCCCGGCCGGCCTCGCTTGTGGCCCAACCCGGTGCCCGCAGGCCGCCAGCGCCGGAAGGAGAGCCGGGGTCGCCGGGCCAGGACGCCCGCCCTCCCAGCCTCGGCCCTGGCCGCCGCCGGGCTGGCCCTGTGCTACAGCCGGGGACACCTGGGCAAAGGTGACTGGAGGGGGGGCTCCTTGGGAGGGGGAGGGAGGGGGACCCCCCAAGACCCTCTGAGGACCAAGAGGGGAGGGGGTCCCCTCTGCAAAACTCTGGCTTGGAAAGCCCCCCTCCCCAAGAGTGCCCCTACGGGGAGGGGGCAGGTGCCCCTGGCATGGGGTGCCCGTTGGATTGATGGAGCTGCCTGGCGGTCCCTTGGCTGAGGTACCAGGGGTTTCCAACCTTGGCCCTTTTCAGCCTGGCGGACTTCAACTCCCAGGATTCTGCCCTCGACCTTGGAGTGCCCCCTCAGCCCCCCCCCCTTGGGAAGGTGAGGCTCCCCCAGACCCTCTTGAGGGCCAGGGCTGGGTCCCCTGTGGCTGTGCCAGGGGCAGCTGCCACCCCGCCCCCCTTCTGCAAAAGCATTGGAAGGGGACACTCCATGTTCGACCCACCCTATGAATTGGGAGGGATCCGGTGGTGCTTCTGCAGAAGGTGGCAGCTGCCCCTTGCGTGGGTTGGGGGGGGGGGGGTTAGGCCGGATTCTAAAAGCCATGCCCTCCATCTGAATGGTGCCCCCTTAGTCCCCATTGGGATGAAGGATGTGTGAGGGGAGGGGTGTCTGAGGACCAGAGCTGGGTCTCTTCTGGCTATGCCAGGGGCAGTGCCCCCCTCCCTCTCCAAAATCATGGCAAGGGGACTCGGTTTGACCCTCTGAGGACCAGGGTTGGGTTCATTCTGGCCATACCAGGGGCAACTGCCCCTTCCCTTGCAGAGTGACCCAGCTTGCCCCCCCCCGAGCCAGAGCCCCCCTTCAGTGCTTCTTCAGAAGGTGGCCAGACTCCCCTGGCATAGACATGGGGGTACCTGGATCATAAAGAGTCCTGCCTTCAGCTTGAAAGTTGGCTATGGGCTGCCTCAGTCCCCCCTGCCTTGTGGGGATGAAGCAATTGTGGGGAGGGGGCATCTCCAGGCCTTCTAAGGATAGGTCTAGATCTCGGCAGCTCTTATACCCATGCCAGGGGACATTGCTACCTGTCTGTAGGAACCTCACAGAAGACTCTGCCTTTGATTGTCCCTCCCTCCCACCCCCAAGAGCCAAAATGCCCCTGGGGTGCTTTTGCAGAAGGTGGCAGCTGCTCCTGGCCTGGGCACGGGGGCTGCATGGACCATGGATGCAAAAACTGACCAGAGTTTACCACAGCCCCCATTGGGATGAAGGATGCATGGGGAAAGCTCTGGAATGCTGGGCACCAAAGATCGGGTCTGGGTCCAGGCAGCCTTTGCACCCATGCCAGGGACAGCTGCCCCCTTCTGCAAAAGCCTGGCAGGTTGACTCCGGCTTTGATCCACCCAGAGCCAAAGTGACCTGTGGGGCTTCTGCAAAAGATGGCACCTGGCATGGGGTGCCTGGGTCTTGGAGGCCCTCAACCTGGGAGATCACTAGGTGCCCCACTCAGCCCTATTGGGGTGAAGGATGCGTGGGATGGGGCTAGGCGGCTAGGCTGCTGGGCGGAAGGGGGTTCGCCCTTAAGGACGGGAGAGCTGCTGGGTCCAGGCACTCCCTATACCCACGCCAGCTTCTGTCTTGTGCGAAAGCATGGCAGGGTGATTAAGACTCTTCTCCCACCCCAGCCCAAATGAGTCCGTAGTGCAGGAGGGTCTCCAACCTTGACCACTTTAAGACTGCTGGACTTCAACTCCCAGAATTCCTCCTCTTCCAGTCATGTTAGCTCAGGAATTCTGGAGTTGAAGTCCACAAGGCTTAAAGTGGCCAAGATTGGAGACTCTTGGAATAGACAGACAGACAGATAGGGATAGAATGAATAGAAAATATAGATAGATCCATAGATAGCTGAGATAGACTAGGGATCTTCAAACTTGGCAGCTTCAAGACTTGTGGACTTCAACTCCCAGAATTCCTCCTCCGTCATGTTAGCTGAGGAATTCTGGGAGTTGGACTCCACAAGCCTTAAACTTGCCATGTTTGAAGACCCTTGGCTTAGTGCTTCTGCCAAAGGTGGCAGCTGGTAGCACGGTTGCTTCAGGGCTGAGGGAGATGCCAGCCAAGCTGCCCCCCCTCAGCCCAGCTTGCCTGGGTCCAGGGTGACTTTGAGGTCCATGGCACAGGATATAGCCCACTTGACAGAGGCAGACGGGGGATCTTGCGGCCCTAGGATAGGCAGTCCTCGACTTGCAACCACAACAGGGACCCATTTTGCCAAGCAAGGTGATTGTTAAATGACACCACCCCCCCCCCCAAGTTCTATGCCCTTTTTTATTGCACAGTTGTTAAGCAAATCAGGCCATTGTTAAGCGAAACAAGTGAGTTTGGCTTCCACCATTGATTTTACCTGTCAGAAGCCAGTTGGGAAGCCAGTCACAAATGGGGTCACAACCCTGGGACAGTGCTGCAGCAAGGGTAAGGAGTTACGACAACTGTTCATTTAGCCACCACCCGAAGCACCTGAACGTTGACCACGTGACCGTGGGGAATGCTGCAGTGGTCATAAGTGTGAGAGCCAAGATCATAAACCATTTTGGCAGTGTTGTTGCAACTTCAGGCAGCGGCTAAATAAACAGTCATAGGTTGAGGACTCCTCCCTGATGCAGATGGGCCTCTTCTCTTTTCCCTAGAGGGGTTTCTTCGCTGGTCCCCTCCTCTTCCTCACGGTTCCTCCTTTCTTTCACCTTTTTCCAGACGAATCCCTCCTGGAAGCCGTGCGACTCAACAGTGTTCCTGAAGTGGAAAGGTGAGGCCTGGCAGGAAGGGTTTTCTGAGCAGCGGGCCTGGGAGGATGGGAGGGGGGCAGACGCTGTCTGGGGATCCCTGCTAGCTCTGCACACACCTGTTGTGCCCGTGCTGGTGCTGAACGTGGAATTATGGGGCTCGTGCTTTGCTCTGAAATAGGTCGCTTGGCTCACTTGCTTGAGATAGCACCTAGACATATATACTGGTTTATAAATGTCAGCCTGTTGCCCCCCAACAATCAGGGTCCTGATTTTACTGACTTCGGAAGAAGGGAAGGCTGAGTCAACCTTGAGCTGGTCAAGATCGAACTCCAGGCTATGGGCAGTTAGCCTGCAATGCGGCACTCTAACAACCATGCCACCACAGCTAGATATAGATAGATATAGATGATAGACAGATAGATATAGATGATAGATCGATCAATAGATCGATAGATGATAGGTATTGATAGGTAGGTAGGTAGATAGATAGATAGATAGATAGATAGATAGATAGATAGATAGATAGATAGATAGAAAGAAATAGACAACAATAGCAAAGATTCAATAGCAAAAGCACTTAGACTTATGTACCGCTTTATAGTGCTTTACAGCCCCTCTCTAAGTGGTTTACTGAGTCAGCATCTTATCCTGGCCTGGGCATGGGGGCTGCATGGACCATGGATGCAAAAACTGACCAGAGTTTACCTCAGCCCCCATTGGGATGAAGGAAGGATGAAGAAATGAGGAACCATCAATCTCCTCATTTTAACACCTCGGAAGGACGGAAAGCTGAACTCCAGGCTGTAGGCAGAGTTCCCTCCGGATCAGGACCCCTCTGGTGCTTGGGAAAAAAAAGTTTGGTATTTCTGTTCAGTATTTCTCCCATCCTGAAAAATAGACATGTTTTGACCCTGGCATTTTTATTTATTTATTTGTTTCCTGCTTTTGTTATTTTTACAAAACTAACTCAAGGTGGCAGATGTATATTTGTCAGCCCCCTGGAGTTATCGAGTGAGTTGAACAGCCATATAAATTCTCTTAAATCAATAAATAAGGTATCTAATACTCCTTCCTCCTCCTCTTCTCCACAACCCTTTCTAGCACTGATGATATTCCCTCATTGGGTCATGAAATGTTTGCAAGAAAACCACCAAGCTCAGGGAACAACCTCCTCCTCCTCCTCCTCCTCCTCTTTTCCCCACAACAACAACTCTGACGTTGGTTGGGCTGGGAGGGAGAGACTGGCCCCAAATCACCCAGCCAGCTTTCACACCTAAGGCAGGACCAGAACTCCCTGTTTCCTGGTTTCCAGGCCGGCACCCTTAATCACCAGACCAGACTGTCTCTCATCCAAGAGACCTAGATTTCATTTTAACAGTCTTTGTGGAAGCCTTGGTTTTGGAGCATTCGCTCTCCGTAGAACGATGTCTGGCCTGGTTTTGTGGCCCTGGAGGTGCTGGCTGTGGTTGGACGAGGGGTCCTGGCATCTCTCCCCGCTTGGCCAGTTGGTGGGGCAAGGCCTGGCCCCGCTTCTTGCAGAGGCTCTTTGCAGCAGAGACGCTTCAACCCGCCCGGCTATGGAACCATAACCAAGGGAGGGGGAAAAGAAATGGGATCTGCCCACCTCCCAAGAGGAGCAGCTTTGTTTTGGCTCCAGAGTTCAAGTTTGCCGCTCCCTCTCTCCTTCCTTCACCTGCCAGGCGGGTGAAGCGCTTGGCTGGCAGCCCTGAGCACAAAGTCAAACATGCCCTTTGGGCTTCGGCTTTTAAGCAGCGGCTCCCGGAGTCACTCAGCCAGAACTCTGAATAGAGGCTCCATATGTCTTGGACAGGGGGCCTGGGGTGGATGGGGGGAAGCCAGGGCCTGGGCTGCAAGAGGGGATGCCCGGAGAGGTCTCAGGGTCATCTGCCTTTGCAGGGCCGGGGGGGGGACGGGGACTGCTTAAGAGCCCAAACACATCCGGAATGCTACGGGGTGTGTGGGGGACACCTGCCCCATCAGAAGGCCTTTGGATCAGGTGGTGGCTGGTGCAGGTGGGGAAGGGAGCTGGCCCCCTAATTCCTGTGAGGGGAGGCTTGTAAGGTGAGCTCTTGCATGGGGCTCTTCCTTCTGTCTTCCTGGTGCAGGCAGGCGCCTCTACTGACCATGATGGAAGAGAATATTCGTAGCTCAGGGTCCTTGGTGCTCTCTGAGCTTGGTTGTTTTGTTGGTAGTTTTCTCGCATACGTTTCGTGACCCAACTCAGCAACATCTTCAGTGCTAGAAGGGAGGTGGGTTTGTGGAGTGGACAAGGAGGAGGACTGGGGTCCTTGGTGCTCTCAGAGCCTAGTGGTTTGCTTCCATGTTTCATGAACCCTACTAAAAGGGAGTGGGTTTTGTGGAGTCGGGGTGAGGAGGGAGAGGAGGAAGACTGTCAGCTCCTGGGTGCTCTCTCAGCTTGGTGGTTTCCTTGCAGGTGTTTGGTGACCCAGCTAGGGAACATCATCAGTGCTAGAAGGGAGTAGGGTTTCCAAAGTGGAGAGAAAGCAAATGGAAGGAAGAAGAGAGGATATTTGAAGCTCAAGGTGGAACTGTGGGGTCCTTGGTGCTCTCTGAGCTTGGTTGTTTTGTTGGTGGTTTTCTTGAAGACGTTTCATGACCCAACTTGGCAACATCATCAGTGCTAGAAAGGGATGGGGTTTACTCTGATTTTATACACAGGTGGCTTGCCCTGTCAGGATTGGTGGGGGTGTTCTTGGGAGTCCTTTCATTAGGCTGCTTCCTGTTTATGTGAGTTGGTAGTTTACAGCTTGGTTGTTGGTATAAATCTACAGTACATTTCTACAAACACTAACAGGGCAAGCTGCATAAACAAGAATCAAACTCCCCTGCCTTCTAGCATGGATGCTGTTCCCTAGTTGGGTCATGAAACGTCTGCAAGAAAACGAGCTCAGAGAGCGCCAAGGACCCCCACACATCTCTTTTCTTCCTGATGTGGGGGGGGGGGATGAAATTGTCCCATCATGGTGGGATAGAGATGAGTGGCGGAAGCGGCCTCAGCACCTACAGCCAGGTTCCACTACCTGGTGCCTCTGCCCTTTTGTTGCATTAAAGTGGTGACTAGATGGCAGCAGAGACTGTCAGAGTCACTCAATATTCTCCCGCAGGCCCTTCGCTCTAGGAACTGAGGAACTCTGGGAATTGAAGTCCACCAGTCTTAAAGTTTCCAAGGTTGGGGACCCAACCTTGCTGTAGAATGGCTCTCCGTAACCCGGTGGGTGTTCTGGAGAGGTTTGGGGGATGCAGCTCACAGACTTTGCCATGACTATAGGTCGTTATTTTAGTTAGCAATTCAGTGAGCTGCATTCATTCTGTGAGGCTCCAGGCTGGGAGGGAAACCTGGCCGAGAGTTTACACCTCTTCAGGGTGCGGTTCCCACCCAATTCCTTGGGCATCCTTCCGTTGAAAATTGCAGGCGGAACACCCACCGAGGTTGACCGGGGAATAATATTTAATTAGCAATAAAAATGTCCTTGCTGGAAAATAACATCTGTCTAGGAGCTGAGCGGTGGCCATCCCTTTATTGATCAGTCATGATTAAATCGGACAAGGAATATATTAACAGCCATCATGAATCCTCCGGACATAAAATTTGGTCATTTCACAGAGATGCTAAGCCGCTCTGCATCAAACAGGCTGGTTTTATTTTTTATTTTTTATTTTAAAAAAGAGACACACACCCCCACACCTATAATTGAACTATCAGCAGCACGCATTACACTGCTCACTGGAGCTGTAGGTTTTTTTCCAGTTCATCTTTGAACTGCCAAGCAACCTAGCTCAACCCGTTGCCCTCCAGACAAAGTGGACTTCACCTCCCATAATCCTAAATTAGACCGGTGGGAACTCCAGCCCAAAATCCCCAGAGAGCAGCAGGTTGAGAATTTATGGCAGGGCTCTCCAACCTTGGCAACTTTAAGCCTGAAAGACTTCAACTCTCAGAAGTCCCCAGCCAGTTTGCTGGCTGGGGACTTCTGAGAGTTGAAGTCATCCAGGCTTAAAGTTGCCAAGGTTGGAGAGCCCTGATTTATGGCATAATTGCTGAGTGAGCATCACAGGTTGATGTGTTCTGTCTTAGCAACTGGGGATAGATTCTGTTCAGAAAGACCTGACCCCGGCCTGGCCTCTTAAGAGCCTCGGTGGTGCATTCATTGCTGCTGTAATTGAAGCCGTTGAGCATCCTTTTCCTCTTTTCCTGCCAAGCAGGTTGAGGAACCTTAAAATAAAAGATAATAGTTGTAGCTCAGGGTTGAACTGTGAGCAGGTCCTTGCTGCTCTTGGAACTTGGCTATTTTCTGGCAGGCATTTCATGGCCCAGCTAGGGAACATCCTCAGTGCTGGGAGGGAGTGGGGTTTGTGGAGAGGAGGAGGAAGACGAGGAGGTGGAGGAGGAGGAGGAGAAGGGCTGTGGGGTCCTTGGTGCTCTCTGAGCTTGGTTGGTTTTCTTGCAAATGTTTCATGATCCAACTACGGAACATCCTCAGTGCCAGTAAGAGTGGGGTTTGTGGAGAGGAGGAGGAGGAAGGAATGAGAAAGAGAAAGAAAGAAAGGGGAAGAGGAGGAGAAGAGGAGAACTGTGTGGCCTTTGGTGATCTCTGAACTAGGTGGTTTCTTTGTAGACGTTTCATGGCCAAGCTGGGGAACATCATCAATGCTAGGAGGGAGTGGGGTTTGTGGAGAGGAGGAAGAGGACTGTGAGGCCCTTGGTGCTGTCTGAGCTTAGCTGTTTTCTTGCAGATGTTTCTTGACCCAACTAGGGAACATCATCAGTATTAAAAGAGAGGGAGTGTTGGGGAGAGGGAGAGAAGGAAGAAAAAGAAAAGGAGAAGAAATGTGTGGTCCTTGGTGGAGGAGGAGGAGGTCTGTGGGGTCTATGAGCTTAGTGGTTTTCTTGCAGATGTTTCATGACCTGACCAGGGAACATCATCAGTACTGGAAGGGAGTGGATTTTGCAGAGTGAAGGAAGAAGAGGAGGAGGAGGAACAGGAGGACTATGGGGTCCTTGGTGCTCTCTGAGCTTGGTGGTTTTCTTCCAGATGTTTCATTGCCCAATTAGGGAACACCATCGCTGCTAGAAGGGAGGGGAGTTTGCTCTCGGTTTATGTACAGTGGTACCTGCCATTTTGTTGGGATATGTTTTTCCCCCTCTATTGTTCCCCCATCAGGATGTTGTTTTCTGCCTAATTATTTGTCTGGTGTCAATCCATGCTTCTCTGGTTATAGACTGCAGAGCCAACACTCTTTTGGAGGACCTAAATATAGTGAGCAGGGATCCCTGGACGTGAGGTTACCGCTTGGTGTGGGAGGAGGACGGCACTGTATCTTGCAGTCCTTCCCCGCTCTCCAATTTATCTGTATTCCTCTGTATTTCTTCATTATGAGGCGGCTGCACTGGCACAGCTAAATTTTGCAAGCTGGGGAGGAAAAACCAGAATTTGCTCCTCTGGCAGGCTTTATGGAAGGCAGAGAAATGCGTTTATGAATAATTGGGAACCGAAGAGGCTTTCGAAATATTTCAAGACCCCACCACCCCTCTCTCTCATTGAAATATGAAGCATGCTGAGAGCAATGAAATTGCTTGTTTTCATACTTTGCGTACTCCAAATGTGATTTATCCCTGCGATATTATTCAGATTCATTTTGTTTACATCTTTTCATGATCACAAATAAAACAAATGTTGTTTTTAAACCAAAGCAAAAAAAAAAGCTTTTTTTTTTAAAAAAAATAATAATCAGAATTTGCACTGAAACTTTCAGACTTACAGCATACAATTAAACCCAAGTGATTCTCTTTGATTTAACAACCGTTATTAAAGTAGTCCAGCGATAGGAATTGGTGTTGCAGGAGCAGGTGAGTGAAAATAGATGCAGAAAATGATTCTTTTACTCATGTTAAAAGTATATAGAAATCAAACACAGATAGTCTCTGACTTACGACCATCACTGAACCCAGAATTTCTGTTGCTGAGCGAGACCATTGTTAAGTGAGCCTTGCCCTGTATTCTGACCTTCCTTGCCACCATTGTTAAGTGAATCATTGCCGTTGTTAAGTTAGTAAGATAGCTGTGTAGTGAATCCGGCTTCCCTGTTGAATCTGCTTGTCAGAAGGTCGCAAAAGGGGATAGCCTGACCTTGGGATGCAGCCACGGTCATAAGAATGAACCAGTTGCCAAGCATCTCAGTTTGGATCCCGTGGCCATGAGAGATGCTGCAACGGTCATAGCTGTGAAACAATAGTCATATATCACCTTTTTTTTAGTGCCCTTGCACCCTGGAACGGTCACTAAACGAACTGTTACGAGTTGAGGATTACCTGTACTGTTGTAACATTGAGAACTCCCTAAATCCATGATGGCGAACCTCTGGCATGCATGCCACAGGTGGCACACAGAGCCATTTGTGTGGGCACGCGAGCCCCAGCCAAACTTACCTGCACTGCTCATGCACGCTCCTCCCAGCTGATTTCCGGCCCATTTGAGGCCATTTTTGCTCAAGGGAAGCCTCTGCAGCCTGTGGAAGCTGAAAAAAGGGCCTTCTGGAAATACCAGAAGTGCCAAAACGGGCCTGTTTTTCGGCCTGCAAAGGCTGCAGAGGTTCCCCTCGAGCCTCCGGGTGTGTGTGTGTGTGTGTGTGTGTGTGTGTGTGTGTGTGAGAAAATGGCCTCAAAAATCAGCTGGAAGGGGCGCGCATGTGCCATCACTGCCCTGAATGAACAGTTTTGAGTCAAGGACTGACTGTGAGGAGAAAGCAGGCTCTCTCTGTTGGGAAAATGGAAGATTTGATTTGTTGCATAGCGCAGGACTCAAAGCCAATGACTGACTTTCCAAGAAAACGAAGCTCTTTTGAGTCTTTCATATGTTTGGAGTCCAAGGGAAAACAGCAGCCAGGCTGCCAGCGCAGACTGGAAGCAGCTCTCTTGGGGAGAGGGTCTTTCTGAGCCCCTGCTTGAGCCTGTTTTATCTGCTGAGCAAGACTGGAATGGCAAAGCTGCAATTGGTCCCTACTATGGACTCAGCCCCCCCCCCCCCCTCAAGAAAGTAACCCTCTGGGCGGTGTAATACGATAAGGAGCAATTAGCTGGTGGGGGATCTGGAGGGAACACCCCTCCCCCAAATGCAGCTGTTGGTGTGGATTCCATGGACCTGCATGCTCACTCTCTTGTTGCTGCTGTAAACACAACCATCTGCCTCGTTGACCATCCTGTGCTGTCTTGTAGACCAGGGCTCTCCAACCTTGGCCACTTTAAGACCTGTGGACTTCCAACTCCCGGAATTCCCCAGCCAGCAAAGGTGACCCCTGAATTGGATGGATGGATGGTATAGATGATACAATGGATGGATGATAGATAGGAGAGAAGGAGAGATCATAGAAAGATGGAAGGTAGGTAGCTGGATGGATGGATGGATAAATGAATGATGGATGAGATAGATAAGATCAGGGTTCTTCAAACTTGACAGCTTTAAGACCTGTGAACTTCAACTCCCAGAATTCCTCCTCCAGTCATGTTAGCTCAGGAATTCTGGGAGTTGAAGTCCACAGATCTTGAAGTAGCCAAGGTTGGAGGCCCTTGTTGTAGACAATGGATGCAACTTCAAGAGGTCTCCAATCTTGGCCACTTTTAAGACTTGTGGACTTCAGCTCCCAGAATTCCCCAGCCAGGACTTGCATCCAAGCATGTACTGGGGGTGGTATGTGTGTGTACTTACGACCTGATTCAAAGTTCTTACAATGTAGACGTAGAATAACAGAGTTGGAAGGGACCTCGGAGGTCACCAGTCCAACCCCCTGCTCCAGCAGGAGAGAGTCTGTTCCAAATATTGGCCTCTACCCAGGATCGAACTCACAGCCTCCTGATTGGGAGGCGAGAGCTCCACCTCTAGGCCACCAGAGTAGTTTCTTCCCCAAAACCATGGTTGCAGGACCGAATTTCAGGAACTGCACACCTGGGCTGTTTTGGGACCCACATCAAGGTGTTTACTTCTGGGTTTGGTGAGCCCAGGCCAGCCCTGACAATGTAAACAGATGAACAGAGTTGGAAGGGACCATGTAGGTCATCTAGTCCAACCCCTCCCGGCAGGAGGCCCAACACCAATTTTTCCCTGCTCTGGATAAATAGGAGACAGAATAGGATGCTTGTAATGTGGGGTCCTTGAGCTGAGTGGTTTTCTTGCAGACGTTATCATGACCCAACGAGGTAACCTCATCAGTGCTAGAAAGGGGTTTGACCTCTGTTTATATACAAGCAGCTTGCCCTGTCAATGTTGGTGGGTATACATGTATCTCACCAAGGAGCTCTTATAGCACTGATGAGGTTACCTAGTTGGGTAATGAAATGTCTGTAAGAAAAGAACTAAGCTCAGGGAAGGAACCTACCACAGCCGCCCTCCTCCTCCTCTCTTCAAACCCCACTCACTTCCAGCAATGATGATATTACCTATTTGGGTCATGAGACGCCTGCAAGAAAACCACCAAGCAGAGAGAGCACCAAGGACCCCACAGTTCTCTTCCTTCCTCCTCCTCCTCTTTCCCTTCGCAGTCTCCCCTGTTCTTCTTTCTTTGGGTAATGAAAGATCTGCAAAAAAAAAAAAAAAACCCAAACCCAGCCAAACTCATCGAGCACCAATAACAACACGGTTTCAATCCTGGGCTACAAATATTCCCTTCTGTGATGCTTGCAGCGACTCCGCTGTTCCCAAGCCATTTTCTTAGGGGCTAAACATGCAATATTTGTCTCTTCAGGTTGTTGCAAGAAGGAGTTAGCGTGAATACCCGACATAAGCTTGGCTGGACTGCTCTGATGGTAGCAGCGATAAACAGAAATTCAAGGTAAATAGTTAAAAATATTGGAACTATATGAACAGTCTCCAAAATTCACACCAATGTGAGCAGAAGTGAAAGAAAGTTCATAGACCAAAAAAACCCGACCACATTCTACTGAAAATTGTCTTTTATCGGGCCTGAGGAGTTAAAGAACACCCTGGGTTGGAACTGAAATTGTGTTCGAAGGAAACTCTCTGGCAAGAATTCCAGACTAGCCAAGCAAAACAATTTCAGGTTTTCAAAGTCCTTGCTTTAAAACCATTTTTTTAGTTACCTTGAAAGTTATAAGAGCACTGATAAAAAGAGGCATATGACCAGGCCTCACACTTATGACTGTTGCAGCATCCTCATCATCATGTGATTAAAATTTGGATGCTTGGCAACTGCCAGGGAGAAAATCACACTATTGGCAGGGCAAGCTACTGTATATGAACCAGGAGCACACTCCACACTCCATTATACTGATGATGTTCTCTAGTTGGGTCATGAAACATCTGCAAAGAGACCATCGAGCTCAGAGAGCACCAAGGACTCCACAGTTTTTTTCTTCTTATTCCTCCTCCTCCTCCTCCTCTCTTGCAAACCTTTCTCCCTTCTAGCACTGATGACGTTCCCTAGTTGGGTCATGAAACATCTGCAAAGAAACCACCGAACTTAAAAAACACCAGGGACTCTGTGGCTTCAACCCCGAGCTACAGATATTCTCTTCATTTCTTTCTCTCTCTCTCTCTTTATTCCTCCCCGGCCTGTGCCCTCACACCCCATAAGTTCCCAAGACAATCACCCTCCCTTTCAGGGCAGCTCTTCACACAAAGCCCTTGGTCCACAACTAAATTCAATTAACTTTTTATTGAAAGACAAAAAGGCAAAGAGGGAGAAAGAAATCCAATTTTGGGGAACGCGGGATGGCCGGTTGGTAGCAGCTTTGATGCCACAACCTCTCAGGGGCGCTTGACTTAGTTGCAAGTTCATAAGACTCTCCTCCCCCCCCCCAAAAAAAGGGGAGGGCTTAATGTTTTGGGAAAACATTGGTATTAAACGGGCAGACAAAGGCCGAATATCCGCTCTCGGGCGACAGCGCTGTGTATCCGTGTGCCGAGTTCGTGTGTGGTGGCAACTTTGATGGGCGCTGAAGACAAGCTGAAAATCACCACCTCTGCAGGGCAGGCCTTAGGAAGGGGCCGAGAGGCCTTGAATCTGTTGGTTTAACTTTGATGTCCCCACGGCCACAGGTTCCTCTTATTGACACGGCTGTGCAAGGATGGGTTTAGCAGCCCCTTTCCCCACTTTTCTTAGCCAAGGGACAATGGTCAGCAATAGAGTGTGACTGTTGTTGACCATTCCGAGGGACCAGCGGGGCGGAACGAGGTTTTTGGAGAAGGAGAAAGGCTGTTCATGCTACAGCAGTTTGTCCCAGATGGCCTTCCTTCCTAGCTTTTTCTCTCTCTCACCGTTTTTCCACTGGAGAAATATTATTCCCTCAGCCTCTCCTTCTGCCTGGTTCAGCCAACGTGGTCAAGATCTGCAGTAAACAGACTTTCTCTCAGAATGACAACAGTTGGGAGGGACCTCAGGGGTCTTCTATCCAACCCCCTGTTCAGACAGGAGGCCCTGTACCATTTCAACCATTCCATGGTTGTCCAGTCTCTTCTTGAAAACCTCCAGTGTTGGAGCATTCACAACCTCTGGAGGGAAGCTGTTCCACGAATTAATTGTTCAAACTGTCAGGAAATTTCTCCTTAGTTCTAAGTTGCTTCTCTCCTTGATCAGTTTCCATCCTTTGTTTCTTGTCCCGCCTTCAGGTGCTTTGGAGAATAGCTTGACTCCCTCTTCTTTGGGGGCAGCCCCTGAGATATGGGAACACTGCTATCATGTCACCTGTAGTCCTTCTTTTCATTAAATTAGATATATCCAATTCAATTCAGTTCAGAATAGAGCCGGAGGGGACCTCGGAGGTCTTCTAGTCCAACACCCTGCTCAGGCAGGAGATCCTATACCATTCCAGACATGTGGCTGTCCAGTCTCTTCTTAAAAGAGCACCCACAACTTTCTGGTGGCAAGCAGTTCCACTGGTTGATTGTCCTCCCCCTTAGGAAGTTTCTCCTTAATTCCAGGTTGCTTCTACTCCTTGGTTAGTTTCCATCCGTTGCTTTCTCTCCTGCCTTCAGTTGTATTTGGAGAATAGTTAGACCTCCCTCTTCTTTGGAGTAGCCCCTCAAATACTGGAAGATGCTATCATGTCTCCCCCAGTCCTTCTTTTCATTAAACCAGACACCCCCAATTCCCGTAATCCTTCGTCTTATGCCCCAAAGGTCCTTTTTCCAAAAGGACTTCTTCTCATCCCAGAAGCTTCTTCAGCTCTGACTAGATGGTGGGGAAGGGAAGGATCGGTATTCCCTGCAGAGCTGAAGGAGCTTCTCGGATGAGAAGCGAAGCAACTTCAAGGAAAAACAAAGGAACTCTTAAAAGAAATAGGTTAAGAAATGAATAGAAAATATATAACATAAGTTTGAGAAAAGTACTTGAGAAAATTAATAGAAAATATGTAAAGAAATGATAGGATATGAAACTATATGTGAAAGATGAATATGTAATTAAGGTCATGTTTGTATGGAAATGTGAAAACCTGCAGTCATGCTGTTCACTAAATATATATATATATATATGTGTGTGTGTGTGTGTGTGTGTGCGCGCGCTGTTCAGCTTCCTTCGGGTATTATCCCACGTCATTGTAGTGCTTTTAAAGTTGTAGCAACGTTTCAGCAGAATCTCATCTGCCATCATCAGGTTTCTGTATATACAAACTCCATACAGAAGCCCGATGATGGCAGATGAGATTCTGCTGAAACGTTGCTACAACTTTAAAAGCACAACTATGATGACATGGGAAAATACCCGAAGGAAGCTGAACAGCACACATGTAAGTACCCGCGAAAGCTTAAAAAAAACATATATATATATATATATATATATTTTCTTATGTTTTTGTAGGTATTTATATGTATGGTATTCAGCTTTGTTCATGTATTTTAAAAGCTGAATAAAATACATACATACATACATACATACATACATACATACATACATACATACATACATACAAAAACAAAGAAACTCTTGGGAAAAAAAACACCTTTGGGACAATCTGGATGAGGGAGAAGGCATCCTTCTTTGTATGTTTTAGCCATTTTTCCACCAGTACCCTTGTAACTTTGAATGGTCACTAAATGACCTGTTGTAAGTCAAGGAGCACCTGTGCCCGAGACAGGCTCCCCCCCCCATCCTGCTAAGGTGCCAGGGTGGCTTCCAGCTTGAGCAGATGACAGGTTGGAGCAGGGGGGGGGGGGGCAGCCCAAGAGCGAAGAAGGCCGACTTGGATCCGATCTAATAATTGATATGTAATTATCTGCCTGCTTTTGTTAAGCTCCTCCAGCCAGGGGTTCACCTTCCCTGGGGGGCTCCCTCAGCAGCTGGCATGCCCCCCCTCCGCCCCTCCATAACACACACACACACACACACACACACACACACACACACACACACACTGAGCTTCCTTGCAAGCATCGCCCGCCCTCCCTTCGCAGCAGAAAGCACTTACTGTCATTGATTTAACTGCCTGGTGAACTTTAGTTAAAGGCTGCCCTCTGGGGTCAGGGCAGATTGCTATGCCTGCAGATGAGGGTCTTTGTGGGCTAATGCAATTAAGGCTTGATCAGCAAATTAAAGGCCTGGTTGGGAGAGGCAACGCACGCAGTATTGGAGCTGGGGAGGCTGCCCCCCCACCCCCAGCTCGAAATGAGGAAGGACGCCTCTTGCAAGAGCTGCTCGGTTTAGGGCGCACCTGCCCAGGCAGTCCCCCTCTTTCCATCCCCACAGAGGGTGTCCCTGCAAGGATCAGTCACCTACTCCACGGGAACATGAGAAAAGCCCCCTGGGTCTCCAGGTAGACCTCGCTTTACCACCACAATTGCTACTTAGCACATTGCTAAGAGAAATGTTTGTTAAATGAGTTTTGGCTCTGTTTTATGACCTTTCTTGCCACAGTTGTTAAGCGAATCACTGCAGCTGTTAAGTTTGCAACATGGTTGTTAAATGAATCTGGCTCCCAGTGAGAGAGGGAGTGAGTGAGGGAGAGAGAGAGAGAGATGATAGATGACACAGAGAGATACAGTAGGTAAATGATAGATGGAGAGAAAGAGAGAGACTGTAGGTAAACGAGAGGTAGGATAGATAGATAGATATAGATAAATGATAGATGGGGAAAGAGACTAGATAAATGATAGACAGGGAGATAGGTAGGTAGATGATAGAAAGATAGATGGAGAGAGAGAGAGAGAGAGAGAGAGAGAGAGAGAGAGAGAGAGAGAGAGAGAGTAGATAAATGATAGATAAAGAGAGAGACTGCAGATAATTGATAGAGAGCTAGATGGATGGAGAGATAGATAGATAGATGGAGAGAGGGGGAGAGAAAGAGAGATACTGTACTTGGACCCTCCTCTTCTGAGCAGGGGAAAATGCCCTCCATTTCAGAAACAAAAGACGTGTCTTATAATATTTCTTTCCTTTCCGTTTATGAAATTCCTACATGAAAGGCACTCCCACCGGTTTCCCTTTCAGGTCCTTCAGCCTCGGTTGCAAACCTTTGGTTTCTTTGCCATTCATCTCTCCTCCTCCTCCTCCCCTTGCAACCCCTCTCCCGGTACCCACTGGGTTCTGGGCCGGCATGTCAATGCAATAGAGACGCCAGGACTGCGCCACTCCCCATCCGGCTTGGCAAAGGCTCATTCCCCCTGCAAGCTGGGCTCTGTTTTTGGCTCCCTGCATCATTGGACAGGTGCCATCAAATACCTGCCGTCACTCAAATGCCAAGCTGGCTCTGAAAAACAGGAAGGATTCAGCCTGGCCCTTGGTTGGGGCAGTAGGTTGGAGGGCAGCTGGCGCAGGAGGATGGGATCCCAGATCCTTTGCCTGGAAGTCAGCTGGTTCTGGCCATCTGCATGGAAGTGAGCCGGATCCACTGGACAGGAACCGATCTGCAGAAATAGGGAGTGGCAGAATGTCTCCTCTTCCTCCTCCCTTTGATTAGATCAGGGGTTTTAACAACCGGTTCTGTGGGCATGGCTTAGGTGGTGGGCGTGGCTTGGTGGTCATGTGACTGGGTGGATATGGCTTGGTGGTCATGTTATTGGCTGGGTGTGGCCAACTCAAGGACACTCACATCGAGGCACGCATCTCCTTGCCTGGCCTCTCATGACTGTGGGGATGCTGCAACAGTCATAAGTGTGAAAAAGGGCCATAAGTCACTTTTTTCAGTGCCATTGTAACTTTGAATGGTCCCTCCACACAAGCAAAGTACCAGCAAAGGAGGGGAAAAAAACTCCAGAGATGTTCCTGAGACAGGAAGTCTTGTCCTGCCAAGAATGTTTATAAGGGTTAACGGAGAGGCAACACCAGAATGTTTCCTTCCTGCCTTCCTTACAGGATTAGCCCAGTAATTCCTTCTGACAACCGGTTTTCTGAACTGCTTAGAAGATTAACAACCGGTTCTAGCGAATTGGTGCCAACTGGTAGAATCCCACCCGTGCTTGTAATCCCTTCCTCTGCAATCTCTCTCCACTTTAGGAGGTTAAGAGGAAAAAGAAACAGACACGGCTGGCTGGGGAGTTCTGGGAGTTGAAGTCCACCAGTCTTAAAAGAGCCAAGTTTGGGGACCCCTGGATTAGAGCAACAAGGCAAGAACAGCTGCCCTCTTGAATAAATGAAGCCACCCTGGAAATGGATCGGCCTTGCTTTCCTAGTATAGTTACCAGGAATTGCTTAAAAATACCCAGACAACTTTCCAGGTGATTGTATGAAACAATTTTAAAATACACCAAAAAACTCTACTTGAAAAAAAGGCTGCCTTACATTTACCCCCCCCTCCCGCCCCTTTGGATCAAAGGACTTCAGTCAAAAGTGACTGTATTATGTATTTGTTATTTGTTTCATATCCTGTCTTTATGATTTTTCTGTAAACATCTCAAGGCAGCGAAATAACTCATTCCTTCCTCCTCCTGATTTCCCAACAACAACCCTGTGAAGTAGGCTTGGCTGAGAGAGAGGCCCAAAGTCAACAGCTGGCTTTCATATCTAAGACAGGGCTAGAACTCACCGTCTCCTGGGGATTGGACCAAATGCCTACCTGACTGCCTCCCTATTCCCTTCCTTCCATCTTTCCTTCCCTTCCTCCCACCCTTTCTTCCTTCCCCCCTCCCTTCCTTCTCTCCCTCTTTCTTCCTTTTCCTCTCCCTCCCACCCTCCCTCTCGCCCTTCCTCCCTCTCTTTCTCACTCTCCTTCCTTCCTTCCTTCCTTCCTTCCTCTCCCTCCCTCCGCCCCTTCTTTCCTTCCTCAGCTACTTCCAGCCCTTCCCACATCTGGCCTCAGCCTCTCTTCTGTTCTGCCTCCACAGCGTGGTGAAGGTGCTGCTGGCCGGAGGAGCTGACCCCAACCTGGGAGATGAGTTCAGCAGCGTCTATCAAACGGCCAAAGAGAAGGGCATCCATTCTTTGGAAGGTAACCAAACTCACATCGCACTCGGATATTTCCTCCCCACCTCAGGATCCCCTGGAGCGTGTTATTTCCTCTCTGGCTTCCGAAAAGCGCCTTCATCTGGGCTCTCTCGGTCCAAATCTCGCCAAGAGAGACCCATGTTCTAGATTAGGGGTCTCCAGCCATGGCAATTTTAACGCTTGTGGACTTCAGCTCCCAGAATTCCCCAGCCAGCAGCCATCACTGCTGGTTAACAGAGGGATTTGAAAATTAGTGTAAACGTTTGCACTAATCTGTTGACTTTTTTTTTTTTTTTTTACATATATAGTATCACTAGCTGGATACCCGTATTTTTGGGAAGAAAATAAAGGGGAGAGGGGGATTGTGCCTCTGCTTACCAGCATCCATGGATATTCATCTGGCTAGTGTCCTGTCAGTGTGTGAGAGAGTGGAGGGCTGTTTGGAAACTGCAAGAGTATTTGCTGTGGGAGCAAGGAGACAGCAAGGAACCTGGGCCTGGCTTAGCTCAACTGTTCTGCACTAAATCTGCTGGGTGCTGCTGTGAAACTGAAACTCCTCTGCTTGTGTTTTGCCTTTGGAAGAGATTTCTTTTCAGGTGGGGAGGGAACTCCTCAGCATTAGAGCGTAATAATAATAATAATAATAATAATAATAATAATAATAATAATAATAATAATAATAATAATAATAATAATAGTAATAATAATAATAATAATAAGAAATACTCTAAATGCTCTGAGGGTTATTTGGAAAATTCCTTTCTTAGTGAGCCCCTAGAAGCCAAGAGGAACCTATGGGCCGAATTTCAAATTTGTAGGCTTTACGGTTCTGGAGACTTTGTGATGACGCATGAGGGGTATTTCACCTTTTATATACATAGAAGAAATTAGATGTTGGGTCAATTGGATTATCAGGCAGACTTCCTCATCTGAAATACTTGTTTATTCAATATAGTATTTTTCTTAAATAAAGACAGGAAAGCTTGGAACAATTTGTGGACCCTTTAAGTGGAAGAAAACCTTTCTGTTTTTTATATTTTTTAATATATAAATATTTACTTTTCAGCATCCAGCCAGGATGGATTGTCTGTGTTTAATGTTAGATCTATTTGACATTTTGAGGGTTTTCCCCTCCTTTTTTATTTTTTTTGTACAGAAAATAATCACAATAAAGAATCACAATAAAGGAGAATTACTTTTTTGCTCATTTGTCAGGTGTTGGGTGTTCGCTTTTCTGTTTTGTTTTTTATTCTTGTTGAAAAAAATAAAGACAAGTAGTCCTCAATGTACAACAATTCACTTAGTGACCATTCAAAGTTACAGCAGCATTGAAAAAAGTTACTTGCGACCATTTTTCACACTTAACAGCCGTTGCAGCATCCCCCTGGCCACAAGAGCAAAATTCAGACCCTGGGCAACTGGCTTATGTTCGTGACGGTCGCAGACTCCTGGGGTCACAAGATCCCCTTTTGTGACCTTCTGACAAGCAGTGTCAATGAGGAAGCCATTTTCACTTAACGACCATGTGACTCACTTAGCAACTGCAGTGATTCACTTAACAAAATGTGGCAAGAAAAGTCACAAAATAGGGTAAAACTCGCTTCACAAATTTCTCCCTTAACATACATTTTGGAATCAATTTTGGTTGTAAATCGAGGACTACCTGTAGATAGACAGATAGGTAGGTAGGTGGATAGATGAATGGATAGATAGACAGACAGATGATAGATGGATAGATAGAGAGGGAGGGAGAGAGAGATAAAAGGATATAAGATAATCGATCAAAAGATAGATAGATAGATAGATAGATAGATAGATAGATACATACATACATACATACATACATACATACATACATACATACGGATAGATAAATACGGATAGATAGATAGAAAAATACAGAGATAAAGGGATAGAAGATAATAGATGAGAGAGAGAGAAAGAGGGATAGATAGATAGATAGATGGATGATAGAGAGAGATACAGAGATAAAGGGATAAAAGAAGATAGATAGGAATAGATAAATACAGATAGATAGACAGATGATAGATAGATAGATAGATAGATAGATAGATAGATAGATAGATAG
>BLBF01000006.1:960889-988082 GCA_015471245.1 Laticauda colubrina | reverse complement strand
ATAGATAGATAGATAGATAGATAGATAGATAGATAGATAGATAGATATGGGGGGGAATGCCTACAAAGGCTAAAGTCAGGGTCAGGAGATCAGATTTGCCAGAAGAAGGAAATTCCCTGAGTCACAAGAGCCATTGTGTGTGTGCGACACACACACACAAACACAAACACACAAAAACATGGTCAACGGGCCTCTTAAAGCACAGCCCGCACTATTAAGCACAGACAACAGGATGTCAATCTATCTTGCTAGATTTTATTTAAGCCCCAAATACATCACGCCGTAAAGTTAATATTTTTGTCTGGGTTCCCTGCCCTTTTTTCAGCCTGTATATATTAACATGACGTTCTGGATCGGGGGGGGGGGGGGGCGCGAAGCAGAGAGGAAGAGCTAGAATGTCGGAAAACCAGCCCCTCCCTCCACAAAGGAAGCCACCTTTAATCTGTTTGCTTGACATGTTTTATTAAAAAGAATAAATTCACTTGCATTAAAAGAGAGAGAAAGAGAGAGATGGGGAGGTAAGAGAGAGAAAGAGAGAAAAACTGCCTTTGTTTTCTGCAGCTATTTTTTAACCATTTGCATATTTTGTGTGTAAATATTTTTATTTTGGGGGGGCGTCATAAAAAGCCAGGGAGGAGGGCGAGCGCCGCCGCCACCACCACCACCACCACCACGCCTGCTGCAGAAAATATATGAGAGACATTTATATGGATGGCAGGGAGGAGAGATGGAGAACTGAAAATTTCCAGGCTCCCCATGATGGATGGCGGAAGAGGCTTCCCTTGACGCTTTATTGAGTTTGCGATGATTGTCTCTCCCGGAGACATTTTTTATGGATGACGGCCGAGCTGTCATGCCGGACCACGGGGGGAAAGCTACCTAACAATAATAACACTTTAATCTTTTTACTGCACCGCTCCCTAGTATCTCAGATTCATCTTCCCTGACACCAGCCACTTGATTATCCGGGCCCCTCCCTGGATAGGCAAAGGAGGGAAATAAATAAGGGGACAGCCTCTCTTTCTCCACCCCCCCTCCAAAAAAAAGAGGGAAACATACAAAAAGAAATATTACAGCCCAGGAAGAAGAAGAAGAAGAAGAAGAAAACCTGGAAGGTCCACAACCCATCAACTCTGATAGCTCCTTCTGTAGGTGCTGAGATTTATTTGCGTTAATGCCAGCTGGGAGGGATGCTGGCAATTAATTACAATATTTTCGATTTGGCTGGGCTCATCCTTAACCAGCCACCACCCAGGAAGGGGAGGGGGCTGCCTGCTGCTTCTCAGGACTCACCTCTGCAGGAGCAGAGGTGGGCAGCTTCAGGGGCACATGGGCTCATCAACTGGCTCAAGCGGGAGGGGGAGGGGGTTGGACTAGAAGACCTCCAAGGTCCCTCCAAACCCTGTTATTCTATTTCGTAGTTTGTATGACTGCCTGTCTCATGTGCATGACTCTGGGTGGCTAGCAGTTTAAAAACCAGACTTAAAACAGTAAAAGTCCCTGGAGATTCTACATCTTCCAGGTCATGGTTGTTGTCCCAGAATTGGTTTTTTTTTTTTTTCCAAAAAGCAACTGGACTTTTTTGTTTTTTTTGCTTGAAGACATTTTGCTTCTCATCCAAGAAGCTTCTTTAGTCTGACTGAAGAAGCTTCTTGGATGAGAAGCAAAATGTCTTCAAGCAAAAAAACCCAAGGAAGTCCAGTTGCCTTTTGGGGTGGGGAAAAGCACCTGTGGGATTCTTAAAATGGTAAAAAGAAACTTAAATTCATGGCATTGGTCCAAGATACCCGAGGAATCATCTTTTCCCAACGGGACTGGCCCACCCACCCACTTTGGCAGAAGGGCCATGCTGTGGACCCTGATGGCCAAGGAATTTTGGTTGGCAGGGTCCAGGAGGAGATGGGTCTTTTCTGCCATGGCTTCCTCCCTCTGGAACATCGTACCATGAGATCTGTGCCCACCCCTTTTGCCCTCTGAAAAGGGCTATGCCAGTTGGCCTGGACATGCCCTTCTGGGCGTTGCCTTTGAATTAAACAGAAGAGCCCACCCCCATTCAAAAAGTGTATTCCTCCCATCTTGGCTTATTCTCAATTTTAGCCTGATGGAGCCAAGGCGCAACCGCTAGATGAATTGGGGCAGGATTAAATGTTTTGTAATACGGTTTTAATGTGCTGTAAGTCACCCAGATTTCACCTGACTGCAAGACTGGTGGCATGTAAATTTAATAAATAAGTAATAAAAAGTAAAAGCAAGAGGAATGATATAAAATAACAAGTGCGGCCAAGCCACCAGGAGTCACAGAGAGTGAGTTGAGTAGCCATGTTAAGTTAATAAATTAATTTTTTTTTAAATTGATGACTTGGAGCGTTTCAGGAGAAAAGCAAGTAAATATAACAAATGAAGAAATAAAAACTGAGACAATAGATTGATCAAGCGTGGTGGGGTGTTGTTTTTTTTCTTTCTTTCTATGGTAGTTTTTCTGTTCTGGAAAATCTGTAAGGATGTTATGTTCCAAGAAATAGGTCACTTTTTACCTGCAGAAACTTAAGAAATTTCCCATTGAACCTCTTAAATAATATGCGTGCATTCCTGGTGTATTTATTTCTACCATTGACAAAAACACCAGGAATGCATCTGTTAGGGGGAAATGCACTCTGGAAGGTGTACAGTAGCAAAAATAATATTTCAAACCATTTATTTGTTTGTTTATGCAGTCACAACATTAAACATAGGCTGATCTATGCCAGATGACTTGCTATATTCTATTAGGAAAACTTTTGTTTCTTCATTAGTGAATCTAATAAATTTACATCTCACCCCTCCGTGATTTCGAGGCATAGAACTGTGCAAAGTAACGTCTCTGGCTTTTTGTGCAAGGCTGCCCAAAAGAGACAAACGAGACAGCTTCAGCAGCAGAAGGACTCCAAGTCGGTCGAGCTAAATTGGCAGGTTCATCCTGTGTTGGGTAATCTGGAGGCTCTTCTTTTAGTCTGGGCAGAATTATTTTGAGAGAAGAGATCTTTGTAGATCAGGTTTGAACCGTGGGGTCCTTGGTGCTCTCTGAGCTTGGCTGTTTCCTTGCAGATGTTTCATGACCCGACGAGGGAACATTACCAGTGTCAGAAGAAGGAGAAGGAGAGGAGGAAAAAGAGAAAGGGGGAGGAGAACTGTGGGGTCCTTGGTGCTCTCTGAGCTTGGCTGTTTTCTTGCAAACATTTCATGAACGAACTAGGGAATATTATCAGTGCTAGTAAGGAATGGGATTTGCTCTCTGTTTATATCTGGGGTCCTCAAACTTGGTAACTTTAAGACTTGTTGCTATGCTGGCTGGAGAATTCTGGGAGTTGAGATCCACAAGTCTTAAAGTTGCCAAGTTTGGAGACCTCTGGTTTCTATACTAGTGGGTTTCCCATGTCGGTATTGGTGGGAGAGGTATTGGTGGTCCCTTGATTGCACAACATTCACACACACACACACATACACACACAAAAAAACACTGAAGCACCCTTGAGCCAGAGAGCGTGGCTTTGTCCCTAACCCACTTTCTCCCACTTTCTGACCCTTGCAGTGCTGGTCACCCGGGAAGATGACTTCAACAACCGCTTGAACAACCGGGCCAGTTTCAAGGGCTGCACGGCATTGCATTATGGGGTGCTGGCGGACGACTACACCACCGTCAAGTTTCTCCTGGAAGGAGGTGAGGGGGCCACAGGGGTGGAGTTAGGGGAGCTGGGCTTTCTCTCTCCTGGAGGAAGTTCTCCAGATGTTCTCCCTGCGGGGTCGGAAACCGGGTGTCAAATCTGGAGGCAAGGCTTCCAGCAAATTGTGGGAGGCGGTTTTGGGGGTGAACAGAGAAGGAAAGGGAGACCTTTTTTTTGGCAGTTCCAGATTAGAAGCTGCCCAGAGATGGGGGTGTTGAGTCCTTTGGCCTCTGTGTCTTCTCTCTGAGTTTGTCCCCAGATGCTTTGCTTTCTTCTGCCACCTTAGAAGGGACTCACTTAAAACCGTCTCTGGTTTTGTCTGTCCTTCCAGAGGAAGCACTATTTAGTGTCTAGCTTCCCAGATTCTCCTCATTCCTCAGTGTTCAATCGACTTCATTACAGATTCTTCCTAAAATTGTTTCCATCAAATGTGTTGACTGACAGATTCCCAGCTGGTACTTGGAGGAAAATCAAGTTAGGAAACAAAGATTATCAAAGATTTATCAAAGATGGCTGGTCGGTGGGGATGAGTCAGGGCTTTCCAACCTTGGCTACTTTTAAGACTTGTGGACTTCAAGTCCCAGAATCCCCAGGCCAGCCAGGAATCCTGGGAGATGAAGTCCACAAGTCTTTTGTGTTGTTGTGGTTGGAAACTCCTGCTTTAAGGCCTATGAAGAATTGCCACGACTTCTATGCTGGAGGACTGGCCTGCAGAACTCCTGCTTGTGAGCTAAGCTAGCAATTGCAAAAGACAGGTCTTTTGGGGGGGAAGCCCCCTCCTGCCCCAAAAAAAGTATTCCATCCTGTCAACACCTAGCCCTGACTAGCAAATCCCAGCTTGTGGCCCTCTGGATATTCCTAAAATCCCACTCGCTGCCCCTCTACCACCCCTTCCCATCCTGTTTCCCTTAGCCCGTAATTAAGCAAGGTATCATTCTGTGGGTGTCGCGTTGACTTTTGACTTTGCTTCGCTATTGTTCCTGGTCGTTGGGGCTTTTAAATTTTGCTTGGAGGGTCCTATTTATTTATTTAGTCAAGCAATTATAAGATAACAGGTATAAGTATAAACACAGTTATGAATACATGAAATGAATACATATAAGAAAAATAAAAAGTATGAATTATAAATATAAATTATAAATAAAAAGTAAAATTGGGGGGGGTTGGGGAAAACTCTCAAAGAAAGAAGCGGCATCATTGCTACCCCATTTGTAGCTGAATCGCACACATTCCTGGGATTTTGTCTGGGGACCAAAACTTCAGGCCTCCGAGCCCACCCCCCTTTGCTTATCACCTCCTTCAACAGCCTGCAGCCCCCTTTGTGGAGAATACCCCTTGCCCTCTGTCACCCGAGAGGTGGGCACTTCCTCCCTGCCTTGGGCAAACAGCCTCTCCCTCCTTTCTCCAGCCCCCTCGCTGCCTTTTCACAGGGTGCCCTCTGCTTCCTGAGCTGGCTGCAATGCCCTCGGGGCCAAAGCCATTAACTCCTTCCACCCACCCCCACCGCCCTGCCAGCTCCCTGCTTAAACCCGGAGCCCCCTTTCCTCCCTCTTCCTGGCTGGAGGCCACCTCCCCGTCACCCTTCACCCCCGCCGCTGGCAGGCTTTGGGCTGAATCACTTGACCCTTCCTTGTGGTCAATCTGTGTGTGCCCAGCCGACCGCGAGAGGCAAGCCCCTTCCTGCCGGGACTGCGCAGTCCCCTGACCCAAGCTGACACACCAGGGAAGGCAGGGGAGCCCCAGCGAAGGAGCATCCGCCCCTGCCTGGCCAGGCCTTCCACCCTCAATCGATCCAGAGGGTTTTGTCTCCCTTTGATTGAGAGAAGAGGGCCTACAGCCCACCCACCCACCACAGTGGGGTTTGCTTTTATCACGCCCACCCACTCGTCCGCCTGCCTTCTGAAGCAAGACGGTTCTTATTGGGGAGATTTCCATGGTTCAAAGAGGGAAGTTTCCTCATCCTTCTGGCTCTGGGGCATCTGGGGGAAGTGGACAGCACCCCTAAGAGGAAGGAGAAGGCGCCCCAACGTCACGGAGCCAAGCCACCACAGCTGGATGGGTCGGGGCAGATCGATGCGCAGCCGGCTTAGCCCGAGGCCGGAAGGATGGGCAGCTTTTGACCCCTTTTGGGCAAAGGGGTTGGGTTTGCATTTCTCTTCTCATCGCACTCTTGGTGGTGACAGTGCAGCGTTATTATGGTGTTGCGTTTGGTGACCCAGTCTACCAGATGCGTAGACTGGATTGGGCCAAGGATCTGGCGATAGGCAGAAGTTGATGTTTGAGGGTGTTAAAAATATCCAGAATAACATGAGTTGGAAGGGACCTTGGAGGTCTTCTAGTCCAACCCCCTGCTCAAGCAGGAGACTATCCCATTTCAGACAAGCGACTGTCCACTCTTCTTGAAAGCTCCAGTGCAGGAAGCACCCACAACTTCTGGAGGCAAGCAGTTCCACTGGTTAAATGTCCTCATTGTCAGGAAGTTTCTCCTTACTTCCCGGTTGTTTCTACTCCTTGCTTAGTTTCCATCCATTGCTTCTTGCCTGCCTTCAGGTCCTTTGGAGGATAGGTTGATCCCCTCTCTCTTCTTTGGGGCAGCCCCTCAACCACTGGAAGGCTGTTCTCCTGTCTCCCCTAGTCCTTCTTTTCTCTGGACTAGCCAAACCCAGTTCCTGCCACCGTTCTCCAGGCATTTTAATCACCTTACTTGCTCTTCTCTGGACTTTTTTCAAAACCTCGGCGTCTTTTTTGTAACGTGGTGCCCAAAATTGGTTGCCGTATTCCAGGTGTGGCCTTACCAAGGCTTTATAAAGCGGTATGAGCACGTCATCTGGTTTTGATTCCATGCCTATGTTTATACATCCAAGGATTATATTAGCTTTTTTTGGCGGCTGCCGCACACGGCCAGCTCATATTAAAGTGACAAATGCTGAGGTTGTAATATAATGTGATATAGGACAGTATAATGCAAAATTAACATCGTACAATATGATATATTTAATAATATAAGTAATCCTCGACTTACAACAGTTCATTTTGTGACCTTTTGAAGTTACAACGGCCCTAAAAATGTGATTGATGGCTGTTTTTCACACTTTGACATGACCATGGCAACTTGCCCCTGGTCATCTGATCAAAATCCAGCCGCTTGGCAACTGACTCATATATAGGACAGTCGCTGTGTCCCTTTTGTGACCTTCTAAAAAGTAAAGTCAATGGGGAAGCCAGATTCAAATTAATAGCTGGAGCAATGCACTTGACGGTAGCCAGAAAGATCATAAAATGAGGCAAACCTCAGCTAACAGTTGTCTTGCTTAGCAATGAAAATTTGGTTGTAAGTGGAGGACTTCTTATGATATTAACGTGTTTCCCCGAAAATAAGTCCAAGTCTTATATTAATTTTTGCTACAAAAGACATATTAGGGCTTATTTTCGGGAAAATAGGGTTCCAAATGCATCCGTCTGGCTGATAATCTTAACTGGGGCTTATTTTCAGGGTAGGGCTTATATTACAAGCATCCTGGGGGGGGGGAAAACCATCCTAGGGCTTATTTTCCAGTTGGCTCTTATTTCCAGGGAAAGAGGGTAGGGCTGCAGGCTGTGGTGGTTTCCTCCAAAGTCACCGGACCTTTGGTGATGGGGGCGTGGGGGCTTCCACCTGGAAGTCCTAAGGGGACTACTTACAGTCCCCATTCCTGGCTTCAGGGATGGTGGTATGGCAGGGCTGGGCCTCAGTTGGTAGCCAGGATCCCCCCCTTGCATTTAAGCCTGTTTGGGGGGCGGGGAAGGCTGTTGACTTAGTCGTGGCCGAAGAGAAGGACACAAAGGGAGCCAAAGAAGGACGCCTGCTACAAAAGAAGGCCACACACGGAGAGCCTCCTTTTACTTTGATTTATTTATATATCAAGCTTCTTAACGGGCCATCTCCCTCACGGAGGGGCTCCGGCAGGCGTTCGGTTGAATGAATATAATAAAGCATTACAAACTCCAATCATTTAAGGTTAAAATTAAACAAAAAACATAGAATAGCCTTGCCAAGACGGAAAGATCGAAGATGGGAAGACAAAGAGTTGTTAATGGGTTAGATGGGATGAAGGGATCTTATAGGGCCAAGTCAAGGAAGAAAGCTACTTAACAACTGTAACAAAAAAGGTCATAAAATGAGGTACAACACAGTAAATGACCCCACGGTTGTCTTCCACCTCCTCTACTCCACAAACCCCATTCCCTTCTAGCACTGATGATGTTACCTAGTTGGGTCATGAAATGTCTGCAAGAAAACATCCCAATTGCAGAGAGCACCAGATCTTGTAGTCCAACCCCAAGCTACAAATAATTCCCTTCTATCAGTTTAATCCTTGTTTATGCACATGCAGACTGAGGCTAAGTTCATCTACATTGTGCTCGATTATAATGTAGTAGCTTGTTTCATTTCTGGTGTAATGCAGTGCGTGGGCTCAGCTTTCGATTTTCATGCACAATGAATTCAGAGGGGTGATTTCCTAAGATTTGGACTGGGAGCAGGACATCTCTCATGCTCCTTGGAGAATTTTCAGCAGGAGTCTCAGAAGATGCAGGAGTCACCCCCATGGAGTTTCTCCAGGAGGGGGGCGCATGTGAAGGGGCCGCAGCTGAGGACAGCCCGCTTTCCCCACACCATGCCCCAAATCCTCTCTGTCCTCCAGCTCAATATTTGCAAGAGAACGTGATAAATTCCATATTGATTCCTTCGGTCACACTGTAAATTTTGCAAAAGATGATTAAATAGCTCAATCGTCTCTGCCGGTGCCAAGGCTCAATATTTTGCAGGCCGGCTGTATCGACCTCTCTCGCCTGCGAAGGCCGCCAGCTCCAACCCAGAAGCCCCAGATCGGCGATTAAACTCCGATGAGACCAGGATGTAAAAGCCAATCCAATACGGCATCCTGACATGGGCAGCGCCACCCGTGCCTGGCCAGGCCACAGGTTTACGTCCGTGTCGAAGCTTTTAAGGATACTTTCACCCCCACAACTCAGCCTTTCCGAAGGCCCTCCTGGACATGCAGGCTTTGTACCAATAACAGCCATGTGTGTAGGACACTGTCATGCACCTGTCAGAGTCTGAATCCGAGGAGGAAGATGAGCAGCTGACAGGGAGTGGGGTTCTGGCTGTGGAAGAAACTGGGGAAAGGCAAAGTCTGGCTGGGCAGAGCAGGGAAGAGATAGAACAGGGGAGAGGGGGTTCAGAGGAAGACCCAGACCACACCCACTTCATCCTAGGGGAAGCAGGGAGGAATGGAAAAGGGAGCAATGTGGGTTGCATGGCTTACGGGGGGAGGAAAGGGCCCTGATTTCCTTCATTAGCCACAGCTGGGAAAATAGTTTAAAAGAGATGCAAGCTGAGAGCAGCGTCTGCTGGGAACAAATGTGAATTTATCTTGTGTGGACTTTGGTTATCTGTGTCCCTGGTGTCTTCCCAACCGTGTAGAGTTATTGCCATGCCTTCACATCTGGAATTCCTTCTCTTGCCCTGCCGGATTAATTGCTGCATTTTGCCTTGATTGGACTTTAAGTTACAGTTTTTGTTGGCCACGTTTCGGACTTGACTCTCTGCAGCCAAAGGCTCTTCCTAGGAGAGGTCTTCTCCAGCCAGAAGGAAACCAGGACACTGGGGGCAAAGTTGGAGCCAATAAAGGGACTCCTACTGATTAACTGACTGGGTTGCCTTTGTGCCACCCCCCCTTTGGGTCATCACAGACAATAAATGGCATGAAATGGCAAAGTCGATGGAGCAAATGCACGTGGACGCAGGTGAGCAAAATCAGCTGCCTTGGTTGGTTACTGTTTGCTGCTGGGTCCAATTCAAGATGTCGGTTACTACAGGAAGTCCTCGACTTAATGACCACAATGGAGCTCAACATTCCTGTTGTTATTAGAGCTTTGCCCCACTTTCTCATCCCGGTTGTTAGGCGAATCACTGCCGCTGTTAACTTAGTAACCCGGTTGTTAAGTGAATCCGTCCTCCCCACTGACTTGGCTTGTCAGAAGGCCACCAAAGGGGAATCGCGTGAGGCCGTCTGGAATTGGATCCTGTGGCCACGGGGGAAACCGCCACAGTCGCAAGTGTGGGAAATGGCCGGGAGTCACTTTTTAGTCGTTTTTGAACCGTCACTAAACGAATGGCTGTTGGGGGGGGGGGAAACTGCCTGTGCTTTAAAAAGCCCCCTGGGTCCTGGGTCCTGGGCATCTGAGGGGCTCTCCCGGGCTTCTCTATATCACTCCATAGCGCTTTGCAATCCTCTCTGAGCGCTGATAGTAAAATAAAAGTTATGTTTTTTAAAAATAAGACCCCTGGTTAGTATCCCTTCTCTCCACCTCCTCAAAGCCTGTAGTTGGATTGGTTGCAAGCACCCCTGGGATCTGCTGCCTGTGGAGGGGGCAGAATAAGGGAATTTCATACACACACACACACACGCATCACTCCTAGCACTGATGCTGTTCCATATTTGGGTCATGAAACATCTGCAGGAAACACACCAAGTTCAGAGAGCACCAAGGACCCTCACAGTCATTTTTGCCCTCCTCCCCCTCTTCTCTCGCACACCTTCCTACCTTCGTTCCCTGATAATATTCCCTAGTTGGGTCATGAAACGCCTGCCAGAAAACCGCCAAGCTTGGCCCCACAGGTCAACCTTGAGCTACCAAGGTTCTCCTCTCTTGCTTCGCACGAGATGTTGCCCCTTTGGAGAACTGGTGCCCGTGAACCCCCGAGAAGAAGGTCTCCACCCGCCATCTCCGTTGGAGCCTGTTGCGGTGGGGTGGGGGGCCCCAAAAGTGAAAAAACGCACCTGGGCTTGGCAAAGGCTCCTTCCTTCCGGGGTGAACGCTCTCCTCCTCCTCCTCCTCCTCCTCCCTCTCTTGCTCTGCTTTCAAAGTGTCTGTGCCCCCCCTCCCCATATTGGAAGTGCGTTTATTTTACCGGAAAGAAGGGCGATCATGTTAATCCAATCACGGGCAGGCTCTGGAGGACAGGAGTCTCTTCCCATTACTTTAACTAGCCATGTAGAGCAATAAGGATGTCGGGAGTTGTCAGGGATGACGGGCTCGTGACACACCGCCTCGTCTCCTCTGTCCGTATCGCTCCCAGTGCCGCTTCCTCCCAGCAAAGCCCGGCTGCTGTGGCCCGAGGGACGCCGAGGGGGGGGGGGTCGATGGTCCTAGACATCTCACACCTGCCTGCCTGTTGTCAGCACGGATGGGCAGGCGAAAGCGCTCGTGAGTGGCTGCGAGAAGGGAGCGCGAGGTTGTGGCCCTTGAGCGCCTGGTGAATGCAGCTCTTGCCTTCAGAGTTTGTTTGTGTGGGTATCTTATGAGATTTCTATCCTGCCTTGGTGGCTTTTCTGTTTGGAAAAATTTCACTCCCTTCCCAAGCAGGGAAGGAGGTGTGGCTGCCTTTTAAGGTCATGGGGTTGGGAAGCTCAGCACCTGATGCCCACCCACCTCAGGCTGCAGGGGGATTGGACACCCATCAGTCTTGGCTAATTCTGCATGTTTATATCCAACGATCAATATCTATCTATCTATCTATCTATCTATCTATCTATCTATCTATCTATTACCTATACCTCTATCCATTCTATCTACTATCCACTCTATCGCTATCTATTCTATACCTGACTGTCTGTCTGTCTATTCTATTGATGGCAAACCTCTTTGTTGTGGTGTGCCCAAAACACATGCACGCCGGCACCAAGAATCCAATGCGTCCCACCCTTTGCGCATGCGCACAACCCCCCCCACCCCCTTACCTGCACTGTGCATGCATGCGCCTCCCAGCTGATTTTCGGCCTGTTTGAGGCCATTTTTGCCCTCCTGGAGGATCGAGGGAAGCCTCGGGAGGCCGAAAAACAAGTCAATTTTGGCACTTCCGGTATTTCTGGAAGGCCCATTTTTTGGCCTGCAAAGGCTGCAGAGGCTTCCCTCAATCCTCTGGGAGGGCGAAAATGGCCTCAAACAGGCCGAAAATCAGCTGAGAGGCACATGCATGCGCATTGCAGGTAGGTTGCCTGGGGCTGGCATTCCAGCACAAATGGCTCTCTGCTTGCCACCTGTGGCACACGTGCCATAGGTTTGCCATCATGTATCTATTCTATCTTAATTATTTGTTTAAATAACTCAAGGCAGCAAAATACTCCTTCCTTCACCTATTTTCACCACCACAACAACCCTGTGAGGTGGGAGGCCTGAAAGAGAGGGACTAGCCCAAAGTCACCCAGCTGGCTTTCATGGCTAAGGCAGGACTAAAACTTGTTTTATGAGGCTTTTGAGCTACATATTCAAAGAAACCAAAGATTTTGGAAGGAAAGAAAGACTTTGTTGGAATGTCGAAAATCGTGCCGGGGTACAAGCAGTAAAATGTGCTTAAAGTGGGAAATGCTGCACAGAAAAGATGGAACCTGGAATTTTTCTTTTTCCCACCCTCTTCGCTGTTTTCTTTCGGGCTTCTTTTGGACAATTAGTCAGTGGAACGGAGGTTGTGAATGCTCCAGCACTGGAAGTTTTTAAGAAGAGACTGGACAGCCACTTGTCTGAAATGTTATGGGAACAGCAGGGGGTTGGACTAGAAGGCCTCCGAGGTCCCTCCCAACCCTGTCATTCATTCATTCTTTTGCCACTGAAATCAGGAACTTTGGGTGTTCTGGAAGGGCTGCATTTGGTGTTGCTCATACTACATTTCTGTGTTCCCTCCACATATACACACACAGATCGACAGACACCCATATGTATCTTCATTTAGTAGGTTGACCGCCAGGCACTCACCCACTTCTCCTTCTCCCTCCTGCTTGGCACCCCCCCACTCACCCCCTGCCCTGGCATTATTAACTAACTCTGAGCTCCTCCCAGCAGGTTCCCCCGCCCCCCCCATCCCCAATCCCAAGCCCCTCTATTGACAGCGATCCGGAATCTGGAGGAATCCAAGACAAATGACGAAGAGGATGGAGTTAATAAAATTTGAAAAATTGAGAGCTGTCGCTCCGCTTAAACTTTTTTCAATACCTCTGACGGAAACATATTTCCCCAATGAGTGACCTTCGGCAGCTGCTGGGGCTCCGCTTTGCCGCACCCGGTGCTGGGGGTGAGCCAGCCTGCTATTTATCAAGTATTATAAGCCAGGGCCCACTCATACCAGCCAAGATTTGGACGCCCCCGCAGAGCCCCCGGGCGTTGCCCAGGTGTTGATTCCTGGGCCCCACGACAGCTGGTGGGAGGAGGTGACAAATGACATCCCAGTTCCCATTCCCAAAGGTTGGAGCCCCCTCAGCAGGCGTTGGGCCTGGCTAAGTCCAGCAGAGGCACTTGCTGCTTGGAGGGGGGGGGAGCATGGGGGGGCAGCTGCTACAGAAGGGGGGCCGGGGTCAGGCCACGCCTCTCAGGACAGCCAGCAGCGCGCACACACACCCCGCACCCGGCTAGCAAGTGTCCTGCCACCAAGTTATTTATGAAAGCATCATATTTTATTGCCGTGGGTATCGGAGGTAAGAGATCGACCGGCAGAGTCTGGTGGGTCTATCAATTATTGCAGCAATTAGTCAAGTCGTCAAAGCCATTAACAGGGGAATTAGACCAATATTGGTGGGCTGTTATTAATAGATTGATGGCAGGAAGTCCCGGAGTTCCCCCCCCCCCCCAAGGACAAGGCAAAGGTAGCCTCCGGCACCCCCCTCTCCCCCCCCAAAAAAAAACTTTTCTCCCCTTCCTTGGAGACCCCGGCCATTGTCTGGTCACAAAAGAGCTGCGTTATGCTCCCCCTCTGTGTCTTGAAAAGGTTATTGAACGGCCTGCCCTGGCAGGCCATAGATTATGTCACCTGTTCCGATGGCCTTTATGGGAGGCAACCCACCGGCCAAAAATTACTCTCGGTCGGTCGGAAGTTTATGGAACGCATCTTCCATTCCATAAGCAAAAAGAGATCGGAGGGCCTTGGGAAAGGGCTGGATTTGGTCTCTCAGCCCTTCTTCTTTCTTGTCGTTGTCTCACTGGCTCACACTGGGCTTCAGGGGGGGGAGCAGGCAGAGACTCCTTTCAGGGAAGGGGATGTGATGTGCACCCACCCCATCTTTATGCAAAAATGTGGCACCCCCATGGTACCTGTTGCTCGTCTCTGTACCCTTCTGGATTGTGATGGAACACAACTGCCTTTTTCTTTCTTCCTGGAGGCCTTAACAGAATAACAGAGTTGGAAGGGACCTGAGAGGTCTGCTAATCCAGGCCCCTGTCCAAACAAGGGTCCCCAAACTTGGTTACTTTAAGACTGGTAGACTTCAACTCCCAGAATTCAGGGAGTTGAAGTTCACCAGTCTTAAAGTGTCCAAGTTTGGAGACCCCTGCCCTATACCATTCCAGACAAATGGCTGTCCAGTCTTCTTGAAAACCTCCACAGCTTCAATTTCTTCCTCCTCCTTCCTTCTTTTCCTTCTCCCTGAAAACCCCACTCTCTTCTAGCACTGATGATGTTCCCGAGTTGGGTCATGAAACATTTGCAAAAAAAAAAAAGAAGAAAAAAGAAACCCAACCAAGCTCAGAGATCACCAAGAACCCTGTAATTCCAGCCTGAGATACAGATATTCTGCTCCATTCTGCTTTTGATGCAGTCTCCTCTGGCCTTCACGTGTGGAACATGTTCATACGTGTTCCTTCCCTCTTTCAAGCCTTGCTCATCCCAGAGATGAAGGTGGGGGCCAGAGCCCCACAAGAGGCTATAAGCAGAGGGTCCCCCTCCCCCTCCCCAGATGTTGAGTTGTGTTTCTTCTTTTTCAGGTGCCAATCCCCTGCAGAGGAATGAAATGGGGCACACCCCCTTGGATTACGCCCGCGAGGGAGAAGTTATGAAACTCTTGAAAACTTCAGCCACAAAGGTGAGGATTGGGGAATTCACTTTCTGTGGGCTTCTCTCTCTTTCTAGCTTGGAAACACAAGTAAAATGTTTCCCTTAATTATCTGATTGGAAAGTCAAGAGGGTGCTTCCCAAGTCTTTGGGCAACCCCAAATTACATTATATTAATATCCTAGGTTGCCAAGTTTGGGGACCCCCGCCCTAGAAATTAGACATACAGTTCATAATGGGTCTTTGGAGGTTGAAGAAATGAAAGCATGCAAGGGAATGCAAAACATACAGGAGGGTTAAGCGGTTTAATTGGGCCTGAGTATGCGGATGGCAGGAATCCTGATCAAAATAGCACAAGAGGTTAAAACATCTGGGAAGAGCAGTGTGACTTTAAGCTGGCCAGGGAGGGTACAGAGGAGAGGTTTACTTTTGATTAGCACACCAAGAAAGGCAGTTTCTTCATATGCTTCTTAATTTAAAGAAAACATGCGATAGAGTGGATCAAATGAAATACTTTGTGCGAAGGATCTGATAGAAAGCTAGTTGCTCAATGCAATGAGAGAGAAAGATTGATTGTGGTATTTATATGCTTACATTACCCTTATGTAAAGTCAATATGAATGACCACTTTAAAAACATCTTCGCTGCCATATCTCCCTGTGATGAAAGGGGAGCCTGTGGGATGCAATGGTTAGAAATAACTCACTATTGAGCAGGGAGTTGGTTCAAAACATCCCATTGTTTGTTGAGTGAAGGAATAAATTTATAATGAAGGCTTGCGGTGACAGTAAAGGCAGGTTGTTCCAAGACATAAAAGTACGTGTGTTTTATTTATTTTTATTAATTGCATTTATATGACCTACTATCGCATATAAGCAACTGTTTTTGTATGTAAAAGGATCCCATGTTCCAACAGAGGCTTCAAGAATAAAATAGAATAGGAGAGAATTCTTCATTGGCCAATTGTGATTGGACACACAAGGAATTTGTCTTGGGGCAAAGGCTCTCAGTGTGCATAAAAGAAAAGATACAACCGTCAAGAGTCAAGAATCATCAGGTGCAACACTTAGTGATAGTCAGTAGAATAGAAGAGAATAGAACAGAATAGAATATAGAATAGAATAGAATAGAATAGAATAGAATAGGACAGGACAGGACAGGACAGGACAGGACAGGACAGGACAGGAATAGAATAGGAACAGAAGAGAAGGGAAGAGAAGAGAAGAGAAGAGAAGAGAAGAGAAGAGAAGAGAAGAGAAGAGAAGAGAAGAGAAGAGAAATTCTTTTATTGGCCAAGTGTGATGGACAAACAAGGAATTTGTCTTGGTTCAGATGAGTGTCCATAAAAGAAAAGACACATTCATCAAGAATCATAAGGTACAACACTTAATAAAGTCATAGGGTACAAATGAGCAATTAAATCATAATCATACTAGGAAACAGTCAATATAGATCATTAAGATACAAGCAACAAAGTTACAGTCATACAGTCACAAGTGGGAAGGGATGGGTGGGATAAGGAGTGATGAGAAGATTAATCATGATAGTAATGCAGACTTTGTAAATAATTGGTCACTGTTGAGGGAATTAGTTGTATAGCAGAGTGATGGCCTTTGGGGAAAAACTGTCCTTGTGTCTGGTTGTTCTCGTGTGCAGTGCTCTACAGCGTCGTTTTGAGGCTAAGAGTCGAAACAGTTTATGTCTGGGATGTGAGGGGTCTATAGATATTTTCACAGCCCTCTTTTTGATTAGTGCAAGTATCCAGGTCCTTCAACGGAAGGCAGGTTGGTAGCCATTTTTGTTTTTCTGGAGACCTCACTTAAAAAAATATATTGGTATGGTGGAGCAAATCCAGAGACAGTCACCGAAGATGGTGCAGTTTGAGGGGGCAAAACATATCAGGAGAGATTGGAACGGCTGAATAACGCACAGCCTGGAAGACAGAAGAGAAAATGGAGAATATGAGTGAAACCTTTTAATGACTCTGACCCGATGTAATCTCCTAATCACAAGACCCATCGCAAGACTCACAGCTGACCCATCAGAAGACACCTCCACACCTGAAGGCCTTATAAGCAGAAGAACACCGATAAGGCCACCCCCTAAACTCCACTTGATGTTACTGAGCCTGCTAAGGAAACCTTTGAAGACCGATCCACAAGCTCAGAGAATCAACCTCTGCCTTTGTGAAACCTTTTAAACAGAGGTCTCCAAACTTGGCAACTTTAAGACTGGAGTTGAAGTCCACAAGTGTTAAAAGTTGCCAGGTTTGAGGACCCCTGCCTTTAAATACATCAATGTTCAGAATATTGCAGAGTAAATTCAGCGCCAGAAAAGTAAACATAGACGGCTGAGGCTTCATTTAACTTCTTTGTAAAGAATTTACTTAAATAAAGTAAATTTTACAATACCAGTTGTAGATTTCTCCAACATGGAACAAACTCAAACAGAAACAGACATCAGTTTCATTTTAGTTCAACAGGCAAGCAAGACACACAGCGGAGAAGAGAAGCAGTTTCATCTTCAACAGACAGACTCAGAGCTTTATATAGAGCCTAGGCTACTTCTAGTTTCAGTTTCCAAACAGTCCTCATTGGCTGACTTAATTGTGATGCCTGTTCATTGACTGACCTTGTTACCATGCTCTATTCCAGTTCATGAATATACTCTGACAATCAAGGGTGTGTGCAGGCTCCTAAAAGGTAGCATTTTCAGTATGAAGCATAAATCAAGGACGCAGGTGGGCCTCACCTCCAACTCACAGAAAGGAAGTTCAAAAGCCACATTACAAAGGATGAGTCCCAACTCAGGAAAGAGTCGTGGAAGCTTGGACCCAACTTCCAGCAGAGGCAGTGGGTCAGCCATCATCAGTAACCGAGTTTAAACATGCTTGGGATGTTAAAGGGCCACCCATTGACCAAAAATTAAAAAATAATAATTTTAAAAATAATAAATTGAAAAGAAAAAAAAGAACAGGCTTGATTGGACCCCAAGCTCTTTTTTCTGCCGTCAGTGTTCCATGTTTCTGAATTTATAAAATCATGTCTTTCAGCTGGATCCATGTGCTTCGCTACAAAACTATGTGGTTGGGCTTAGTTTTTGGGGAGGAAAATAAGAGGGGAAATTCTGCCTCTGCCCACCAGCATCGATCGGTACTCCTCTGGCTAGCGTCCTGTCAGTGGGTGAGAGAGTGGAGGGCTGTTTGGGAACTGAAAGGGTATTTGCTGGGTGAGCAAGGAGGAGACAACAAGGAGCCTGGGCGTGGTTTAGTTCAACTGTTCTGTACTAAAGCTGCTTGCTGCTCTGAAACTGAAACTCCTCTGCTTGTGTTTTGCATTTGGAGCAGATTTCTTTCCAGGTGGGGAGGTGGAGGAGAACTCCTTAGCATCAGAGGGCGTTAATAATAGTAATAATAGCAATAGCAATAACAATAATATAGGAAATACTCTAAATGCTCTGATGGTCCTTTGGAAAAATCCCTTCTTAGTGAGCCCCTAGAAGCCGAGAGGAACCTAAGGGCCAAATGTCAGTTTTGTAGGCTTTGCGGTTCTGGAGACTTTGTGATGATGCGTGAGGGGCCTTTCGCTTTTATATCGAGAGATTTTGGAATCGGCATCATCCCTGTATGCTCGTGATCTTAATTGCTTTCCTAGACAACATACAATGGAGGTGTCAACCCAAGGGCGATGCTGACTGCAAAATCCAGAGGCCATCAGTGTGGAGGAAAGTCATCATTTTAATTTGTGTAAAGGAAATGTTGGGAGTTGGCATCCTTCTATCTCTGTAAGGAGAAGAAGGAAGAGAGAAGCCACGTCTTGCTAAGTTCGTTGTGTCCCCAGGGTATTCTCCCCGAAGTCAAAGCTCTTCATCACTTAAAAGATGGTTAGAAGAGAGTCTTCGTGTCTCCCGTACAGACCCTCCAATCTTGGAGAGGGGGAGAGAGAGAGAGAGAGAGAGAGACTGTGATTTGTGGGTAGACGGGAACCGCTGAAGGAAATGCGATTGTGCGCTGCATAAAATCTTTCAACTCTTCCTGGCTTCTTTGGTGATGAATTCCCCGCTGTGGGGGAATGCCGTGGTAGATGTAGACGTGGGGCTGGCCCAGGAGAGCTTGCTCCTGCCCCTTCCCAACCTTGGAGGATTTATGGGCCGCTATCATCTCCCGGTGGAGGATGCACTGGTACCACTGCTCAGAGAAAGCAACAGGAGGTTTCCACCGAGGGCTTTTATTTGTTTTGGGAAGGGTTCCTTTCCTACTTGTAATGCAAGTTATTAAGTGAATCACTGCAGTTGTTAACTTAGTCACACGGCTGCCATTGTTTGTCAGAAGGTTGCAGAAAGGGATCACATGACCCCCAGGACACTGCGACTGTCATAAATATGAATCAGTTGTTAAGTAGCTGAATTTTGATCACATGTTGGTGGAGAATGCCGCAAGTGTGAAGAGCAGCCATGAGGACTTTTCTCCACTGCCATTGTAAATTCGAACGGACACTAAGCGAGCTGTTGAAAGTCGAGGATTGCATGTACTCTGCATTGCTTTATGCACCCTAACTCCAAAAGGTGTAACCAAGCATTCATAACCTGGTTCCAGGCCTGTTTGCCTGTTTGTGTCATGCCCCTGTTGGAGTCTGACTCTGAGGGAAAGGAGGAACAGCCAACAAGGAGTGGAAGTATGGCTCCAGAGGTTGTGGAGGAGGAGGCTGGGGAAGGGCAGAGGCCGGCTGGGCAGTCAGAGGAGGACCCAGGCCCATCCCGTCTCCATCCTAGGGCATGCAGGGAGGAGAGGATAAAGAAGAGATGTGAATGGTGTGGTCTATGAGGGAGGAAAGGGCCTTGATCCCCTTCATGGGCTGCAGCTGGGAGGACTGTTTAAAAGGACAAACTGCGCGTGGCCCAGTGCTGGAAGCGAAGCGTGAAATAATTCTAGTCTTTCAGTTCTTATCTGAGTTCTGGCGTCCTTCCCAGTGTGTGTATTTCGATATCTGTGGACGTCTTCAAGCCCTTTTCCTGCCTTGTCTCCTTAACTGCTTCAGTGTGGTTTGTGTTGTTTTTTCTATTCATAATTTATATGTATTTTGAGTTTGAACGGCATTTCTTCCTTTTCGCAACTGTTCTCGGGGGAGTTTTGGAATGTGAGAGAAAGAAAAGGAAAGGTTGATTTGAAATGTTGGCAGTTCTTTTGAAGCTGATGGAAATGCGAGCCCATTCTCTTACAGCAGTGGTCCCCAACCTTTTTTGTACTAGGGACCAGTTTCACACAGAAACACTTTTTCGCGGACCGGCAAAATCAATTCTTCCCCAATAGTAAAGGGCTTCTTAGCTTTAACAATGCGGTCCGCGAAGTTCGGCACGGAAGTTAGGCGAGGGCGGAAGTGGTTGTCTTTCAAAATAAGACACCCAGAAGCAAAAACATATTTTTATATATATTTTAATCACGATTATTCATTCTTTGCAGCCCGGTACAAAATGATCCACAGACCGGTGCCAGTGCACAGCCCAGTGGTTGGGGACCCCTGTCTTACAGAATCCACCTGTCAATCATCTAGGATCATATATCCGGCCCTCCAAATGTGTTACTTTTTTTTTGCAAACATAAAAAAATCAAAGGAGAAAAGAATTGGCCTATATATTCAAAAAGACATCGATGTACGGGGGGGGGGGAGGATGAGGACTTGGAGGCGGGTGATATATGCGGAGCCTGAGGGGGGGCTGCGACAGGCTTGGTGCTTCCAGATTCATTCCTCTGGGATCAGTCCAGAAGTTATTGCTCCATATTGAAACATCAGGACGGATAGGGGGTGTGGGGGCGTCTTGCATCTCGACGGATGGCAGCGGCCAAAATTGGCTTGGTGGCTAAAAAAGAACTTCCGTCACAGTCGTTCGCGTAAACAGGGAAAACTTCCCTGCCCGGCGGGTGGATTTTGCAATCCGTCTTAAGAATGAAGGAGCATTTCAGATGCTTCCATTGTGGTGAAAAGGGAGATTGCTGATGAAATCAGCAGGAAGGTACCAATGTAGATCAGGGTTGAATTTCTCCCTTCCAGCACTGATGAGGTTCCCTAGCTGGGTCATGAAACGTCTGCAAGAAGAGATCCAAGTTCAGAGAGCACTAAGGACCCCACAGTCGTTCTCCTCCTCCTCCTCCTCCTCCTCCTCATCATCATCATCATTCCCATTTTCCTACACTCTGCAAACACTACTCCCTTTTAGCATTGATGGTGTTCCCTACTTGGGCCATGAAACGTCTGCCAGAAAACCACCAAGCTCAGAGAGCACTGAGGACCCCCCAGTCTTCCTCCTACCCCCCTCCTCCTCTCTTGCAAACCCCGCTCCTAGCCCTGATGATGTTCCCTAGTTGGGTCATGAAACATCTGCAAGAAGAGAACCAAGCTTAGAGAGCACTAAGGACCCCACAGCTCCTCCTGTTCTCCACAAACCCCACTCTTTTCTAGCACTGATGATGTTCCCTAGTTGGGTCATAAAACGTCTGCCAGAAAACAATCCAGTGCAGTCAAAGGAAAGGTGGGAAGGAAAAATTGCCTTGTTGGGTCAGATCATTCAGCCGACTATAAACCAAAGGCCACCTCTGCGACCCCTTTTGAGCAGTGCAATTCCTCCCACAGAAGACAATCCACTCCTTGGCCAAGGATGAAGCCCTTCTCCCTTCCACAAATCCTTTGGAAGGTGACTCTTGTCCCACCACAGTGCAGGGTTGTTTCTGTGAATAGATTTTTGTTGAGGAGAGTCGGAAAGTCGTGGGAAGCATAGGTGAAATTTTGGCCTGTGGGTTGCTGGATTGGGCACACGAAGCTTTGCAAATGCTGTGAATACCAGGATTCTTAGCCAGTGTTGTGGTTCACTGGCAGCCGGGGCAGCCAGCAGCGGACAGTGAGGAAGAGCGGGGACCAATCCAGGAATCTGGAGAGGGTCCTGCGTCCAATGCAGGGTTGGGGCCAGGACCATCTGGGAGTGGGGTGCTGGCTCCGGAGCGTCCGGAGTCTGGCAGCAGAGAGGCAGAGGACCCAGGGGAGCCCGTTCCCAGTACGCACTTGCACAAAGGTGTCAGAAAGCAAGAGCAGCTGAAACAAAAGGGGCAACTCAGGAGTAAGGCTGGGAGGTGATTGCCCCTTCCATAAGGGATAAAAGTCAGACCTCAATGACAAAACCTTTGCAGGAAGCAAAGTAGTTTGATAGATTCAGAGTCCTCTTTGAAGCTTTGTGTAATCTGGTTAGTTTTTTCTGGTACTCCGGTTGGTTTCTGTCATAATTAAATTGGATACTTCTGTTTTTGTCCACATTCCACAGCACTGAAAGGTGCGTGATTATCTTGGGGAAGTGTTTAAGATAAGTTCTGGCTGGAAATGAAAGTAATTCCCAGCGTCACAATAAAACAGGTTTTGCTTTTAAACAAGTTTGTGTTTAATTACTTGTGACAAAAACCGGGTCAGAACAGCCAGCTGGATGAAAAGATGCTGCCATGATAGGGAAGATTTTGTGGCTTGGCTTTTTGCTCCAGATGAGTGTTGTGTCATTGCAGTCACAATTACATAATGGCCCTTGATGATCTGCTTTCAGAAGCCCGCAGCTTCTTAAGTATCTACCTCTCATCCACGAGTTGATGTTTAGGTTTATATCTGGGATATTTATATGCTTTTATGTTAAAAGAAGAAGCAAAACGTGGCAGGCAGTACAAATGAGTTCAATATAAGTAAATCAAAATAGAATTTCTCTCTTCCAGTTATGCATAAATTATGCATTCTGGCAAAATTGGAAGAAAGCATACCCTGCAAGAACACAGCTAATACTTTGGTTAGAAACAACTTGAAGCAGGATGAAAAGTTTATTTTTTATTTTTTTTATTTTATTTGATTTGTCAATTGCTTATAAGATAATAGGTATAAGTAAAAACATAGTTATGAATACGTGAAATGGGTACATAAAAAGAAGCAATAGGACAGGGACAGTAGGCACGTTTGGTGCGCCCCCCACAGACCTCTTAGGAAAGGGGTGAGGTCAATAGGAGACAGTCTAAGGTTAAAGTTTTTGGGGTTTGGGGAAGAAACCACGGAGTCAGGTAGAGGATTCCAGGCATTGACCACTCTGTGGCTGAAGTCGTACATCTAGTTAGCCTGAAGGGTACGTGCACTTTACAAATTGAGGTTTTAAAAAATGGAATTTCTGTGGAAGGCTCCTTGAAACTTTTCTAACACCAGGGACTGGTTTCGTGGAGGACCCATTTTTCTATGGACCAGGGAGGGTGGGATGGTTTCATACATCACCTGTAGTTCCCTCACATGTGCAGACAATGCTTCCCGTGGTCACTTGCTGCTTGTGTGGGTTGGTTCCGAACAGACCATGGCCCGGATTGGGGACCTCTGATGTAAATGACTGTTGTGGTTCACCGGCAGCAGATGTGGACAGCTGAGGTCTCAGAGAGCGAGGACTCGGGTGAGGAGAGAGGATGGGGCCAGGACCATCAGGGAGTGGAGGGCGGCCGTCGGAGCTTGTGGGGGCTGGCAGCAGTGAGGAGAAGGAGCCCGAGGAGCCTGTGCCCAATGCGCATGCACGCAGGGCTGCTCGAAGGAAAGAGCAGCTGCAGCAGCACGGGCGACTCGGGAGTCAGGCTGCAAGGTCACGGCCCCTCCCTTAAGAGATAAAAGCCAGCTGAGAAACCGGAGTTCTTTGCAGGAAGCAAATAAGTTTTTGCACTCAAGCCTTGTGGACGTTCGGAGTAGCTTGGTTGGTGTTTGGAGACTCTTTGTGTTTGAACTATTTCTTGGCAGCTTTATCCAGTGTTCTTGGCAGCCTTGCACCACCTTGGCTAGGCTCCTTCTTATCAGAGACAATTAGCCTTTTAACCGGGAAGGAACGGAATTCCTAAAGAATCATGAAAAGGGTTTGCTGTTGCCTCCGTTTGGTGTTGCTTTCCTTGGAACCAGGTTTGGGTCAGAACAATGACCTGATCTCAGGGGTGGCCTGGTGGGGGCTCGCAGGGCTTTGGGAGAACCCCTAGCTAAAATTCTGGGCAGTTCAGAGTGAACCCCCAAATCCCAAGCTTGGCTGGCCTCGCCCACCCCTCCCCTCCCCTCCCAGGAGTCCCCACCTGGCCTGTTTTGGATGCAGGTAAGTGCAGGGCCCGCAAGAGGCTCAGGGAAGGCAAAAAACGGGCCTCCCGTAAGTTCAGGAAGGCCAGAAATGGGCCCATTTCCAGCCTCCAGAGGGCCCCCACGTGCAGGAGGCTGACTAGGCCACGCCCACTATGGCCACGCCCACCCAGCACCCGGGCAGAGACCCCATTGCTAAAATTTTTGAAGCCCACCCCTGCCTGATCTGCGTCATGGCACCTGCACTCTGACTTCCAGTGCTCACACCAATTGTCCCCTGTGTCTGTTGCTTTCCTGCTCAGTTCTGGCCTCCATGTCTTCTCCCCAAACCTTTTGAGCCTTGTCCTGGAGGGCAGCCCAGCTGGTCTCCTACCCCAACTTAATTCCTTCTTCCAGGACAGGGAAGGTAGGGGGAGGGCTGGACAGAGACTCCTGGATGTAGGGATGCTCTTGGAAACAGGGTCCCTGCGGCTTCCTCTATGGTGGCCAGGAATTTCTCTGTCCTCCTGCAGGGAGGTTCTCTCCCTTCCAACCCCTCCTCACCACAACCAGACTGGGCAAGGCTGCGTAAGGGAGACTAGGATGTCACGGGCTTCTCTTTTCCTGCCCTTCCCACAGTTCCAGGAAGAGAAGCGCCGGAGAGAAATCGAGGAACGCCGGCGGTTCCCCCTCGAGCAGCGACTCCGAGAACACATCATTGGCCAAGAGAGCGCCATCGCCACTGTCGGAGCTGGTGAGATGGGGAATCCAACACATTTAAGCCTGAGACTGTGCATGGGCGTGTTGGATGGATGGATTGGATCAGGGTCTCCAACCTTGGCCACTTTGTGAACTTCAACTCCCAGAATTCCTCAGCCAGCAAAGGAGGCCCCTGGATTGGTTTGGATGGGATAGATGATACAAGAGAAAGATTGATGGATGATAGATGATAGATAAGAGAGAAGGAGAGATGATAGAAAGATGGTAGGTAAGTAGATGGATGGATGGAGGGATGATTGAATGGATAAATGGATGATGGATGGATTAGAACAAGGGTCTTCAAACTTGACAGCTTTAAGACTTCAATTCCCAACATTCCTCCTCCGTGTTAGTCATGTTAGCTGAGGAATCCTGGGAGTTGAAGTCCACAAGTCTTAAAGCTGCCAAGTTTGAAGATCCTTGGATTAGATAGACAAATAGATGATGGAAGACAGAGAGGTGGCTGGATGATAGATAAGAGAGAAGGGCAGAAGATAGAAAGAGATCATAGAGATATAGATATATGATAGAAGAGAAATGGATAGATAGATAATGATGGATGGATTAGACAAATAGAAAGATGTACGGGGGGATCGATAAGAGAGAAGGAGAAAAGATAGAGATCCTAGAGATAGATATATGATATATGGATGACGGGTGAGATAAATGATAGAAGAGAAATTGATCGATAGATAAATAGATAAATGATAGATAGATAGATAGATAGATAGATAGATAGATAGATAGATAGATAGATAGATAGATAGATAGACAGACAGACAGACAGACAGACAGACAGACAGACAGACAGACAGATGGATGATGGACAGATTAGATAGACAGGTGGATGGAGGATAGATAAGAGAGAAGATCACAGAGATATAGATAGATGGTAGATAGGGATAGATGGATCCAAAGATGAAAGAGCAGGACAAGAAGCAACAGATGGAAACTAATCAAGGGGAGAAACCACCTAGAACTAAGGAGGAATTTCCTGACAGGGAGAACAAATAATCAGTGGAACAGAAGTTGCCTCCAGGAGTTCTCCAGGGTCTCCTGCTTGAGCCGAGAGTTGAAGTAGAACGGTGTTCCCCAACCTTTGCAGCTCGGCGGCCTGGCGCAGGGGGCGGGCATGTGAGTGGCAGGCCTTTGTGCTCACGTGTGTGCGAAGCTCCATTCATACAAATGGGACTTCGCACCCTCCGCTCGCGCAAGTGGAACTTCGCATGTGCCTGTTTGCCCATTTCTCCCACGGCCCGGTTTTGAACAGGCCGTGTCCTGGTATCAGGGTTAGGGACTAGAGGACCTCCGAGGTCCCTTCCAGCCAAGGGTGGGATTCTACAGGTTCTCACCTATTCACTAGAACCGGTTGTTAACTTTCTAAGCAGTTTGGAGAACCTTGGAAGAAATCTCCTTTTGTTTTTTTCCACCCTTCTTGCATTCTTGGCAGACAGCCCAGACTTTCTGTCTCCAAAGGAGGTTTTTTTTTTCTTTGCTGGTACTTTCTTAAAGGGGAAGGGTTGTTTTAAGCTTTTTACCCTGCTGTTGGGAGGAAATGCTCCCCTGTTGGAGTTAGCACTTGGAAGAAATAATTGAGTAGTGAAGCAGAGCTGCCAGAAAGAAGCTTTTAATGACAGGGAACCAAGATGAGTGACATTCAGCAAGGCTTCCCGGCTAGCCAGAAAGATTGACATTCGAACTTGAGTTGACATACCCTTTCTGAGTTTTGGTCTAAAACTGGTGACCCCTGAAAAAAGGGGCTTATGACCATTTTTCACACTTAGAAACGTTGCAGCATCCCCACAGTCATGAAAGGCCATGCGAGGAGGAGCGCCCCTTGATGTGAGTGACTGTCGAGTTGGCCACACCCACCCAATCACATGACCACCAAGCCACGCCCACAGAACCAGTTGTTAAAACGATTGAATCCCACCTCTGCTTGCAGCCCTGTTATTCTGGGTTCTGTGAATGCCAGCTTGGGACTTGCAGGCTTGTCTTTGCCCTCTGGGTCCCGGGCACAAATCCTGGTTCCTGGCAGAGGAGAGCAGTTCCCCTTTGGCTGGACTCCCAACATGGAAGGATTCCAGCTTCCGGCTCTTTCTCAGGGAGCGTAATAAATAAAGAATATTAAAACCCTTCATCAGCCCCCTGCCCCAGAATTCCCCTGGATGTGTTCAGGGGTCGATTACAAGCCAGAGATGATTGGCTGCCAGGGGTTAGGGGTTTGCCTTGCTCTCTTCTCCAGGGCCAAAGGGCACCTTGGCTCTCCGGGACAGTTTACCCACCGCCTGGGCTGCTCCCTTGCCCTTACAATGTTCATTTGGACAATCGGACTCTTAACTTTTGGGGTGGGGGAAGGAAGGAGGGGCTCCTTATTGGCTTGGATGGAGAATTGCTGGAAAAGGCCCCCCTTGCCCAGCCTCTTCTGGGCAAGGCTTGCTTGTTTATTTATATGCCGCTGATGCCACTTGGATTGCAGCAGATTGCAAGGACACGTGGCGAAATCTACAGCCGGTCAAAAGCAGAGCTCAGCGTGTGCATTTAACATGGGCAGCGGTACCACGCCACCTGCCTGTTTGTGGCTGCAGAGAGCAAGGAGAAAGATAGAAGTTGGGCAGAGAGATTAACAGCTGTTTGATCTTCCATTTAGCCGTTAAAGGGAAAAAAAAGATTTCGATCCACTCCAAAATAACCTTGAAAACCAGTAGGGACTGTGCTAGTCCCTTCCTTCCTTCCTTCCTTCCTTCCTTCCTTCCTTCCTTCCTTCCTTCCTTCCTTCCCCCCTT
>BLBF01000006.1:942526-958400 GCA_015471245.1 Laticauda colubrina | reverse complement strand
CTTCCTTCCTTCCTTCCTTCCTTCCTTCCTTCCTTCCTTCCTTCCTTTCTTTCTTTCTTTCTTTCTTTCTTTCTTTCTTTCTCTGCTTAATTAACAACTCTTATAATTCCAGTGGTATAAAAACAAGGAAAACAATAAAAACATTTAAACAAAAACGTGCAAAACAAGCATACCCAACAGCTGAGATACTTAGCCAATTAACAATAAAACCAAAAAAAAAGGGGGGGGGGGCTTTGCACATTCAGTGCGGAACAGGACAACTCACTGCAGGACAATTCAACAATTCATTTTTTTTTTTACATAAAACATTGTCCGACGTTCACGTTTCGTTTTGTCCCTCTGGCATCCTTGCTTGACTGATTCTATCTCCCTTCTTCTGTCCATATTCATGTAACTCTTCTCCCGTGGCAACTTGTCCCACAGTCATAGACTTCACTCAGCACCCCATGCTCAGGAGCCCCCAGGCTGGTGGTTCTTCAGGCCTTGGGAAAGGCCAGCAAGGGGGGAGGGGTGGAGATCTCTAATCTCCATGTCAGGATTCCAGGCATCATCCTCATTCAATCGTGATTCTTGAACCAAACTTCAAAAAACTTCCAAGGATTCATTCGAGGCGACATCCTGGCCCTGCTATGTATGAAGCCCACTCCGTCCCATGTCATTCACAGTCCCCTGGGACCCTGTTTCCCCCCTATCCCCCCGGTGTGTCATAAATCAGATTCTCCAACTGAGCACCTTCACAGGCTGGGTGTCATCATTCACGTTCTCCAATTGAATATATTTGCGGGCAAAACCTCTGATAGTTTAGTTACAATCTTTTAAAGATAAAGAGCTGGAATGTGCTTTGGCTTTGCTGCACTGCTCTTCCAGATTTCCTTCCTACCCCACCCTTTTTTTTTTTTAATTGTTGGAGACCCCTGGACTGGCCAACCATTTGACTGGAGTGGAATGCAGTCTTCTGACTTGAGCAGGGGGTTGGACTAGAAGACCTCTGAGGCCCCTTCCTTTAGGCCTTTAGGATTCTACCTTCCTCGGGTATTGGCGACCCAACTGGTATCCCATCCAGCCCCACAGAATGAATTGATTTGATGAATGGACATTTATTACGCTCACAAATTGGCTGAAACCAATTTTGCTCACGTCGACCCCTGATAACTGCTGGGGTATTGATTTGTGTAAAGTAATACAGTGAATTTATCAGTTCAATCGCCCGGCTGAAGGGCCTCCCAGAGACCCGGCCCTGGCGTAGTTGCAGACGGGCAAAATAAAAGAGAGAGAGAGGGAGGAAGGAAGGAAGGAAGGAAGGAAGGAAGGAAGGAAGGAAGGAAGGAAGGAAGGAAGGAAGGAAGGAAAAAAGAAAAGAAAAAGGCTTTCGACCTTGGGGCCGGCCTGACCCCCCCCACCCCTCTGCCTCCCTTCCTGCCTTTCCAGAGCCCCCTGCAGCTGTTGAGCTGGGGGGGGGTCCCAGCTTGTGTCGGAGCTGGTAGGGTTTTTGCGTCGTCCGTCTGAAGGCCGATTTGGAGTCCCTGAATATCCGGGGATGAAAAATTAATGAAGTGGCAACTCAAATAAGAAGTTAAGCTTATGATATTTTTTAATGCCTCGTCAGGCGGGGTTTGCTGGGCTGCTAAGTGACTCTTTTCACCTCCCGAGCCTCAGAGCAATGGGGGCTGAAGAGCTGAAGCCCGAACATGTGGGCGTTTCTGCTTTCTTTGACCTTCCAAGGAGCCAGTCCTCATTGAAGAGGGCAATGGTTTCAAGGGGGGAGCACCTCAAGCCTGCTGATCTTCTGCATTTTTGTTCCTCTTTGGGGTTACTTTCTAGCACTGATGATGTTATCTAATTGGGTAATGAATTGTCTGCGAGAAAACAGCCAAGTTCAGAGAGAGCACCAAGAACTCCAGAATGCTCATCTTCCTTCTACTCCTCCTCTTTCTTCTCTTCTTCCTTCTCCTCCTCCTTTTTCTTCTCCTCCTTCTTCTCCTCGTCCTCCTCTCCTCCTCGTCCTCCTCCTTCTTCTCGGACTAGGGGTCCTCCAAAGTCCCTTCCAGTCTTCTAGCATTCTAGGATTTTTTGTGGCTTCCTCCTACTAAGGCTAAATTAGCAAAAACACAATTTTCAAGTTGTGGACGAGACTGATCTGTTCTCCCTCAATGAGACATACACACACACACCCTTGAATATTTTCTCCCATTCTGGGCACCATATTTAAAGAAAAGTTCAGATGAAGAGAAGGACAGTTTCCTAGTTATCTGAAGGAACAAAAGCAATGAATCACCATCAGATCCTCCAGCAAAATGACTCACACCGAAATAGGAAAGTGTGTGTTACCTATCCACTCGTGCAAACAAAGCTAAAGAGCCACGTTCTCTTGGCTGCTGAAAATCCAAATCAACTGCTTTGACCAGCTGAGATTTTGCCACATTCTCTAAATATCTGTGGGTCTTGTTACTAGAAGACAAGTTGGAATATGTCCATGCTCAGTCCATGGGGAGGAAGGAAGGAAGGAAGGAAGGAAGGAAGGAAGGAAGGAAGGAAGGAAGGAAGGAAGGAAGGAAGGAAGGGTTCCAGTACTCCTGACTGGCTTTTCCTTTCAAGGAAAGTCACTGGGGAAGCCAGCAGGAAATCAGAAGCTGCTGCTTCCATTAATTTTTTCCCACCTTTAGTCATTCTGTTTCTCTGTTTAGATAAGGAAATTCGCTGAAACGATGTCCCAACAGGACAGGGGTTATCGGTAAATATTTTTAGCATTTAGCTCTTTACATTTTGTTATGCTGATATTCTATATCCAGAAGTCGCTGTCATACAATGTTACCTCTGTGGCAGCTATTTTCCTAGACTCTGGATTACATCAGATGTTGGGCCATTTTTGAAGAAAAACCAGAATGAAATAAGGGCAGGACAGAAAACGTTCTGAGCTCCCAAGATAGCCTGGAGACAAAGCTCAGATATTGAAAAGGTCACTTTCTGAGGTATTGATTTAGATGAACATTGCATTTTTCTCCAGACATGCGAAAAGCTAAAAGTATTGCACGCGGGGTCCTTGGTGCCCTCTGAGCAGACATTTCATTACCCTACTAACCAGCATCATCAGTGCTAATGACAATAGTAGCACTGATGATGTTCCCTAGTTGGGGCACGAAACCTCTTCAGGAAACCCACCAAACTCAGAGAGCACCAAGGACCCCACCCTTCAACCCTGAACTACATATATTCTGTCAAAATGCCAGGGAGAAATCAGGATATCCAAATGAGTATAAGGATTTATTGCAGTCTTAAGGTCTCTACAAAAACCTGAGCTACTAACAGTCAAGGGAAATGAGCGGGAATTAAGAAGGCATTCAAACGGGTTGGATTTAGGTCTCTTGCAGGCAGGCAGGGATGGGTGAGTTTTGATGCATTTCACCCTCAAGGTTCAGCCTGGACACCTCCTACATACAGGGAGTACTCGACTTACAACAGTTCATTTAGTGGCCATTCAAAGTTACAACAATGGCACTGAAAAAATGGGACAGGACCATTTTTCACTCTTATGGCCATTGCAGTACCCCCATGGTCACGTGATCTACATTCGGATGCTTGGCAACTGACTCATACTTATGATGGTAGCAATCTCCTGGGGGGGGGGGGGTCACGTGATTCCCCCTTTGGTGACCTTCTGACCAGCTACGGGGAAGCCAGATTCACTTAAAAACCACGTTAGTAATTTAAGAAGTGCAGTGGCTCGCTTAGCCAGTGCGGAGAGAAAATTCGTAAAATCTCTCACTTGAGAACGTAAATTTTGGGCTTTGTCGTGGTTTCGTAAGTTGAGGACTACCTGTATTCTATCAGGAGGATCCTTCCAAGATCTTCTCTTCTGGAAATCATCTGAGGTCAGGGCAAAGTATCATGGACATGGTCAGTGAAAGGGCCTTTGGAGGGTCTCCCAGTGGCCCCTTCCTCAAAAGTTTCCAGTCGAGCCTTGGAAGAACCAGGACCATCCCACCTGCCTACAGTTGCCTGAGCTGGCGTTCCTTGGAGCAGGGATCCCCAACCTGGGCCCCTTTAAGCCTGGTGGACTTCAACTCCCAGAATTCCCCAGGGGTCTCCAACCTGGGCCCCTTTAAGCCTGGCAGACTTCAAGTCCACAAGTCTTAAAGTTGCTGGCTGGGGAATTCTGGGAGTTGAAGTCCGCCAGGCTTAAAGGGGCCCAGGTTGGGGATCCCTGCCTTGGAGACTGGCCGGAAGTTACTCAGACCACAGATGGTCTCCAGCCCGCGTTTTTCAGTGTCTTCCTTAAAGTTGACCCTCTGCACCAAGAAAAGAAATAGTTGCGCTTTCCACGTGATACCTAAAGCCTCCACTTGTACAGCGTGCTGACTTTCCTGGTTGATTTTGGCATGGCGGAGGAGAGCTTCCCCTGAATATGCGGCAGAGCCTGCCAAGCTGGCGGTTGCCCCCACCCCACCCCTGACTGAAACCTGCTTCTTGAACATTTTCCAGGGCGTGTGGCGTCAGGGTCAGGAGGTGGGCTGGCTGGCCTAGTCAGGAGAGGGCTCCCCCATGCCGAATGGCCTTGAAAAGTCACCTTGGGGTAAGTAGACCTTCTAACAGGAACCAGAGGGATAGGGAGGAGGGGAGGGGGGAGAGAGAAACAAAAGGGGGCACCACGAGATTGGTTCCAGACTTGGCTGTGGCCAGTTTTGACCAAGAAAGGAAGCAGGAATCGTAGGTGAACATTGGGCAGAAGGCAGAACTCTCTCTCTCTCTCTGAAGGGTAGGATGGAGCCTGAAAGCCGAATTCAGAAGGGGCCTGGAGCAGAAGAAGAGGAGGGGAGCTGTGGGGTCCTTGGGGCTCTCTGAGCTTCGCTGTTTTCTTGCAGACATTTCTTGACCCTACTAGGGAATATCATCAGTGCTGGAAGGGAGCGGAGTTTGCACAGAGGGAGACAGCGGTGGGTCCTTTTGTGCTTTCTGAGCCTGGCTGTTTCATTGCAGACATTTTCTGACCAAACCAGGGAATACCATCAGTGCTTTGGGGAGGGGGGGTTGCATAAAGGAGGAGGGGGAGAATGTGGGGTCCTTGGTGCTCTCTGAGTTGGGTTGTTACCTTGCAGATGTTTTGAGACCCAAGCAAGGAACATCATCAGTGCTATTACCATCATCATAAGCAGTGAAGTTCTTTCCTAGCTTAGTAATGAAACATCTTCAAGAAAACCATCCAGCTCAGAGAGCACCAAAGACTCCACAGTTCTCCTCCTCCTCCTCCTCCTCTCCGCAAATCTCTCCTTCTGGCACTGATGATATTATCTAGTAGAGTGATGAAACATCTGTAAAAGAACCACCAAGCTCAGAGCACCACGGACCCCATATTATCAATTCACAGTAGTCATGTGTTCAAAAAAAACATGCATGTGTTCATGACTTCCCATATGGCCTGAAACTTTTTAATGTTTAGAAGGTGGGCAATCTCTCGCTTAACCCCTGCTGACATTTGGGAGTTTCTGAGAGTGTGGCGGCACCTAAGTTTAACGCACGTTGCTTCATTATTATGTATCCGCAGAGATCAGGTACTTCTGCAGGAGAGTCCCTCGGGAGGCTGAAATGCTGGTCCTCGTCCTTCTTTAAAATCCCCATTTCAAAGTCTTTTCCCAGGAACTTTTTGCCTTCTCTAGAATCCAAGTGGGGCCTGAGAGGAAGCGCATCTGATCCCTTGTGTGAAGTCCTGGGGGGCTGGGAGGGGGCAGTTGGACGAGATGGGGAGGAGTGGGGGAGGGAGGCAAAGAAGGCTCTTGAGTTTACAACAAGTTTACTCCCTGTGTGAATGACATTGGACTGTTTATTCTACTTGTTAGTGTTTGTTTCAGATGTTACCAGATTCCTCCTGGTTTTTGCCTAATGTGGGTCTCCTCCTACAATAATACTTTGGAAGCAACAGACCCACAGATACATAATCGTCCCCCACCGCCATTCGCTCCTTGGGGCTGGACTAGAAGACCTCCAAGGCCCTTTTCAGCCTTACGATTCCATTATATTTCGTCCTACTCTATTCTACCTCTCCTCTTTTCTTCTTTCTCTTCTCTCCTTGCCTTGCCTCTCCTCCGTTCTATTCTTCTCCATCCTTTCTTTCTCTCCTTTACTTTTTTCTTCTTTTCCCTTCTCCTCCCTTCTTCATCCTTCTTTTTTCTCCTTTGCTGTTTTTTTCTTTTCCCTTCTCCCTTTTTCATCTTTCCTGTCTCTCCTTTGCTCTCTTGTCTTCTTTTTCCTTCTCCTCCCTTCTTCTCTTCTCCATCCATCCTTTCTCTCCTTTGCCCTCCTCTTCTTCTCTTCTCTATTCTACTCTCCTCTGCTCTTGGCATTTCAGCCTTCTGTCCTCCTCGCTTGTCCGAAGAGGGCCTTCTTCCTCCGCGGTGGGCTTGGCACCTCCTGCTCCCCCACCCTTACCACCCCCACCCCCACAACCCCCACGTGCTGGTCTGTCCTGTGCCCTTGATCACAGGTCTGCTCACCTTCCCGTCAGCATCAAAGGAGCCATCAGCCTCTCCTTGCCAGCCCCTTTTGCAGGCTGACTGGAGAGCCCCCTCCCCTTTCTCTCTCTTCCCCCCCCCCCCCCAGGTCCCTTTCTGGTTCATTCAGTCTCCATCCTCCTCTCCGGTTTCCCTGGCAACCCTAAGTGCACATCCTGGAAAACTTTATCCGAAATCTGCTCTGGGCAGCTTTCCAAATCCATGCTAACCTGATTAGGTACCTCTGGGGCCCTTGCTGGCTAATCAAATTAGGTAGCCGTAATGGCAGCCAGCACTCTGAGTGGGCAGAGAGCAGTAAAACATAGTGTATACTTAGTGATAATTATCCTGGCTGTTGTGTCATTGATTTATACGCCATTCCCCCTTTTTCTTTTTGTTTTCTTTTTTTTAAACTTATGCGCCCAGATATATAACAACAACACCCCCCTCTTTTCTTTGCTTTTTTCCCCTTTTCCACGGGCAGCCATCCGGAGAAAGGAAAATGGGTGGTACGACGAAGAACACCCGCTGGTCTTCCTCTTCCTGGGATCTTCGGGAATAGGTAACGCTGCTTTCCTTCCTCCTCCCCTCCCGGGAAAGGAGACATGGCTGAGAAGATGCTCTGGGGCCTTTGCTGTATGGTGCTCCAGAGGAATAAATGAGAAAAATTGGGGGAAAGGAAGCCACCAAGATCTCAACACACCCCTGAGCTGGGTTGGTTTCTTGCAGATGTCTCATTATAACCCATGTTACGTGACACTCGTGAGGTTAACCTAGTTTGGGTCATGAAACGTCTGCAAGAAAACAAGCCAGCCCCAAGGGTCCCACAGTCAGTCGTCTCCTCCTCCTCCCTCTCTGCAAAGCCTATTCCCTTCTAAACACTAATAATATTACCTCACTGGGTCATGAAACGTCTGCAAGAAAACAAGCCAGCTCAGAGGCCCCCAAGGACCCCACAGTCAAGTCTTCTCCCCCTCCTATCCATAATTCCCATACCCTTGTAGCACTGATGATGTTACCTAGTTGGGTTATGAAAGGTCTGTAAGAAAATCATCAAGCTCAGAGGGCACCGAGAACCCTGTCGTCCTCCTCCTCGTCCTCTCTGCAAACTCCCTTCCAGTACTGATGATTTTCCCTAGTTGGATGATGAAACGTCTGCAAGAAAACAACCAACCTCAGAGCACAAAGGACCCCATAGTCATCGTCCTCTTCCTCCCTCTCCTCCTCCTCTCCCCAAGCCCCATTCCCCTGGGGCATTGATCATGTTTCCTAGTTGGGTCATGAAACGTCTGCAAGAAAACAACCCAGCTCAGAGAGCACAAAGGACCCCACAGTCGTGGTCCTCTTCTTCTTCCTCCTCCTCCTCCTCCCCCTCCCCCTCCCCCCCCCACATCTCCCACACCCCTCTAGCACTGATGATGTTCTCTCGTTTGGTCATGAAACATCTTCAAGAAAACCAGCAAGTTCAGAGAGCACCAAGGGCCCCTCATTTCTTGGCTACAAAGGTCTTCCTTTATTGATCTCAAACAGCCTTCTGCCATACATTTTTACATTTTATTATTTGTGAAAAGAATTGATAAGGCCACCCACCCACTCCTGGTAACTCCACAAGGCTCACAGAAGTAAAACCCCACCCAACCCCAGTGACAACAGACCAAATCTTTGATGGGCTCCATATCTGCACTGCCACTCAAGGGTGGGTGGGGCTTCTTCTTTCCTGGAGGCTACCTGAGTTTAATGTGAAGATTGTTGTCCACGGGACGGTGAAAAAAAATCCCTCGGGGTGAGGAGATGTATGTTGGTTTGAGGCAGAGGTGTCCAACCTTGGCCCCTCTTAAGACTTGGGGACTTCCAGAATTCCTCAGTCACCTGCCAAGTTGAGAATCACTGGTCTAGATTACACACACACACACACACACACACCAATTTCTAATTCCATGAATCCAGATTGCACAAAGTGGATCCTCCTGAGTAGCCAAGAAATCCAAATTAATCCAGATGGAGCAGTATAAAAGAGGATAAATTTCCCTCCCGCCGAGCTCAAAATTTCCATTGCTAGGCAAATACAGTTGTTAAGTGAGTTGTGTCCCATTTTACGACCTCTCGCCATAGTTTAGTGAATCTGACTTTACTTGTCAGAATGTCACAAAAAGGATCTTATGACCCCTGGGACACTGCAACCGTTGAGGGTGCTGGAAAAAACCCAATAGCAGCAAAAAAAAAAAAAATATCAAGAATTTATCATTTTATGGTTTTTAATTTTTATACTTTTAGGATTGGAAGCCTTCCAGAGTTCCTTGGTTGAATTGGGCAGCTATACAAATAATAAAAGAAAAAGAAAAAAAAGAAAAAGAAATTCCCTTGTGTTTCCCTCTGGAGGTCTCCTAATACATTTTTTGATAGATTGCTAATTTCTGGGTGTTTTTTTTCTGAATTGTTCTAATATTATCTATTTGCACGTTGTTGTTTAAAGGCTGCTTAAGGTCAAATAACTACAGTAGAAAGGAAAAAAACCTCATAATCCATAAACAGTAAATAAATCTCAAAGGTGCTTTCACCTTTGGGACACCTGCCAGAATATCATCTATTTGCAGAGATACACCTGGCCAGAAACAGCTCTCCAACTCTCGTGAGCGGCCCTGCCTCTTGGTACATATCAAAATAGATTTGTTTTGCAGTATACATTTTGAATTATTAATCATCTCGTGCCTAGACTTTTATGACCAGGGTTGCATATAAATCTTGCTCTCAAAGAATATTGGGCTTCCTGGCATTCACTGCTTGTCTCAAGATCATCGCAGTATGGAAAGCTGCCTCTTAAACCAGCATTCCTGGCCTGATCCGTTTGCGACCTTCTCGGCTAGCTTCCAACAAGCAAAAGTCAGTGGGAGAAATCCTGCGATTCTCTTAATCAGCAGTGATTGGTTTAACAACCGGGAGGGGGGGAGGTCATAAAATTGGGTACAACTGCCTTGCTTAGCAATGAAAACTCTAAAAATAACAACAGGATAAAAGAATTGGAAAGGATTTGGAGGTCATCTAATCCAACCCCCTGCTCAGGCAGGAGACCCTATACCATTCTGGACAAATGACTGTTCAATCTCTTCCAGTGTTGCAACGCCCACAGCTTCTGGTGGCAAGCAGTTCCACTGGTTAATTTTCCTCACTGTCAGAAAATTCTCCTTCATTCCAGGTTGCTTCTCTCCTTGGTTAGTTTCCATCCGTTGTTTCCTCTCCTGCCTTCAGGGGCTTTGGAAAAATAGCTTGACCCCCCTGTTCTTTGGGGCAGCCCCTTGTTAAGAGTTTTGCAGCATTAATTCAGCGCCAGAAAAATAAACCCAGATGGCTGATGCTAAGTAGACTTTACAAACCAGTTGTAGATTTCTCCAACATGGAGCAAACTCAAACAGAAACATGTTGCAAGTTCAGAGCAGAGCTCCAGTCTTCAGCAAGCAAGCAAGTTAGTTTCAGCTTCAACAGACAGACTCAGAGCTTAACATAGTTGCAGAGCTTAACATAGAGCCACACCTAGGCTACTTCTAGTTTCAGTTTCCAAACAGTCTTCATTGGCTGATTTAGTTGCCAAGCTCTATTCCAGTTCATGAATATACTCTTGACACCCCTCAAATCCTGGAATGCTACTGTCATGTCACCCCTAGTTCTTCTTTTCTCTAGACAGGTCATATCCAATTCCTGCAATTGTTTTTCATATGTTTTAGTCTCCAGGCCCTTAATCCTCTTTGTTGCTCTTCTCCACACTCTTTCCAAAACCTCAGCGTTTTTTTTTAATGTATCATGGCAACCACTATCTAAACATGGTAGACTTTCACCAACAGCAGGCTGTTGTGCTGTGGTTGCAACAGGTGTGCTAAGCCCTCACAGTTAGGGACACACAACCCAATTGTGGTTGTAAGCTGAGGGCCACCTGTATTTTGTCGTGTACCTGGGAGCCTTCCTCCACTTCACATCTCCTGCTCTTGCCTCCTGAACAGGTAAAACTGAGCTGGCCAAGCAGACTGCCAAGTACCTGCACAAGGACGTCAAAAAGGTAAGATCCCCTTGTTGAAACAACAGCCCAGGTAGGTGTTGTGTGCAGGCTCAGGAGAAGAAGGGTCAGGCTGATAACGTGTAGAATCGGAGTCTCCAACCTTGGCCTCTTTAGGACTTGCGGACTTCAACTCCCAGAATCCCTTTGGCTGGCTGAGGAATCCTGGGAGGTGAAGTCCACCGATCTTAAAGTGGCCAAGATTGGAGAGCCCAGGTGCAGCTGCCAGAGACTGTTCTGGGCAGCCATATAAATAGTCCTTATCTTACAACCACTTGCTTAACGACAAAGTTACAATAGACCCCTCCACCCCCAAAACCCAGTTTTGAAGTTGTGATGATTGCACCTCCCTTACCTGCACCCATAAGCAGCCTCCATGTACAGCTATTCTAGCTGTTCCTGACGTCCCTTGGTCAGATTTGCATCCTTTCTGGGTTCCAGGTGTCCCTATTAGTCATGGTCCTGCAGGTGGGAGAAGATGGGTAGGGAGGACCTGAATTACCTGAGAATCAGGTGTTTTTAGCTATTGCCAGACTGCAAAACCCAGGCATTCTTCGAGAGAAAAGGAGCTTCGCTTTTCATTCCAGTGAAGCCTCCTCTTTGCAAGCAAACCGGTGCTTTTCCCACAAGTAATAACCTGCGCATCCCCCAGAAGCCTTATTTCACTTCCACAGACATCTGCGGGTTTAATTTAGCTGGCATTTTATTCTGCTTGTAATTTAAATTCTTTGTTTGTGGAGGGATGCCATATATCTCTTGGTATATTTGCAAACATTTAAATAGTTTTAATACTCTGCTTTTCTGTTCCACAAATTAGTTTAGAATTTCCTTTCTTTTTTAATCACTCCCTCTCACACACACACACCCAAAAAATGGAAGAAAGCAACCTGAATCACAGGGATTCCCAAGACACACAACTAAATTTCCATTTTCAGCGATAAAATTCCATCTTCCACCTTACTGTAGGTTTTATTGTTGAATACAGAGGTCTCCAAACTTGCCAACTTTTAGACTTGTGGACTTCAACTCCCAGAATTCTCCAGCCAGCTATGCTGGCTAGAGAATCCTGGGAGTTGAAGTCCACAAGTCTTAAAGTTGCTAAGTTTGGGGATCCCTGGTTTAATATCCTGCTTTAATTTTGTATCCGTCAAAAGTGGGATAGACGCACAGGTCTTCCTTCAGTCACAAGCACAACTGGAACCAGGATTCCTGTTGTTAAGCAAGGCAACTGCCTTGAAGTCGTGCCCAATTTTGCAACAGCTGTGAAGTCAATCAGAATAGGATTCCCTTCATTTTCAGTGGATCTGGCTGAGCATTTCAGGGAAAGGCATCGAATCAGCAGCCGTTCTTTAGACCAGTCTCCATGTTTGGTGTAAGTAGGAGGGCATGAGTCACGGGTCCCTCAAAGAGGCGGGCCTTGACCCCCTCCCTCCTTTCTTGGCAGACACCAATTAAATCTTCAGAAGGGGGCAAAATGTTACCCCAAACATTTTGTAGAGGCTGCTCCCTCTCATAAAGGTCTTGAGAAACGTCCGACAACCTCTGTAATTCCCCTTTGCTTCTTTCCCCTCTGCAGGGCTTCATCCGCTTGGACATGTCGGAGTTTCAGGAGAGACACGAGGTGAGGAGGAGGGGGACAACTGGGGTCCCTCGTGCTCTCAGAGCTTGGTGGCTTTCTTGCAGATGTTTCAGGACCCACCTAGGGAACATCATCAGTGCTAGAAGGGAGTAGATAATGAAGCTGTGGGTGAAGGAGGTCTTTCTATTTTCTTTGTAGCACTTTCCTTCCTTGGTCCCTCTCTCAACTCTTGCCAGACAGCAAAAAGCTTGTGTTCAGATTGAGCCGCAGAAATCACGTTCCTCAGCCTAACCTCCCAAGGAGAAATATGTATTATTTGGGATCACAGCTGGTGTGGTTGGGTTCTTTCCATTCCATCTGTGGCTAACTCCTCCTCAGGTTGTGGTCCTCTTTCTTGGGGGAAGAGGGGTTGGCGGGGAAGAGAGCTTGCTTTGAACCCCAGAAGGCTTGATGATCTAACTCCAGGGGTGGGGTATTTCTTGCAGGTGGCCAAGTTCATTGGTTCTCCCCCAGGCTACATTGGTCATGATGAAGGGGGGCAGCTCACAAAGAAGCTGAAGCAGTGCCCCAACGCCGTGGTCCTCTTCGATGAGGTGGACAAGGCCCACCCAGATGTCCTGACCATCATGCTTCAGCTCTTCGATGAAGTAAGAACAGGCTCCTTGGGGGTTGTTCTGGGTTCCAGGTCATTCATTTTCTTTTTCCTCTGGGTTCTTGGTCATTCATTCTTTTGTTCTGGGTTCCAGGTTATTCAGTCATTTTTTTTTGTTCTGCGTTCCAGGTCATTCATTTGTCCAAGTCCCAGAGCTTTCTTTTCTTCTGGGTTCTTGGTCATTCATTTGTCCTAGGTTCCAGGTCATTCTTTATTTTCTTCTGGGTTACTTGGTCACTCATTCATTTGTTCTTGTTTCCAGGTCCTTCAAGTCTTTCTTTTGTTTTGGGTTCCAGATCACTCAGTCTTTTTTTGTTGTTCTGGATTCCAGGTCATTCATTTTTCCTAGGTTCCAGGTCTTTCTTTTCTTCTGGGTTCTTGGTCATTCATTTGTCTAAGGTTCCAGGTCCTTCGGTCATTCTTTTGTTCTGGGTTCCAGGTCATTCACTCCTTCACTCATGGCTGCCCATCTCACTGCAGTGACTCTGGGTAGCCTACAGACTTAAACCAAATAGCTTCTTATGCCACTTGGACTCCGTCCGGCCTCCTCTCTGACTTCTGGTGGAGTTGGTTCTGGCTGGGGGGGATACTCGCCAGGCCATTTATTCATTGGACCTTGAGAACTTCAGGTAGCTATGTCAGCCTGTTCTCCGAAGCCCCAGAAGGCAGGGCAAGAAGCAATGGATGGAAACTCATCAGGGAGAGAGGCAACCTGGAACGAAGGAGAAACTGCCTGGCAGTGAGGACAATTAACCAGTGGAACTGCCTGCCACCAGAAGTTGTAAATGCTCCAACACTGGAAGCTTTTAAGAAGAGGTTGGATAACCATTTGTCTGAAATGGTATGGGAGGTTGAGCAGGGGGTTGGAGTAGATGACCTCCAAGTTCCCTTCCAGCTCTTTTATTCTATTCAAAATGGTAGAGGGTCTTCTGCCTTGAGGGGGGGGGGGGTTGGGCTAAAAGACCTCCGAGGTCCCTTCTAACTGTATCCTGTCGTTCTGTTAAGCTGGATCGCTAGAACCTTCCAGTAGTAGACAATCAGGGCCCAGGCTGGTATCTGCCCTCTCCACACCCCAACCCTCCCCTAAAGCTCACAAGATCAGGTCACCTTCCTTAACATCTGTAATGGGCCCAGCTGTGTCCTTGAGTGCCAGGGAGCCTCTGCACCCAGCTGGGTTTGGGGGGAGGGAGACAGCCCCCACCTCTGGCTCCCATCAGCCAGCACTGAGTGTCCCGTGATGTCTCTCTGCCCATCTCCCTTCTTTGCATTTCGTCTTGTGTGTGTGTGTGTGTGTGTGTGTGTGCAATGGCAGCGTCCTCGGTGGTGCTTTTTCAGGGTTCTGTTATGGTTGCTTGGCTTGTTTGTTTGTGTTTCCTTTTTTTCCCCAGGATTAATAACGCTGGCATTTTTCTTGCATAGATCACGGTGGCAGCCGCTAAATGCGAAATCAATTCCTGAACTGCCGGTCTGACAGAGCAATAACCGAAATGTTAATCCCCAGCACTGACACAAATGGGTGTCGTTCTTCGGCTGGACAGGACCGCTCCTGGCGACACTTAGAAAGGGGAGGGGGAGAGCAGGAACCCCCCCACACCGATTCTCTTTCCTCCTCACTCCTCCTCCTCCTCCTCCTCTTCCCTTTACCAACTATCCCTATTTTTAAAAGATCCTTCATTTCACGTTCTCAGATGTTCACGCAGGGCCCAGCGGCAGCTCCTGCCTTGCCCCGAAGCTCAGCCTCCCATTTCCCTTCTGGGTGGGTGTGGGGGGGTGTCTTTGGACCCCAGCTCAGCGCCTGAAGCCCAGATGGTCCCTGGGAGACCCTTTAAACGGGCTCATTTACCCTGAGCAAAAAACTGAAGGGGGGGAGTTTCCCTTGATTCACCACCATAAACGGAGCCCCAAATTTCTGTGGCCAAATGTTTTGCTCGTTGCGCCAACATCTGTGGTGTGAAGTGAGAAATGGGTGAAACGGGTTTTACTATTCTTTGGGGCACCCATTTTACGACTCTTCTGGGCACCGCTGTTAAGTGAACCACCGCTGTTATTATATTAGTAACCTAGTCGTTAAACGAATCCGGCTGACCCCATTGATTTTGATCGTCAAAAATTCACCCTGCGACCGTCGTAGATTTTGAGCCAGTTGGCCACAAATTCAACAACTGTTGGTGCCCTCTGAGCTGGGCGGTTTCCTTGCAGGAGTTTCATGACCCAACTAGGTAACATCATCAGTGCTAGGAGGAAGGGAGGTTTGTGTGTGTGTGTGTGTGTGTGTGTGAGAGAGAGAGAGAGAGAGAGAGGGAGGGAGGGAGGGAGGGAGGGAGGGAGGGAGGGAGGGAGAGAGGAAGAAGGAGGAGGAGGAGGAAGAAGACAACGACGGTGAGGTCCCTGGTGGTCTTTGAGCTTGGTGACTTTCTAGCAGACATTTCAGGACCCAACTAGGGAACATCATCAGTGCTGGAAGGGAGGAAGGAAAAAGAGGGAGAGAAGAAGGAAGAAAGGAAAGAAGGAAAGGGAGGAAGGAAATAAGCAGGATTATGGAGTCCCTGGTGCCCTCTGAGCTGGGCAGTTTCCTTGCAGACCTCTCACGACCCAACTAGGGGACGTCATCCAGGCTGGAGGGGAGGGTGGGTTCGCTTCTGTTTATTATATCCAACGGCCTGGGGGGATTGGGGCTCCTCTTTGGCCTGACCAGGCTTAACATCCCTCCATCCTCCGAAGGGCCGGCTGACCGACGGGAAGGGGAAGACCATTGACTGCAAGGACGCCATCTTCATCATGACCTCCAACGTGGCCAGCGACGAGATCGCCCAGCATGCCCTGGAGCTGAGGGAGGACGCCCTGGAGCTGAGCCGGAAGAGGATCGCTGAGAAGCTGGGTGGGTCCCTGGCCCTTCCCTCCCTGCTGGGGGTGCCCCGTGGGGCCAACCACCCTCTTCCTTCTCCCCCCTGGTCTGCACTGCTTGCCCTTCCATCACCAGGGTGGGGGAGAGGGGGGTCCTCTGCTTAGGACCAAGATTTCTCTTACTAAGCGAGACCGTTGTTAAGCAAGGGGTGCCCCCATTTTACGATCTCTCTCCCCACCGTTGTTGAGCAAATTGCTTCTGAAGAGCTGGC
>BLBF01000006.1:923677-942126 GCA_015471245.1 Laticauda colubrina | reverse complement strand
TCCCCCCTCCTTCCTAAGTGCTGTGTTTTGGGCCCCTGTCAGCTCTGCTTTTGTCTTCCAGACGACGTCCAGGTGACGGACAAGATAACCATCTCCAAGCAGTTCAAGGAGAACGTGATCCGCCCCATCCTGAAGGTACAGATGGGGCTCTTGGCAGCCCTTCTGCTCCGGAGGGCCAGAAATGGCAGCGGGGGGCGGGTTCTTTTGCCCGCTGCTTCCACGGCCAGCTGGACCCAGAGGCCTCCGCCCAGAACAGAACAAACCGGCTGGCCCCTTTCCTAGCTCGCCTCCAACCCCAGGCCGCTCTCTCCTTCGCCTTGGCTTTTGGCTTGTGTTTTGCCAGGAAAGCTTTCCCCACCCACCCCAAGGCGTAATCATCGAATAAAGAAGTTGGAAAGGACCTTGGAGGTCATCCAGTCCAACCCTCTGTTCCAACAGGGGTGAGCAACAGTAGCCCCTTTACGCCCTTGTTGGATTTCAACTCCCAGAGTTTCTGAGCCAGCCATGCTCAAAGGGCGGCCATGCTGCCTGCCTCAGCGGTTCTGGGAATGAAAATCCCAACAGGGCGTAAAGGGGCCATCATTGTCCACCCCTGTCTGTACAGGTAGTCCTCGACTTATGACCATATCTGTTGCTGAACATCTGTTGTAAGTCGAGGACTACCTTTCGTATTCTGGGCCAGTGGGTTGTCCAATCACTTCTTTACAAGAGGCTCAATTTTGTGGGGGGCTCCGGTCTTTTTTATCCATAGTGAGGCAGAGACTTGGTGGGTGTTATGATAGAACCAGTGGAACAACTTGCCACAAAAAAATAGTGGCCGCTCCATCGGTGGAGGCTTTCAAAAAGAGATGGGACAACCCTTTGTCCGAAATGGCATAATGTCTCAGTTCCGTTCTCAGGGGAAGAGAGAGAGAGAGAGACTTTTGGCTTCATGCAAGGAAAGCAGCAGAAGCAGCCGAAGTCTTTCTTTCTCTCCCCCAAACTCCGCCAGAAATGAGTCTCCGCAGCCTCTTGGAGCCGGAGGCCTTGCAGGGCCCCAAAGACTCATTTCTGGCGGAGTTTGGGGGAGGGAAAGAAAGACTTTGGCTGCTTTCCTTGCGTGCAGCCAGAAGCAGAAGAAGGAAGAAGCGGAGAGAAGCAGCCCAGTGGCCAAGCCAGGCGCGTGGGGTGAGTGGGGCAAGTTCCCCCCCTCCGGCCTTCCCCCCCCCCCACTACCTCATGTTGTTCGCAATGCAAGCAATGCAAACCTTATGTTCCCAAGGGCCATGTGGGCGGTGCAGCCTTGTGTTCCCGCGCAGCCTGGATTCATTGCTTTGGGGGGGACATTTCTCTGTGGACCAGCATAACTTTCTCATGGACCACCAATGGTCCCCGGCCCACTGGTTGACAGCCACCGGTCTAGATAACCTCCAGGGTCCCTTCCTACTCCGTTAATCCCTTCCCTGTTTTGATGTATTGATTATATGTATAAGCCCCCCCATCCTCTCCAGAGCCATTGGGGGGGGGGGGGCTAGCAGATGGGTCTGTGCCAGCCAGCCCATCCCCCTCCATGCTCCATTCTCCGCCCTTCCGCAGGCTCACTTCCGACGGGACGAGTTCCTGGGCAGGATCAATGAGATCGTCTACTTCCTCCCCTTCTGCCAGTCGGAGCTGATCCAGCTGGTCAACAAGGAGCTGAGTTTCTGGGCCAAGCGGGTGAGTCGTGTGCTCCCACTTCGGTACAGGCAGTCCTCGACTTACAGCCGTTCACTTAGTGAACTCTTGGAAGTGACAGCAGCACTGAGAATTTAAGTGACCTGTGTTTCCACCCTTACGACCACTGCGGTCTCCTCCCCACAGGTCAGGTGATCAAAATTTGGGTACTCAGGTCCACGGGCTCCCATTTATGATGACCAGCGTAGTTAGATTCACTTAACGACAGGCTGTGTAGCTAACTTAATAAACTGCAGTGGTTCCATTTAACAAAAGAAAAGCCGTGGAATAATGGGGGTGTCGAAACCCACTTAAGGGATGTTTCACTTAGCAGCAGAAACGTTGGGCTCGACTGGGGTTGTAAGTCGAGGACTCTCCTTTATTCGGGGAGCAGAATCTGAGCCCCCTGTTGGAAGAGCCTCTCACTGCCGCTCCTTCCTCCCCCTGCAGGCCAAAGCAAGGCATAACATCACTCTGGTCTGGGACAGGGAGGTGATGGACGTGCTGGCCGACGGCTACAACCTCCACTACGGAGCCCGGTCCATCAAGCACGAGGTGAGCTCAGGCCGGCTTGGCTTTCTCTCCAAGACCCCCACCCCACCCCTTCCTTTCCCTTTCCCTTTTGCATTGAGGGAATTGTCCCCTTTCCCCCAAAGGCTTCTTCCTCAGCTGTTTGTTTGTTTCTTTGTCTTTCTCTCTTATCTATCTATCTATCTATCTATCTATCTATCTATCTATCTATCTATCTATCTTCTGTTTATCCACCCACCCACCCATCGATATCTAACCATCTGTCTCTATCTTATCTATCTCTAGCAATCATCTATCCATCCATCCTTCCATCTCTATCTATTCATTATTCATCTATCTATATTTCTCTTTCTGTCTGTCATCTGTATCTATCATCTGTATCATCTGTCTATCATATATATATATATACAGACGAACTCAATACAGGAGCCTGATGATGGTAGATGAGATTCTGCCGAAACGTCGCTCCAACTTTAAAAGCACAACTATGAAGATGTGGGAAAATACGTGAACAAAGCTGAACAACATACATACATACATACTGATATCATCTATCTATTTCTATTTCTATCATCTATCTATCTGCCACGTTTTGTTGTTGTTATAAATAACGTAAACAGCAGATGTACTTAATATTACTTCTTCCTCCTTTTTCCCCACAACAGCCCTATAAGGTTGTTGGGCTGCAAGAGAGGGACTGGCCCAAAGTCACCCAACCAGCTTTCATGCCGAAGGCAGGACTAGAACTCCCCGTCTCCTGGTGATTGGCCCAAAGCCAATCCAGTCAGCTCTTGTGCCTGAAGCGGGACTAGAACTCACTGTCCCTGGCGATTGGTCCAAGGCCACCCAGAACTCAACGTCTCCCTGGTTTCCTAGTTTTCCCAGGTGCAGCGAGTCAAGAAGCAAAAAAACAAAAACCCAAGTCTTCTTTCAAATTCATTTGCAATGAAACAAGGGACAGTCTGCCCATTCCCTACCAGTCTGGGTCCCTCTGCATCCCAGTTATAAATTAGCCCCCCCTGTAAATTCTGCATAGAAACTGCAGCTGAAAGTCCCTTTTGCTCCCCTCCAAAATCTGACCTTTGGCTGAGGTCCCTTTGGGAAAGGCAACTTGTGCAGGTCTTTAGACCCCTGAAGTGGCACCCTGGTTCTTCCCTCTTGGCCAGGTCGAGCGCCGAGTGGTGAACCAGCTTGCTGCGGCCTACGAACAGGACCTCCTGCCCCACGGCTGCACCCTGAGAATCACGGTGGACGACTCCGACAAGCAGCTGCTGAAGGCCAGGGGCCAGGAGGGCGGCTCCCTACCTGCCGAGGGCCAGCGGAAAGGCCCCACGCTGAGGCTGGAGATCCAGGAGGACAGCAAAAGCCGGAAGCTGGACATCCAGGCCCCGCTGATGCCAGACGAAGCCTCCTACCCCTCTTAGGCGCCGGCCCTCAGTGCCCTGGGGCAGCGCCTGGCAGAGCACGAGTTGGTAATAAAGCAGTCGTAAGACATGGTTATATGTCTGTGGGGGAGGCGGCTTTCCCTGGAGGGCAGCAGGAAGGGCAGCTCTCTCCACCCTGGAGGGTGCATGGGAGTTGTAGTCCAGGCTAGCTGGAGGAGGTCAGAAGGAGGGGAGTCCCAGGAAGAGGATGATGGTTCCCATCTGCTGTGCTTATCATGTCTCAGGTAGTGAGGTAGTTCCTCGTCCCATCATCCAGAAACCCAACCAAGTTGAGTGCCTAATCCCTGCCCCAGAGGGCTCTTCTCCCTTGTGAATGGGTGTGTGTGTGGGTGTGTGTGGTGGGGGGGAATGGAGGTGTTTTCCAGCCCCCCAGGGCCTTAGAGGGAGGTGTAAGTTATTGTAATTGTGTTGGAATAAATGCAGCGTGCATCTCGGCTGTGTGTCGTCATGAATCCTTGAAATCCACAGTTGTATTCTGACCCAAACCCTATCCAACAAATCAAACACAATCCAAAAGGAACAGAGACCTTTTAACGCTTTCACAAAATAATTAGCTGTGATAAGCACAAGCCTTGCAAACTGTGCGAGACTTGCCAAAAGATAACAGACAAGAAATAATATGCAAAATAAGAATCTTCAAGTACAAACTGAGGATACTGCAATGTCCATGAGGCTGAGTTTCAAAACGTCTTTGCCTTCTGCAAAGAAGGTTAGTTTCACAGCTGGGTTTTATCTTCCTGAAGGAGGGCCATGACCTTGCAGCCTTACTCCCAAGTCGCCCGTGCTGCTGCAGCTGCTCTTTCCTGCAAGCAGCCCTGCATGCGCAACCCTGCAGGGCACAGGCTCCTCAGGGGCCTCCTCATCGCTGCTGCTAGCCCCACAATCTCCGAAGGCAGCACTCCACTCCCTGACGGTCCTGGCCCCTCACCTGAGTCCTCGCTCTCCTCAGCCGTCCACACCTGCTGCCGGATAACCACAACAAGTTGCTGAAGTGAGTCACACGGTCATTAAGTGAATCCGGTTTCCCCGAAGGTTGCAAAAGAGGATCTCCTGATCCCCCCCCCAACCATCGTAAATACCAGCCAGTTGCCAAGCGTCCGAATTTTGACCACAGGGACGCTGCAGTGCTTGTGAGCTTGAAAAATGATTAGAAGTTACTATTGGGGGGGCGGAGGTGGTGTTGCAACTTCAAACAGACGTTAAATGAACTGTTGTAAGTCGAGGATCAAGATCAGAGGAGCTACTAATACCACTCTATAAAGCCTTAGTAAGGCTACACCTAGAGTACTGCATCCAGTTTTGGTCACCAGACTATAAAAAAGAGGTTGAGACTCTAGAAAAAGTGCAGAGAAGAGCAACCAGGATGATGAGGGGGCTGGAGGCTCAAACATACGACGGACGGTTGCAGGAACCGGGCCTGGCTAGTCCAGGGAAGAGAAGGACCAGGGGAGACAGGAGAGCATCTCCCAATAGTTGAGGGAGGGGCTGCCCCAGAGAGGAGGAGGAGGAAGGGGGGTCAAGCTATTTTCCAAAGCATCTTTGAAGGCCAGACAAGGAATCATGGATGGAAACTAATCAAGGAGAGATTCAACCTGGAAATAAAGAGAAATCTTTCTGACAGGGAGAACAATCAACCCATGGAACAGAGGTTTCCTTGGGAAGTTGTGGGAGCACCATCACTTGTGACCTTCAAGAAGAGAGTGGACTGCCATTTGTTAGAAATGGTGTAGGGTTTGCTGCTTGGGCGGGGGGTTGGACTAGATGACCTACAAGGTCCCTTCCACCTCTGACTACCTGTAGTACACTGGTCCTTCTTTTCTCTAGGCTGGCCATCCGCAGCTCCTGCATCCCTTCTTCATAAGTTTGAGCCTCCAGCCCCCCTGATCTTCTCTTGCTCTTTCCCCAGGGTCTCAACCCGATTTTTCTCTCAGCAGCATCCTTTCCCACCCACCCACCCTGGTCTCCCCACAGCCCACTGCGGTGGCAGAGCTGCTGGCTGCCCTTCACCAGAGCCTCCAGGCGTGTGCAGAGACGCCCAGTAAGGGCATTTCTTCTTGGGGGGGGGGGCACCAAGGCGCCCGCTGCAGCCCCCTCCCCCCCACCCAGAACCCCACGCGTGCGTTTGATCGATGGCTCCCCACCAGCCGAGCTGCCTCGGACGGCCTGGTGTGGCGTCTGCCCATTGATTGAGCTTGCCTGGAGGTTTGGCTCCTAATCGGATTAGGGAGGCAGGATGGAGGAGCGGGGAGCCAGAGGGGGGGGGAGGAGGAGGAGGAGGAGGAGGAGGCCTGGGCGATGGGGGGCATTCATCATCCTCCCTGCTCTGCCCATTTGGTTCCTCACTGTGGTGCCTTACGAGGCCGAGAGTGGCTGGAGGAGCCCCCCAGATACGTCAGCCTGACCAAGGGCTGGTTGCAGGAGGGGAGGGGGCCTCTTCTCCTCTTCCTGTTCACAGAATCACACGGTTGGACCTTGGAGGTCAGCGAATCAATCCGAATCAGAGCTGGGAGGGGCCTCGGAGGTCTTCTAGTCCAGCCCTCTGACTACACTATGTAGTCTTTACCATTCCGGACAAGTGGCTGTCCAGTCTCTTCTTAAAAGCCTCCAGGGATGGAGCAGCCACAACTTCTAGTCGCAAGCAGTTCCACTTATTGAACCGATTAACAAGAGTGGGAATGGATCGTTTGGTCATCTAGTCCAACCCTGAAGACAAGCCGTTCCACTGGTTAACTGTCCTCGCAGTTTCTCCTTAGTTCCAGGTTGCTTCTCTCCCTGAAGAGTTTCCATCTGTTGCTTCTTGTCCTGACTCTTCAGGGGCTTTGGTCCATAAGCTGAGCCCCTCTCCTTGGTGGCAGCCCCTCAAGTATGGGAAGACGCTCTCAGGTCCCCCTGGTCCTTCTTGGGCATCTTACAGCTGGATAACATCAACCATGGACCAGCTGAAAATGTGATCAGTAAAGAATGCATCCAACGAATGATAGACTCGTAGGGTCGGAAGGGACCTTGGGGGTCTTCTAGTCCAACCCCCTCCTCGAATGGGAGACCTTACTCCATCCCGGACAAACGGTTGTCCAGTCTCTACTTGAAAAGCTCCCCTGACAGAACGAGCACCCACAACTTCTGAGGGCGAGCTGTACCCCCCCCATCATCTGTTATGGTATTATCTGTCATTGTTCCAGCCATTCTCACTGACATGATTCTCACTGTCGGGAAATTTCTCCTTAATTCCAGGTTGCTTCTCTCCTTGGTGGGTTTCCATCCGTTGCTTCTTCTCCTGCCTCTTCAGGGGGCTTTGGAGAATAGCTTGACTAGATGTTCTAGTCCAACTCACTGCTCAAGCTGGAGACACTTTACAGGTAGTCCTCAACTTATGGCCACAATTCAGCCCAAAATTTACGGTGCTAAGCGAGATGCTTTGGTGAATTTTTGTTTTGACCCAAACCTGGTTCCAAGGAAACAAACACATAACAGAAGTAACAGCAAAACCTTTTAATGATTCTTTAGGAATTCCGTTCCTTCCCGGTTAAAAGGCTGTTTCGAACTCATGGTCTCTGATAAGAAGGAGCCTTGCCAAGGTGGTGAAAAGCTGCCAAGAACACTGGATAAAGCTGCCAAGAAATAGTTCAAACACAAAGAGTCTCCAAACACCAACCAAGCTACTCCGAACATCCACAAGGCTTGAGTGCAAAAACTTATTTGCTTCCTGCAAAGAACTCCGGTTTCTCAGCTGGCTTTTATCTCTTGAGGGAGGGGCCGTTACCTTGCAGCCTGACTCCCGAGTCGCCCGTGCTGCTGCAGCTGCTCTTTCCTTCGAGCAGCCCTGCATGCATGTGCACTGGGCCCAGGCTCCTCGGGAACCTCTTCCTCACTGCTGCCAGCCCCCACAAGCAGAGTTGCCATCTGGCTGTTTTTCCGCCCAAATTCAAGAAATTTGGCCGTATAGAAATCTGTTTGGCCGTGAAAAAAATCATGTCTCCGGCCAAATATATTTGGCCGTATGAAAGTTGCTTGGCCATGAAATCGAAATTTTGGCCGAATACCGGTTTTCAATACAATATATTCTCCTTGGCCGCGCTGAAGAAGTCCCTGGCGGCCTCGGGCGACGACATGGAGAAGAATAGCAGCCGCCTCAAGTTAGTCCTAAGGAGCCTGGTGACCAAGGGGTCGCTGCTGCAGATCCAGGGCACGGGCGCCTCGGGCTCCTTCAAGCTCAACAAAAAGCGGGCTGACGCAAAGGACAAGGCGGCCCGCAAGCAGCAGTCGGCGGGAGCCAAGAAGGCGCCGGGGTGAAGAAAGCTGTCAAAAAACCCTGCTTCTGTGGCGGCCAAGAAGGCGAAAAGCCCCGCTAAACCCCCGAAGGCAAAAGCTGAGCCCCAGGCTTCCACCAAGGCCAACCCCCCCCCCCCCCCCCCCCCCCCGAAAAGAAGGGAAGCTCCTGCGGCTTCGCTTCAACCCCAAGGCTCTTTTCAGAGCCACTCAGAATTGTCTTGGAAAAGACTTCGGTTTGCTTTGGAGGGAAATATTAGACAGTCAAAGTAACGGGAAGGTATCGTGGCCGAGAGCGGTCTAAGGCGCTGGAGTAAGGCTCCAGTCGTGGGTTCGAATCCCACCGTGTCGTTTTATTTGTTTAGTGATTACATTTTTTCAATGGGGGGGGGGAGTCCCCCTAAAAACCCTCATGCCCGAGCTGCCCCCTCCTCAGGATCGCTGCATTTGGCCCTGAGCTTTCCAAGCGGTTATTTGAAGTCAGCTGCCTAGCCTGGATGTGAGCAGAGAAACGCAGAAATTCCCATGACGTCACGTCACGTTGTCGAATAAAGACTATTTTTTATGATTTGATTATTTAAAAACAGTTGCAGAAACAAAAACCAATATATCCTCATGTTATATTGCATAAAAAAATTTGGCCGAATTTGGCCGTATTTTGACTTGAGTTTGGCCGCAGAGCCAAGCTGCGATCTGGCAACCCTGCCCACAAGCTCCGAAGGCCGCACTCCACTCCCTGATGGCCCGGGCCCTGTCCTGGCGTCCCACACAAGTCCTCAGCCAGGTCCTCAGCCGTCCGCACCTGTTGTCGGCAAACCACAACAATTTTGTCCCATTTCTACGACCTTTCTGGCCACCGTTGTGAAGCAAATCCCTGCAGTTGTTAAGCTAGTGACACGGTTGTTAAGCGGGCCTGGCTTCCCCAATCACCTTGCTGGTCAGATGGTCGCAAAAGGAGATCACATAACACCCCAGGACATTGCAACCGCCATAAATACGAGTCAGCTGCCAAGCATCTGGATTTGGGTCATGCAACCATGGGGGGAAGTGGAGTGCTGCAAAGGTTGTAAGTGTGGAAAAACGGTCATAACCGGTCACTTACTGTATCATTTTGCTTTTTAGTGACACGTCTGATGTTATGCACTCCGGTTTTAAGTCCTCCACTTAAAACGACCACAATTGAGCCCAGCATTTCAGTTGCTAAGCAAGGTATTTGTTAAGTGAGCTTTGCCCCATTTTACAGCCTTTCTGCCCACCCACCATTGTTAAGTGAATCAGTGCAATTAAGTGTGTCACACCCACGGTCGTGAAGTGAATCTGGCTTCTCCCTCTGATTCTGCTTGTCAAGATGGTTGCAAAAGGGAATCATGTGACCTCTGGCACACCGTGACTGTCATAAGTACGAGTCAGTTGCTAAGCGCCACAATTTGGATCTCATGACCATGGGGGAGGGGGGGCTGCTCCAAGGGTCATAAGTGTGAAAAACTTAGGATCCATCCCTTTTTTTCAGTGTACGGTCACTAAATGAACTGTCGTAATTTGAGGACTACCTGTACATGGTCGTCGGTCATCTTAACTGTCCAAGAGGTGCACAAGAGCCGCCGCCTCCAGCACCAAAGTTCAAACAAGTCTGTTGCCTTTTAAAAGTCAGATAACATAACTAGAGTTGGGAGGGACCTTGGAGGTCATCTAGTCCAGCCCCCCACCCAAGCGGGAGACCCTCCACCATTTCTGACAGAGGGAAGTCCAGTCTCCTCTTGAAAGCCTCCAGGGATGAGGCTCCCACAACCTCTGAAGGCAACTTCTTTTGTTTATAATGCTTTATTGACTTTTCCACCGATACATAACACCAACAGTTATTGAACAGTGCTGTGACGTGATATGTACATTAATGTGTCCTATCAAAAACTTAGAATACACAATACTTTTCATGCCCTCTTATCTGTCATATACGTTATTTACATTTTCTATTCTTATATATCGGTCCTCAGTCCAACTAAACCATGTTTCCGCAACTTCTCTTCCTCAGGTTGATTGCTCTCACTGTTGGAAAATTCCTCCTTATTTCTTGGTTGAGTCAGCCAGGATAGAGCTGGAAGGGACCCTGTGGGTCATCTAGTCCAACCCCCCGCCCAAGCAGGAGACCCTCCGCCATTTCTGACCGAGGGCAGTCCAGTCTCTTCTTGGAAGCCTCCAGGGATGCAGCAGCCACAACTTCCGAGGGTAACTTCTGTTCCATTGGTCTCCTCTGGAGCAGACACAGGGCCTTCCACTTGCCAGGGAGGGTGGGCACGTGCGCAGGAGAAGCCCCCACCCCACCCCGGCCAGTCTGGCATCCAGGCTGTCCTTGAGCAAATTGTATTTCCATTAGAGGGAAACATCCAAGACCTGGCAAGCGTCAAGAGGCAGCATAAACATCTCTCCGGAGGAGGCAGCCTGGGGCAAACCGGGCCCTGGGCTGAAAGTCATTCTGCTTGACAGATTCATCCCCACCTCCAGCTTGCAAAACAACCCTGAGCTCAAATCAAGCCCGCATTGCTTAGGAAGAGGCCATCCTGGCTTAATTCTTTTAGAAAGAGAAGGACCAGGGGAGACAGGAGAGCATCTTCCAAGGTTCGAGGGAGGGGCTGCCCCAGAGAGGAGGAGGAGGAGGAGGAGGAGGAAGGGGGTCCAGCTATTCTCCAAAGCCCCCCCCCCCCCCCCCGAAGGCCAGGCAAGGAACAATGGATGGAAACTGACCAAGGAGAGATTCAGCCGAGGAATGAGGAGGAATTTTCTGACAGGGAGAACCATCAACCCTTGGAAGGGAAGTTGCTCTCGGAAGTTGTGGGACCTTGATCCCAAGAAGAGACTGGACTGTCATAAAGGGTGCAGGTCTCCTGCTTGTCTGGAAGGTAGGACTAGATGACCTACAAGGTCCCTTCCAATTATTCTATTCTAAATATAAAGAATGGTTGCAGGAACTGGGCCTGGCTGGTCTGGGGAAGGGAAGGACCAGGGGAGACAGGAGAGCAGCCTTCCCAGAGTTGAGGGAGGGGCTGCCCCAGAGAGGAGGAGGAGGAGGAAGGGGGTCAAGCTACTCTCCAAAGCTCCCCCCCCCCCCGAAGGCCAGGCAAGGAAGAATGGATGGAAACTGACCAAGGAGAGATTTTTCAACCTGGAAATAAGGAGGAATTTTCTGACAGAACCATCCATGGAACAGAAGTTGCCCTCGGAAGTTGGGGGAGCTTCATCCCTGGAGGCTTTCAGGAAGAGTCTGGACTGCCGTCTGTCAGGAATGGTGTAAATTAGCCAAACTTGGCAACTTTAAGACTTGTGGACTTCAACTCCCAGAATTCTCCAGCCAGCAGAACAGGGAGGCAGAGGATGTTGGGGGTCCCCCCTCTTTAAAGAGGTCCATCTGGTGGGACTAAGAAGAAAAGACTTCTCCGTGGTGGCTTCCACCCTGTGGAACATCATCCCTGTGGAGATCAGATCAGCCCCCACCTTGACCCTCCTGAAAGAACCCAAAGACCTGGTTGTGCAGCAGCCTGATGACCCCAAGGAAAGCCCCTCAAGTGACTTATCCCAACTTTATTGTCACTTTGAATGCACACTAATGGGCATACATTAACATGAAATTTCATTGTGCGCAGCTCTCAGGGTCGCCACCTCCAATGCACACGACATAAAGATGACAAGTATAAATAAATAAATACAGCATTGTGCATATATATAGCCAGATATATGGCATGGAGAAACAACACAGTCTAGTTCAGATGTATACACGTACATGGTGAGAAAAACTAATCCAAGTTTGCCAGATGGATGGCCTCGGGCAGGGGTTGCCATCCTTTTGGACCTCAGGGACCACCAAACTCATTTTTTTAAAGCCCACGGACCAGAGACCTTGGGAAAATCCCCCAAAACGTCTGCAGGGAAGTCCCCTGCCCTGTTTTCCTACCGTTCTGTGGGATCGCAGGATACTGTCTCCAACTCTGTTCTCGGGGGGGGGGGGGGAGGGAGAGAGAGAGGGGAGACTTTTGGTTTCATGCAAGGAAAACAGCAGAAGTCTCTTCCTCTCCCCCAAACTCCGGCAGAAATGAGACTTTGCCCCACAGCCTCTTGGAGCAGGAGGGTCCCAAAGACTCATTTCTGGTGGAGTTTGGGGGAGAGAAAGAAAGACCTTTGGTGCTTTCCTTGCATGCAGCCAAAAGCAGAAGAAGAAAGAAGCGGAGAGAAGCAGCCCAGTAGCCAGGCCAGGTGTGTGGGGCAAGTGGGGCAAGTTTCCCCCTCCTCCACCCTTTCCCCCCTCCCCTCACTACTTTGTGTTATTCATCATGCAAGCTACACAATGGGCCATATGGGTGGCACAGGCTTGTGTTCCCACAGAGCCTGGATTAAATTGCTTGGGGGGGGGGGATATTTCTCTGCAGACCACCAAAATGTTCTCATGGACCACCAGTGGTCCCTGGCCCACTGTTGGCAACCACTGGCCTCGGGAATGAATCTGTTACAGAATCTGGGGGTCCTGCTAGAAATACTTTGAAACCCCCTCCGAGAGGGGAGCAATAGAAACCGACCAGGAAGTGTGTGTGGGGGTCTCTAACAATGCTTCGAGCTCTACGCACATAGGGCTTATAAGCAGCATCCTGAATGACGGGAAGTGAGCTTCCTATAATCTTCTCTGCTGTCCTCACCACTCTCTGTAGGGACTTTCTATCTGAGGCATTGCGGCCACCAAACCAGACAGGGATGCCGTTTGTTAAAACGCTCTCCGCCGTGACTCTGTAGAAAGCGGCCAGGACAGGAGGAGAAGGAGGTGCTCTCCTCACCAACGCAGGAAATGCAGGCGCTGGTTTGCACACTTCACTAAGGCCGACGTGTGGAGAGACCAGATTGTAAGTGATCTGCACCCCCAGATACTTTAGGTTTATTGGGGTTCGTATTGGGAGTTTTATCCTTGCACAGTCACCGAGAGTGAGTTGGGGGGGCTGTGTAAGTCGTCTTAATAAACTGAACAAGAAGAGATTCAACCTGGAAATGAGGAGGAGAAAATTCCTGACAGGGAGAACCATCAATTGATGGAACGGAAGTTGCCTTCGGAAGTTGTGGGAGCTTCATCATCCCCGGAGCCTTCCAAGAAGAGACTGGGCTGCCCTCGGCCAGAAATGGTGCAGGGTCTCCTGCTTGGGGGGGGTGTGTGTTAGACTAGATGACCTTCTAGGGCTAAAGCTCCCACAACTTCTGAAGGCATCTTCTTGCAGAACTAAGGAGAAATTTCTTGACCTTTAGAAGAATCACTCAGTGGAACAACTTGCCTCCAGAAGTCGTGGATGCTCCAACACTGGAAGTTTTGGACAACCCTTTGGTGTAGGGTTTCCTGCCTAGGCAGGGGGTTGGGATAGAAGACCTCCAGGGTTCCTTCCAACTCTGATTATTTGTTTATCTTGTTTAAATAAAAATACCACCTTCCACCAGCAGGAAGGCAGCGGCCACAGAGACCGCTCACCCACCTGTTTGACGGCTTTTCCGTGGCGGTGTCTACGTGGCATCGGCAAACAGGCAGGCCACAGCGGCAGGCTTCAGGGTGACGGGCTGCCTTTTGACAGATCAAATAAATGTGCCAGCGCGCAGCCGAAGCAAGAAACAATAAAAACCAGGCCGAGGCTGGTGCAGGAGGAGAAAACAGCAGCCTGTGACGCCGAAATTCAATTACCAGCAGCCTTCAGCCCCATGTCGGATGGTAATTCAATTAGGGCCAAGCAGGTTCCCAAAAGCAGAAGGGGCGGCTGAGCAGAGGGGTTGGCAGCCCCACGGCAGGCCCGCTTCAGCTGCTGGCTGAACAAACAAGGGCTACCAAGGGGGCAGGGGAGGGTGGGAGGGGGGAGGCCCTGCTGGAACCGTGGGGCTCCCGTGTCTTCTCCCAAGATCGGAGGCCAAAGGCCACCGGAGAACGGCCAAGGGAGACTTGACTTGAGCTACCCTTCTTGCCCTACAGGGCAAAGACCTGGTCCTGCTGTGGCTCCTGGGAGGGGCTGAAGAGCCCCCCCTTTCCAAACCCTTAAAGGTGGTGTGGCCGCCATCATCACCTCCGAGACTTTTGGGGAGCACCAAAAGTCTTTGATACTGTGGCTTTTCGGCTATTCGTTGTCCCGAACATCTGGTTGAAGAAGCTCATTGATGTTCCTCAAGCTTCAGCTTTTCTAGGCCTGGTCAAGGGTCTTCCAAGCTTGGCCACTTTAAGACTGGTGGGCTTCAACTCCCAGAATTCCCCAGGCAGCATGGGCACCAGGGCTGGCTGAGGAGTTCTGGGAGTTGAAGTCCACCAGTCTTAAAGTGGCCAGATAAGGAGACTCCTCGGGCAGGGGTCCCCAAACTTGGCCACTTTAAGATTGGTGGACATAGTTTTTCAAAGATAGTAACTAGGCGACCGAAGCTTCCGCCCCGCAAAATTCTAACTGGAGAGCCTGATGGATGACTCTGGGCTGTGGATGTGTCCCATTGGAGGATATGAATTACGATACACTCAGGGGTTGCAGGGGGGGAAACCAGGGTCAAGGGGGACAATGAATGATGCGCCTCAGAGTCAGCTACACCCAGACAGTGCCAGACATGTTAACTCTCAATAAATCCTTTTAGAAGTTTGGCTCGAGACTCATGATTTAATTGGGGGTAACTCCTGGAATCCTGACATTAGTAACCCCCTCCCCCATCTGCTGAGCGACACTTCTGGCCCAGAGTGATGGGTCTCCATCCTGACCCAGCACGGAAAAAATCTCATCCTCTTTCTGCTAAGGCCCTTTAGTTCAGGGGTCTCCAACCTTGGCTACTTGAAGCCTTGTGGATTGGACTTCAACTCCCAGAATTCCCCAGCCAGCTTCGCTGGCTGGGGAATTCTGGGAATTGAAGTCCACCAGGCTTCAAGTGGCCAAGGTTGGAGACCCTTGCTTTAGTTCTTACATTCTACCATATTTATTGCAATGTCTTGGATTGTTGTGAGGCTGTGGGGTCCTTGGTTGGCAGAGGAGTTTAAATTATTATTAATTTTCTTCCAACTGCCTTGAATTGTTCCTCCAAGCCCCGGGGGATTTCTATGGCTGGCAGTGGGTCTCCCCAAGTCTGAAGGCAGAACCTTGACCGGGACACCCACCTGGCTGTCCGTGGGCTCCGAAGAGGCCAAGGCTGTTTCCCCAGCCCTTGCCAAACTCTGCCCAGAAGAGAATACAAAGTGGGAAGGGACCTTGGAGGTCTTCTAGTCCAGCCCTCTACCACTTCAGACAAACAGAGAACCAATCTCTACTTGAACACCTCCAGTGATGGAGCACCCACAGCTTCTGGTGGCAAGTTGTTCCACTGGTTAATTGTTCTCACTGTCAGGAAATTCCTTCTCAGTTCCAGGTTGCTTCTCTCCTCCTTTAGTTTCCATCCCTTGTTTCTTGTCCTGCCTTCTGGGGTTTTGGAGAATAGTGTGTCTTTGCTGGATGGCGGCAGGTGGAAAGCCGAGGGGTGCCCCATAAAAGCTGGGAATGTCTCAATGGGCCCCCCAATCCCTCCCCCCTTGTGTGATGAGGACCCCTCTGCTTTCAGGCTCCAGCCCAAAATGTGGTGAGGGGCCTTTGCCTGTCCAAATTCCCCCCACCTCCATAGGGTATGGAGCAGCCCAGGGCAGCCACCACAGGGTTTGGTTTTTTATTTGGGTTATTTGGGGTTTTTGGAACACACCTGCCCCCACCTTTCTCTGAGCAAAGCCCCCCAGCCCCTGCTTGCATGCGCAGGCTGTCCTTGACTTACAACCACAATTGTGTCCTAAATTTCCATTGTTAAGCAGGACGGTTGGTAAGTGAGTTTCTCCCCCATTTTACGACCTTTCTGGCCACAATTATTGAGTGAACCACTGCAGTCGTTAAATTCATAACCCAGTTGTTAAGTGAACCCGGCTTTCACCTTGACTTTGCTTGCCAGAAGGTCACCAAAGGGGATGATGTGAACCAGGGACACGACAACTGTTGTAAGTATGAGCCAATTGCCAAGCCTCTGAATTTTGCTCCTGTGACCCCGGGGATGCTACAACGGTTGTGTGAAAATCGGTCATAAGTGACTTTTTCCAGCGCCGTTGTAACTTCACACCGTCACTAAATGAATTGTTGTGACTCAAGGACTACCTGTACTTAGTATCGATTATTATCTATTTATTAAATGTATTCACGCACACACACACTCCTATCCCGATGTCGCTCAATTCTGGGCGGCTCACAATCGGGCTCTTCCCCCACCTCCGTTCTTTCCCAAGGCCCGCATTTCTTATGGGGGCAAGGAAAAAAAAATATTCTCCCCTAAAGAGACCCCCGGCCCGAATGAAGACCCTCCGCGCTCCAAAGCAGAACATTTTCCCACCTACCCCCGTCCCCCGCGCGCGCGGCTTCTCCACGTGGCGCTCCAGCAGAGAAAGATGAGCTAACCTGCGGCAGGAGGGGGGGGAGAGGACCAAAATAAAGCGCCCCCTTCACCCCCCCCCCCCCGGGCCCCCACCCCCCCCCCCCCCCCTCTACCCCGGGCTTCGGGGCAAGCGGGGAAGCGCGCCTCTCTTCCTCCTCCTCCTCCTCCTCCTCCTCCCCTCGCATGGCAGCCTCCTGCCTAATTAGTTTAGAGGGAAAACTTAATTCAATTAACTTTTTCACAACTCCGGCAGGCTGACAGTTGGGACTCTCTTGCACCAGGCGCCTTGATCTAATTAGCTGGTTTAGCAACCTGTCCGTCTCCCCCCCTCCCTCCCTCCCCAGCCCCGTCTCCCCTCCAGCTGTGGGGAGAAGGGGGGGAGGAGGCTTCGGCGGGATAGGTTGGAGAGGGGGTCTCGGCATCCTGCTGAGCTCCCTCTGCCAAGGGGAAGGGTCTCCCTCTGCTGATCAGTCAGCCCCAAAGATCCTTAGTCCAGGGACAGCCATGGGGGTGGGGTGGGTGCTTGACTAAGAAGCCCAGACCCTCCCCAGAGGAGGCTGCCCTTCCCTTTGGGGACACCAAGGCCCATTAGCCCCCCACCATGCTTGCAAATGTCATATAATGTAATGTACAGGCAATCCTCAACTTATGACCCTAACATTTCCGTGGCTGACCAAGACAATTGTTGAAGAGAGTTTTGCCCCTTTTTATGACCTTCCTTTGCCACCGTTGTTAAATGAATCACTGTGCTTGTTAAGTCAGTTACACGGTCGTTAAAGCAAATCTGGATTTCCCCCCCCCCATGCCCTCTGCTGCTCAGAAGGTTGCAAAAGGATCACATGGCTCCCCCCCTTGGGACACTGCAGACCGTCGTAACTATGAGTCAGTTGGTAAAGTGTCCAAATTTTGATCACGTGACCTCAGGGGAGGCTGCAGTGGTCATGAATGTGAAAAATGGTTATGTCGATTTTTTTTCAGGGCTATTGTAACTTTAGTTGCTAAATGATCAGTTGTTAACTGAGGACAACCTGTAATATAATTTTAATGTGATTACACACACATGCACACATATGACTCTGGGTGGCTTTATAATAAGAGGTCTCCAAACTTGGCCACTTTAAGACTGGTGGACTTCAATTCCCAAAATTCTTCAGCCAGAAGTCCACCAATCTTAAAGTGGCCAAGTTTGGAGACCTCTGACTTAGATGACCCTTCTGGTCTCTTCCAACTCTATCATTCCTGGCTGGCTGGGGAATTCTGGGGGTTGAAGTCCACCAGTCTTAAAGAGGCCCAGGTTGGGGACTCCTGCTTTAGAACTTCGAAATGACTACACACACAAACGCACTGTGTGTTTATGTAAATATTAATTTCAAAGTTGTAAAGCCACCCAGAGTCACCTTGTGGCAAACAAATCTAATAAATGAATAATGAACCAATAAATGGAAAACTGCACAGCAAGGAAAGGCTGAGAGACCTCAACTGGCGGTGGACCATTCCAGGAAGGTGGATTGGATGTTGGCTCACAGCCATGTGCAGGTTTTGCCCTCAGAAGGTCCTTGGCATCTCACTTGGCCACCTGTGGCTTCCCACAGTCTGGGCTGAACTGGTCAAGTGTCCAGATAAAACCACCTTTGCCCAGTATGGTCACAACTGACCTGCCACTTTAGACCGATGAGGGCAGCCAAGGGATCGAGATTGTGGCCTCTATAATAAATTAAAATTTTGGGGTGCTGTGCAGGCAGGACACATCAGATCAAATCCTGCCCTTTAAATATAAGCCAAAGTGTAAAGCAGGAATGTCCAACCTTGGCAACTTGTGGACTTCAACTCCCAGAATTCCCCAGCCTGTATGATAGGTAGATGAGAGAGGGAGGGAGGATAGATGGAGGATGGATGGATGGAAGATAGATTGGTTGGTTGGTTGATGGTAGATAGATGACAGAGATGATAGATTAGATAAATTGATTGATTGATAATGATGGATGATTGATAGAGATAATGATAGATAGATGATAGAGATGATAGATAGATAGATAGATAGATAGATAGATAGATAGATAGATAGATAGATAGATAGATAGATAGATAGATAGATAG